>WEIV01010622.1:11472-55427 GCA_013390005.1 Calyptomena viridis | reverse complement strand
ATAGAATATTTATAATTTATATTTATGCTACGCATTGTATCGTCAATGTCTGATTCAATAATCCTGGAAAGCCAGAACTGAAAATTCATTTATACAAAAATCACTTCTGTTTGAAGATAATATTTACATTTAGTGAGTTTCTTTCTTCCATGATTTTTACATATATTTTTACATATATTTTTGAAGGACAGGAATGGAAAAACCAAATCAGTGAAAATCCTGTTACACAACCAGCAGGATGTACTGGGGAAGTTATACAGAATCTGTGACATTCATTCAGAGAAGACAGGATGTGGTATTCAAGTACTGGATGGAATGACCTGTTGAAGACCAAATGCCGTCTCAGGCAGTACGTCCCACAGAGAGGTTCCAGGAAATCCAGATATTCCAAACAGCCACAGAGGCATCTTCTCTAACAAGCTTATGTTTTGTGTGTTACGGAACATCACTATTCTTACAAATACCTTTGGGCCATTTTCTGTTCAAGTCCTTTTGTGTATGAATAATTCTGACAAAGAACTGGTGCTTCTTTAGAGAAATGTTGCTGGCATGCAATTACTTAAGTTACAGCTGATACAAAGAATGAAACAATTTACAAAGAAATTACCAATCCTTTATTAAAGCAATAGCTAACTATGATGGATGAAAACATTTTAGAACTCTAGTTTTTGTCTAATAATGCCTGGGTATTGCTAATCGAATAACAATATATGTTATATAAAGTGGGAGGAAAATTCAGAGCCAAATTGTCCTTTTTTGCTTTATCTGGATTTTGTTCTTAAGTAAAAACTAATTCGCTCAATGCTTTATATTTCATTCTAATCATATATCTGTTTTGATTAATTATTCATTCTTGGTTTTTAAATATCTTGGCAATCCCTCACAATTGTTCCTCAACTAACATTTTTGCTTCTTATTTAAAACTGAGAAGCTTTCATGGATAGCTAATGTTTCCAAGAATAATAAACACCAGGATCAGAGCTGATGTAAGGGAAAAGCCCAAATTAAATTAAACAATTGCTGACAATAAAATAGAAGTATTTACAGCAGGAAATGTTTTAGAAGCTTTGGCTTAGCTGTTTTTTCCAGTCCTCTGTAATTAAGTTAGCCCACTTCACTGATGTGCAGAAAGTATTCAATTTATTTAACATTTTTTGCTTTCTAAAGAGTGATCCAAGTCTTCTACTCTTTCATCTCACTCTAAGTATTTTCTGGGCATTTGGTATCACAGGAATGTTCAGGTATTAACCTGAAGTAAAATGCTGTAGCTCTATTGGTAAAACTATTTTATACCAGCTAACAATCCAGTGCAATGTGGATTTTTTTGGCTGTTTCTAAACTCAGACTTTTACATTTCTTTTAGTGTAAAATTTAAATGATGGACTCATAAGCCCTACAGGATACCTCTGTTACTCCACTGAAGACACAAAAAACCAAGGGAAAACTAAAAGCAATTCTACAAAGCCTCCAAAAAGATGACAGGTGGCGGAGCCATTGAAAAAACTACAGTGATTCCTCACTTTATAATTACTAACATGCCAAACCCTAACTCTCCAATGCAAAAAGCAATCTTGTCTGAGAAATAAAACACTATAGCTGTCTTCTGAAAGAAAAAAGGTATTTATTTAGAAAGCACTAAACCACCACTACCAGCTGCAGATTTAAGAATATTAGATAGATTTTTCTCCCCTCGGAACACTAATTTATGTTCTTCAGGTAAAAACAACTCATTTCCTGGAAAAGCAATTTTTCCTTAACACGTGAACCAAATCTGAAATATTCAACATCTTTCTTTTGCTTTTAAGACTCCCTGAGAAATTTCCTCAGCCTTGTCTTCCCAGATTTTGATGCTTATTTGTAAAAACACTTTGCAAGAGATGCCAAACTCCAAGTCTCATTTACCATTTCCTCTCTTGCCTGCCCTTTTCCACAAGCCCCCTGTGCACAAAAATACTTCTCCATTGCAATTCACAACTTTGACCATGCGGACATACTGGTCCACGAATTTTCCTTCTTTGTGATTGCTGGACAGTAAGCTATTTCAATAAATCATACTGCCAAGCTAATCACCACTGTATATTGTCTTCTCAGTGGAATGCTTTAGGTTGTCAGTTCTTTCTCGGTGTAACACTTCACGTTGTCAGCTCTTTAAGAAGGACATTATTTGCAGTGACTAGCATGGGCCTCATTAATACATGACTTCACAGTATGTCTAAATGGGACCAATTTCTTCCCAATACAAATGTCACAGCTACTAACTCTTACCGGAAGTTTTCATTTCTATGCCACTTAAGAGATACTGCACCTGATTATCTCTCTCCACAAGTTTTTGACTTCTTACTAGTAATACATTAAGCAACTTAATTAGTACCAGTCATTGACTCCTGTTTTCCCCCTCTCCCTCTCCTCCCAGTAAGGAAGTTTATACAATATTTCATTAGGGCTTTGATCTGGACCTCTAAGGTATCTTCCCCTCTCTCTTCTGTTCCACAAAAAACATCAGCTTCTAAGTTTCTTCTTTCATTTCCACACCTGTGCTTGTTGCTTTCCTGAATGGAGTTCCAAATCCCAGCCACTGTCTTCCCTGCGCTCAGAGCCTCTCTAAAGCTCGCTTACAACATTGCCATGGAGAAAGCTTTGAAAAAGAACTATTCTCTGATGTAACAGAACTGGTGTATACACACATAAATAACAATGGAAATTGCATCTCAAAGTTCCTGTCCCTTCCCTCTCAGTTTTAATGTCTGCCTGCTTATGAACCGTTTTGATACCACATTTTAGGCTGTAACTTCTTAATAGATGGACTTTGGGATCTTAAGATGTTTTTTACAACCTAAACGATTCTGATTCTTTCAGTCAGAGACTTACAGTTCAGTCTTCTGGGCCTTGACTGGACAAACTCTATTTAATATACTTATATATTTAGGACTAAATTTGGCCTGCAAAGTAACTCACACAGGCCCTGGGATTATTCTTGCTTGCATTTAGCTGATGATTATTACTAGGCCCACTTTAACTTCAGAGGATCTTTGAAGTGAATTTGTTCACTAAACATGTAAATTAGTTCTCCAACAAACTGGGCTTACCAAGTGTCCAGTCCTCTTGCAGCGAGGTGAGCTTATTGTGAAGACAATGGATCAGCCTTACATTCTATTAATACTGCACACTTACGGTGCAGTAAAGACCTTGTCTTTACCTCCTTTAACTCCCAGGGAACAAGCACACTTCTTGATGAGGGAAATGCTGCAATTAGGAATCTGTGTCTTGCTTTGCCTTTTCTTTTTAGTAGATGTGCCACTCGGGAGGTCTCTCCTCCCTTCCTGGGAATCTTCTGTATTTCCTCCAGATTTCACAATATACACATCAGTGGTCTCAAATCAAAAGGCATTAATTTAATTACAAGAGCTAATGTGCTATGTAGTAAGTACTGAAATGTTTTGAAATAATTCACTGAAATGGCTGCCTCTTTATTATTGTCAGCCACACTGACACTGGGGTGCTCAGTTCAACTGTGATAATGTCTTCAATTAGTAGTGCAGTAAACCAAGCACTAAAAGTTGAATGTATTTCACCTCTTTTGGCTGCCTTCAGTATCACAGGCCACTCTCAGCTGCTGCTTCTGAAACCAGTGGTACATGAACAATTTGTAACACATTTCTTAACATTCCAGCATGCTCCATTCCTGCAGGCAACTTTCTGAAGTGAATTTCACTCAAGTGAATTTTATTTTTTTGTCACAGATATTGCAAAGCCTTGATGCTGTTTTTTCTTGCCAAATAAATTACAGTAACTGTTCTACCTCTGTCAGGCTTCTTTCTAAAAGGGTATCATCTACCTTACTGCATTAAATAATCTGTAATAGCTACAGATCACTGTTATTTTCTTATCTTAACCTAATGATCCTGCCTCAGATGGCAAAAATATGGGGACCTAAAAGCATAATCCATTTAATAATCTCTTTTTAATGTACATCGTTGACAGAATGTCACACAAAAATTGGGATAGCACTATTACCGAGAGCACTTACATGGCCGTTCATATTAAAATGAATGGAAGAGTGGCTAAAAGAGTCTATTTGAATCCAAGGATAAAAGTTTTACGAAGAAATGTTCTCTTTAATGTCTGACATTCATAATAGGCAAACCCAGATTCTAGGAATTATTAGTTTCCTATTTTAGTACTCGTATCAGTAAGAACTGCTTACATTAGCTTCCAAGTGAAATGAGGTTAGATGCCCTGAACTGGAATATCAACTGGCAGCAGAATAGAGAATGTACAAGCCCTCTGTTCTCCTCAGCCCTCTTCCATTTCACAAAGCATGAAAATGAGGCAGGCTGCCCTCGATTTAAAAGCATCAGCAAAGATTGTTCTTGCCACCTTTTCCCAAATTTTAAAATGACTGCTGTTGCCCTTGTTAGCAAATGATTACCAAGGGCCGCATATAGAAATAGCAAGTTATTGTAGAAAACAGCAAGTGCTGAGCCCTCACAGCACTCAAAGAGCAGAGCAGCCAGCCTGCCAGCTGAAGGTGATTCAACTTTTCTCAGTGTAAAATAGGGCACTCACTGTGGGTCACTCCGTGCCCATTTGCATGCTGACCTCTGAAATAAGCATGGAAAACACAATCCTGCTTCACATTCTTAGATCTTGCCCTTCATCGGCAAAGGCATCATGAACATTTGGATCATGCAGAACTACAGGTCTATTTAAAAAGTCCCTGAGAGGTTCAATCCTGGCAGTACACAATCCTAATATTTAACTACCTTACACTGTACTGTCACAGTACACTGTTCACCACTAGTTTGCTGATTCCCATATTTCAGGTTTGTACAGAGAAAAGCAGCAGCAGAATTTTGTTAAACCATCTAGAGAAGTCAAGAGCTCATATTGGCCCCCTACCTCATGGAGGCTTACACACAGGCTTAACCATACACAGTGTTGAGCACTCTTTGAAATCAGAGGGCTCTTTACAGCGCCTAACATTAAACAAACACATAGACATATTTTTATACAATTTTATCTCTATAAATCCTAGGTAAGTGGGTAAAACATGTCCTGTGCTTTTTAAAAGAAAAATAACATAAAAATAACATGAGTGAACTTTACAGGGGGATGGAGAGAGGATCATCACTGTTTAAAACAGAAAGCAGTCAGTTCGCTAACATTATAAATAAACTAGTAGCCTTCCATGGCTATTCCATATTCTGTCTCAAATTACTGGTGAACTACTGAGAGCTGTCAAGTAACATGGGTCAGGCTACCTCTTTTTCAATTATTGGGTCACATGAAGAAATAAAACACACAAAATACTTTCCTCATGTTACTTTTCCAAGTGTGCTGCAGACATGTTATTCATTCTTAAAGCACTTCACAACTGGGAAAAGAGCTGGTCTACATCACAAACATGTTTTACCACTTTGTCTGGTTTAATTTCTGTGCAAACTTGACAAACTTGATCCAAAGTGGGAAAAAGATACTATTCCAGGAGAAAAAAGCCTAAAGAGAGCAAATCTCTGGCTAGATTATTTTGAATTAAAAAAAAAAGTGTTTAGGTAATTATGATCAATGGGAGAGACAGCTTTTAATTTATACACATGGAGTAATTTTGTAAACTGGAATCTGAAAAAAAAATAACTTCCTTAGGTTCAGAAATAGAGGAGTCTCCTCTCAAGTTGTATACATTTCTATGTTGGTATTTCTGAAATAAAATGTCGAGGAATTATTTTTTTGTATTATATGATATCACAAAGTAAAGGTTTTCAGGCCATGCAGAAAAATGGAGTGTAGAATACTTTTGATCATACTGAGGAACATGCCATTTATTTCTGCAGAATCTTACTTTCAAATGTGGGTGCCTGGAAGGAACATCCACATGATTAGTCTATTATAGTGTATTAGTCATTGCCCCTTAGTCACCCTGGGCAATTTGAAAAATTAATCCTGAAATAATTTTAAATTTAAAATCATTAAATATCCAAATGTATAAAGGTAGCTGGTTAACGTAACCAAAATCTCAGGGTGAGTGTCCCAACCCTATAAGCTCTTCTGTGCTCTAATTTGGATTTCTCAATTAAATTCGAAACACAATTCTCTGCAACCAGACAGCTCCTGAACAGGGCAACCTGAGAATTTTTTTTCCTCTATATGTCCCGGAATTAATTTTATGTATCATCCACAAGTGAGATTCAAGGCTGGGAAAAGGGCCAGCACAAACCCAAAACTCCTCAGTGAAGCTTAAGCCTCAGTGCCGTGACTGGGTCTGAATTCCATGCAGGAAACCTGTCAGAGCCAGTGTGCAGCCAGAGGCAGGCAGGGACAGCTGGGGTCTCTGCCCACAGAGGGGTAAGACAAGCACAGCGACACCACCACGCTTAACATACAGGAAGATGCCATGGGACCAAGATGTAGCATGAATAATTGGGACCCACCAGAGAAGTTTAAATTCAGATTTTAATTGCACATGTACAGTTTACAGTTATATGTGGTCAAGAAGTGGATAGACCCACTTGTACACTCAGGGTGACATGGGACTGCTCTACAGAGGCATTTCAGACCACAGGCTGGCATGGTTTTGTTTTCTATAGCTTCTTAACATATTGGTGGCAGCTAACAGCTCCCAAGACACAACAGAGTAATTCCTCAAGACAGCTACAGTTTACAGTCTTCCCATATTGTTGAAATACCCACTTACAGCTGTCCCTATTCATAAAGCAGATGTAGCAGCCTTCAAGTAGGAAAATGATGATCTTAATCCCTGAATAAGCATTCTGCCTTATCAAGTATACAGTCAAGTCCATTGGTTTCTTTTTGTTTCCCTTCTTGGATAAAATACTAGCAGTACATATGTGTGGAGGCAAGACTTCTCCAAACCAAACTCATTATGCAATATAAGCAGTACAGAAAAATACAGTATAAACAGAAGGAGGAAGTGATAACTTGCACTAGTACACCTTCCTAAGAACTTGAGTTTAAATAAGTATTGAAGAAATAAAAGACCATTAAAAAAAATTGGCAGATTTGATTTATATAGAAATATATGATAATGAAATAGCAAGGAAAAGATAAGTTTTTGTTATGCCATCAGGTATAAGTGAGATAAGGAATAGAAACTTCAAAAATAATACTTATGTTAGGATTAAATACAACAATAATTAAAAACAAACATCAACAAGTATCTAAGAATGACTCTAAGACAACTCCATAGTTATTTTAGGAGATATACTGCTTTTACAGCAACATTTGTTCATATATGAAATAGCATAAAAATTTCAGCCACTGCAATATGCCTATATTTAGTGGAGATCTATAAATCTTAGTACTATTTACAGACATCAAACCCAGTAATTTTTGAAGACTATGTCTCCATGTTCTCATCTTCTACTTTAAATTAATCCATCCCTAAAGCCAATACTCCTTTGTATTTATACTGTGCCTATGACTCTACTTTCCCAAAATTATAACAAATATCTCTCAAAATAAGCAGGGGGGTGTTACTTTTATGCTTAAAATGAGGTTAGATCTCCCCTAGAGAAAAGCAGTCCACTTAGGAAATGTCCTTACCAACAAAGCTACTGCAAGTATATATTCTCCGTATTGCTTTTAATTGTTTTAGATGTCCCTTTACATCCATGCAATTGTTTTAGAGTCCTATTATTTTAAAGGTTAAGATCAATGAAAACCAGGATATTTCATTAGGTACACCATAAAAATGATAAACTATTTTATAACTATATTAGTCACAAATTGTTAAGCAATTCTCACTGTTTTTCCAGCTTTCCATGGAACAGACGTAGAAGCAACAATCGGAACCTCACAAACCTGTATATGAATTATCCTGGCCCTTTTCCTATGGGACAAAGAATGCTTTTATTTGTGACCAAATGAAACCTAATTTAATGAGGGCATGAAGAGCAAAAGGGCTTTTAAGGCATAATTTTATCTTGTTTGTTACTTGCTGCAAGCTTCAGTCTACACGGGCTGAGGGCGTTGTTCTGCTTTTAAAAGAAGGTTCATAATCACTGACAGTTTAAAAAAAAAAAAAGAACATCAGACACTCATAGGTGTCTTTTAATACCTGTCTGTAGCTGCGAGTTTAATTAAAAACAAGGGTTTACAACTCACACGTAACTTCTAGAAAATTCTAGAAAACTTGTGTCACCTGTTCAAGGTGATCTTGCCTTCGCAAGGGGTTGGGCTAGATGATTCCCAGAGGTCCCTTCCAACCTTCCAACTATTCTGTAATTCTGTGAAACTAACATTTTTTCAAGCAGTAAAAAGTTGTGGTAGATGATAACACTTGTAGAACAGGTAAATAAAATAAGAAAGGTTTAATTTTTGGAAAATTCCATAAAAATACTTGTTTAGTTCAACTGTAACTAAACAGGGGGTTTAAGATAATTTCAAGTATTTTACTTTTAAAATTTTTTACTGAAACACCATTTATTCTTTAACTTAAAATTTGAACATTTCATATGAAGAATCTTGAAATAAGATGTTTCAATTACTATTCAACTTAGAAAAAAATGAAATGATAAATTGGCCAAACCCAATCTTTTCTATAAAATTTATTTCAATACTTCTGTGTTTTGCATCAGAAAACAGTCATCCTAATCCAGCAGGACAGGGCAGCTACAGGGCTCTGAGGTTGCAAGCTCAAAACCTGTAAGATAATCTCATGGAATAAAGTGCCATGATGTGGAAATTATTAAATGGCAAATAAACTTGTTAAAAAAGGTGGTGCCATTTTGTTTCAAGCCAGACATCAATTACTAAGCTTGTGTTTAACACAGCACATGTTCTTCTACTCTGTAAAGTGCCTCAGAGAGGAAGCCTGTGGGTGTGTCTGGATGAGTCTTGGATTCAGTACTCTTTGGAAGCAAATCTCCCAGTTGTCCATGCTCATCTTTTTGCTTTAATGTTAAAAATAACTGGTAGAGATTACACAAGATAGAATTTTTATGAAGTCTCTAAGGGGGAATGATGCCTTAAGATTTCATTATACTTCATGTTTCTAGATTTTAGCATAGTTGCATGGTTTCTCACTTAAGATGGCAGAAAACCTCTTTCTCAAGGTCTGTGAAATGTTCTCTAACATTTTTTTTGGGAAAAACAGATTCCAGCAAGGATATCCTGTTTGAGACATAAAATTGGAGGAAAATAACAAGATATAGAGTAGACAAAGATAGAAGGCCCAAAACCCTCTGGAGAAGCTCCAAGGGGCAGACTGGGGGGAAGGATAAGGAATAAATGATTTTTGGATTGAATGTATCCATTAAATATGGTAATTAATTAGTACTGTAAAAGGGGTAATAGTTTTTTGGTGGAGGCATGTCTACGTACATTGTGCACCTGGAAGCATCCATAAAAGACCAGCTCTTCAGCCTTGTTGGGAAAGCTTTTTTACTCTTTCAGGCATCAACTGGGCATGAGTCTGTGTACTGATGAAGTGTCTCAAAATGCATGACCTGGGTATCTTTAGGGTGACACAAAAGTGAAGAAGGATTCTAGGAGTGCACATAACACAATCCAACTGCAAACAGGCACTCAAGCCATGGGGCAAGGCCACTGTCAGCCCAAATTTTGAAAATTCCTTGAATGGTTGTAGATGTCAGATCCTCAGCCTGCTAATTCTTCACTGTTCCAGTGCTGTGGGTTGATGATACTCGATGATACTGTCTCTATATACTAATACAGACAGAGCTTCTGTGTTCTGAGATAATCAAAGGTGGACTGAATTTAAATATTTTCCTAAGAAATTGCAGCAAGCAAGTTAAAAAAGTCTGACTATTACTGATGGTGGGTTATTTTCTTCAAGACATAAAACATAAAACTAGATAACCACCATCTCCTAGGTTTTTAAAAACATTTCTCTTTTACACTGTTGAAAAATAGAACTTAAACCATTATCAAACCAAGTCCTCACTGAACCATCACTTCTCCATTTCAGGCTAAGAGCTGAGTGGAATTTAGTAGCGTTTACTACTTAACCAACCTGTCCTCAGATTACAACTGTGGTAACTGCAGTCAGGGGATATTAACAACCCAACCTGAGACAGCATAAAATCTTTTATATTCCTTACCAAAACATAAAAACCAGTTACTTACCATCACCCCTGGGTTTTCATGCTGGCATAAAAAGCAGCAGACTGTAAAGCTACAGGGAACCACCTTTAACAATAAAGCCATTTAAGAGCTGGAAGTAGGCATTGTCACAGCACTGTTTTAAGAACCAATAAACCACAAAGATGAAATAAAAATTTCATATCACCAAAGCTGGTGCATCACCTCAGTGCCTGGAAGAGACCCTAGCAACAACTTGCTTCTATGGCAAACACAGGCTGTCTCAGAAGGTGCAAGGACGAGGCATCCTGAACTGTGGCTTCATTCCACGACACAAACTGCTGAGCAATTGTGATGCTGCTAACACAGATTAATTACAGCAATCAAAACTCAAGGAAATACTGTTCCACTTTGCTCTTGATGGTTCATCTCTGACTTCGTAAGCGATGACAAGAGAATTTAAACACTCTCAAAGCCTAGGGTAATAGGTATTTTTATCAATCACTCACTGTCCCGTCAATAACTCACGCTCATAGGAAATACATCCCCCAACATTAGCGGCAGTAGCATGTTGGCAACGACACCCACTGAAATCACTATTTCGGGCTCTAACTAGGGGCAACACCGTTTTCCAATGCTGCACTGCTTGTCTAAAGCCGGGCTGGTCGCCAGACGACCAAAGCCCCCTCCCCACCCCGAGGGTCAGACAGGCCGGGCCCCCGACACGGGCGCTGTGCCGGCGCCGCCGTTCCCGCCGCCGCCACCAGGTGCCGCTGCGNCGCAGCAGCGGCGTCCCGGCCCCGCCCGGTCCCGGAGGAGCCGCGGGGAGCGGGGCCAGGAGGGCAACAATCCAGAAAACAACACGGGCTGGATCGCAGAGCACCTTCCCGGTTTAGTTCTGCCCTCCCAGGTGTGCGGGAGACGCTCCCGGAGGGTGACACCGACTGCACATCCCAGTGTTTCACGGCCGGAGCGTGGCTGGCACGTGCAGCGCTCAAAGCACAAAAAGCACTGAGCACATCGCGCACCGCACTGCTCCAAACCCACCGACCGGCTCCGCTCTCCTCCTCCTGTACAGCCAGCCCAGCCGTGGCGTGCATGAACATCACCTGCGGGGTGGCCAGCCAGCAGTGGAACTACCCCACACATTTCCCAGCCAAAACAGTGTCACTTCAAGCTCTCCTCGCTCTCTTATTTCCTTTTGGTGCAATTTCTGCCCATTCCTCACATCTGATTTTCCACTGTAGCTTCTGTGTTTTTTTCCTTCAGATGACTCAAGGCATTAAACACTTCACAATTCAGACTTACTTGACTTAGAACTACCCTTCAAACTGCGAGTGAAAGTCCTTCATTCACTAGGATCCCACCAAGATTGTCACAGGGCCAGAGGTGGCAATGGACTTGAGAAAGCACTGGAGTGAGGTACTTGGATGTGCAACAAAAGCAGCTTTCTCGTTTGCTAAATGAAAAACCTGCAGTGCTTACAATCTGAATTTTATTATCCTTAGTAATTTGAAATCAAGAGAAACAATTTAATATCAAGAAACTGTATTAACTATCTGATTAACTATTCTGATTAACTATCAGAATGTTAGCAGTATTAGCAGTATTACCAGTAACTGTTAAACAGATGAAGCTGCTGCTTTAGCAGGTCCCAAGGGCAGCTCATTACTGTTAAGACAAAAAGGCTGGGCAGAACCTTTTCTTCTCTGTCCAGGTGCCAAAGTTCTAGTTGTTAAGTTCACATAGATTCCTGGCATCAAAATGAGTCAGGTCTCCCCTCAGGTCACATACAACATAGCACACTGAGAGGCTAAAGTCTGCCTTAAGTTGATAGCTTTCAAATCTTGATTATCGGCTAGTAGGTTAGAAATTGTGACTTAAATTCTACAGGTATTGGGAACTTGCATGTGCTACAGAGCCAGTGAATTCACAGCACTCAACCACACCACAGACTCAGGACATTTTATTCATGTAAATCTGTAAGAGCCTCCTTTTAAAATGTTTAACAGAAATGAAAGCGTTTATTTGAAAATGCTGAGCTTTCAAAGAGCAAAATCTACGGTGTCTTCCGTGGTCTGAACAGTTTATGTGGAAAGAAACTTTATTTCACTCAGTGACAACTTCAGTTTCCCAAAAATAAAACTTTATTTATTTTTTGTGGATATCTAATAATTAACGGACACAACATATGCATCTGTGTTCTCAAAAATCAGTATTGTAACAGACTGTTAATCTATTATCTCTGCTTACGTGACAGCAATTATGAATTTTCAAAAGTATCAGAATGTTCCCCTGAAATAGGAGAACACAACAAATAAAAACAGGGCCTTCTTAAAATGAGTATACGTTTAAGAGTCCAGAACTAATGATGTATCAGCCAGCCTATGACCCTAATTTAATATTGACTGTTCAGGAAGATGATACTTAAGCACAAAAATACTGTCTTTCAACAGCCAGTGTTTGCTCCTGAGTGTAATGTTAAAGCAGTATGCAAAAAGTGTCAACAACAATCAAAAATCAGAGACGACTTATTCTATAAATATACTTTTAATACTAATGAATCTTTGGTCAGAATATAACACACTTGTACTTTTGTACCTCCAGCAATTTTAAACATATATATATTTGATTTTAACAGATACACAGTAAAACGGAAACAAAATTGTGTCAGGAAATTTATGAATTGCTAATTTTTGATTTTGCAATAATGAGTAGCACTATTGTATGTGTTTCCTTTCTGCAGTGGAAATTTAAAAGCCTATAGTGAATGCAATAAATATGTCAGTGGAGAGCAGAGAGAGGTGTTCCAAATCATCTCTTGACAGAAATCTACTTCCTTGAGCAACTGCAATTCTCACTGTACACTACAGTGAAACGTAAGTATTCCACAACAGAAACCAGTAACAATGGACATTTGTAAGAGCCTCCTAAAATACAGTTTCCCTCACCTCCTTTCAACACTAACACAACAAGGAATATGATAAGGTGCAGCTTTCTGACCAAGAACACTCAACAATTCTCTAAAATGCCTGTAGTGTGCTTCTGACAAAAGAGCCACTGCTCTCAAGTAACTAGAAGACCCACCAGACTTAGACATGTCCTGGAGCTTATGTGCGTGTTCCTTGTCAGGCAGGCTCAACTAAAGCAGCCTCACAAGGCTGTAAGTGTGGGTCCAGGCCACCACTGCTCGAGGAAGTAAAAATTAAGCTTACTGAGAAACAGATAACGTAAACTGCAGACTAGGGTAAGATTCTGCTGTCCTTCAGCAGGACCAGAAACACTCTAACAGAACAAAAATTAACAATCAGCAGTATAGTGTGAAATTAATCCTTTTGTCTGACAATCTGACTGTAAACTGAGCGCAGGAAGTATAAACCGGTACTCCCACTCTTCCTCCCCCTTCTCTGACATTCCACCACAGCCTCACATGGAGGACTTCCATTTAAAAGTGTGTTGTAGCTGCCTCCCATGTCCTGCTATGCTTTTATGGCATTCTGCCTTCCTTTACTGGCTCCTATTGAGAATCAACATTGAAAGCTAAGGAATAAAGGATTGTGTAGTGCTGTATGTTGCGATTCAAATTGTGACCCACAGGATACATCAGCAGAGTAGACAAGAAATGAGAA
Source organism: Calyptomena viridis (assembly GCA_013390005.1). NCBI lineage: Eukaryota > Metazoa > Chordata > Aves > Passeriformes > Eurylaimidae > Calyptomena > Calyptomena viridis. The sequence continues at coordinate 41,739 of WEIV01010622.1, read as the reverse complement.
CTTGAATAAAGATATTAATGAGAACAGTACTGAAATGAAGTAGTGTCTTCTTCCTCCTTCTTTATATATTCATTGCTGAATGTATAATTTGCCATGAAAGATAAAGGACGTCTATTCACTTCTAGTCCTAAAGAGGATGCAAACAGTTCTGCCAAACTTATATAGCTGCAAGGGACTCTTTAATTCATGGCTCATTACTAGGGGCAAACAAAAATATTCACATGAACTTTAGCGTTTACACTCAATATTGTCAAATACTGGAACATAATCAATTTGCTAAAGACAGCTGTAACGTCTTGGAATGCACAGATGCTTCCCAAGTTTCTTTGCCTTGACATGGCATGTCATGGACTACCGTTCTACTGCACATGATACTCAATCTTCTGACCCCTTGCCCCTTCTAGAAAGCAAGCTAGTTTCCTTTCAGTTTTTCTTATGTCCCCAGTGTCCTGATGCAAAAAATAGAACTTGGACAAATAAACGGATTGCTCTAAAAAAAGGATTCAGGGGGTAGCCTTCATTTCAACAAGCAAAGTATATAGAAAGTTTGCAGCTACTATTTTAGTCTCTAAATTAGAACACTGGCTCTTTTGTGAAGGATCTGAAACATCTGTGCAAATAAATATAAAGCAAGACAAAACTGTTTCTCCCCCAAAACTGTCTCCTCCCACAACATCCTATTTTTTGCGGATCCAAGAACACCTTCCCTGTGTGCACACATTCTACATGTGATGAATGAAAGTGTAATCCTTAGGTCGAAGTAGTATAGAAATGCCATCCCAAGGAAAAATACGGTAGTTGAGGGGATCATACTCACACTGTGCACACCAAGAGCCTTCCAGATGGCAAAACTCAGCAATCCAACTCCACACCATGCATAGAGTGAGCCCCATCCTAGTGCTCGTAAAGCCAGTGATGAACCACTCTCTGGTAATGCAGCTGTGGCAGTAATCCCCTAGGACCAAAAATAAAGCAATCAAGACAGTGAACAATAACTGGGAAAAAAAATAAGAGCTAAAATAGTTAACAGCGATTTAGACTTTTTCCTGACTTGCCAGTTGTATTAGTGTGGCCAGTAGACCCAAAGAGACAAGCCAGGGCCTGGATGAGCTGCCTTCCTACCAGAAGCAGCTTTCAAGGTTGCCAGTGCCACCTGGGGATGATTTTCATTGCCCAGAAATGCTGGAGTCAGCTGTTTCACGGGCACAAGAATCCAGCACTCAGTTACCCAGTCAAAATACAAAACTGAATTGAAACCAGTCACAAGCCCTTGTGACAGTGACATTTGAACATAATCATTATAGACTATTGATTTTGGTACTTTTTTGTCAGGGGCAACTGTTGGCCTATGGGTCTTTATCTGCACTTTTCAAACAGCACATTAGGAAATTGTAGCAGCTTTAAGCTGGACACAGAGAGAGTATACTGGTGTCCCAGGGACTAATTTCAACAGGCTACAACTCTGAAGCAGCTCAGAAAACTATTTAGAAAATTTTTGCAAAGAGCAAACAACACTGCTGAACTCATCCCTCTGCACAGTTCACCAAGAAGCAACACTGGAAATGCTCTGCAGTCTCCACACTTCTCATTTTTGTCAGAAACAAGAGTAGGTGGGTTTAACCACTTGTTAAGACAGTGCTGCATAAAAACCTGCTGTGAGACGTGTCCTGAAAACACAAAACACCGTGTCTCAGAAAAGCCACCTCAGCCCAAGAAGAATGGAGCCTCAGTCATGATGGGGTCTCAACCACAATGAAACTTTCTCTGTCACAGAACATAAATGCTCAGTTTCCAAAGGCACAAGCCACACGCTGCCTGACATCAATCAGTGTGCACCTCACACCCACGGTTAGCCAGCCATGCCCACTTGGTACAGGACAGCTTCAATCTGTGTAGCCCACAACAGCAGTAAGGCAGACATAATTCTCTTGCTCATAATGATAACTGTCATTAAGACAACTTTTTCCCCCCAAAGCATCACTGGTCAATTCTTTACATGGAAAGATAGATTTCAGATGGTAACTGTTAAAGATAGGCGTATACAGTCCCTACAAAACAGTCCTTCTTACTTACTGGGTATCTTGGAGAAAAGCCTAATTATTGCTCAGAGGTAAGATATATGAGACAGCAAGTATACAACTATATTCAACAAAGAATTATTTCATTTATAGACTAAAATACTGAAAAGCTAAACTAACTTATGGAAGGATCAAAAAAATTTCCTCCAAAACAGGTCAAAGAACTGCACTTTTTTTTTTCATCATAAAAAGTGGGGAAAAAAATATTTTGTATTCTTGTTTTGAAAAGACTTTAATTTTTTTGGTTTTTTTTTTAAATGCTTATCTTTCTTCTTTGATACAATTAAACATATTTGGTGTCTACTACTATAGTCAGTCAAATAGCATCAATAGTTTTTCTCCTCTTGGCTTTGTATCTATTGAAATGTTAAAATGATCCTCAGCCAGTCCTCAGAATTAACACATGCTCCTAGGATTTAGCTGTAAGCAAGGACAAACACACACTTGCAAAGGGCACAAGTAAAATGCACCTTGACCTTTATTTATTTCCACTTGGACATCCCAAAGTAGAAGCTGTTAACAAAAACAATGTTCAGTAAGCATACACACAAACAGTAGAGATCTCTAGTCACACTGTAATATCAGGTCCTATTATTTCCTTACCACAGATAATGAACTATTATAACTCTTTCAGCAGAGACCACTCTGAGTAGATCTGAAATGCTGATGATTATTTTTGACATTTTTCCTGCTTCCATAGTCTAGCCATATATAACACACAGAAAAAAAATCTCCCATTTGGAAGATGGGAAATGAATGGACAAAAATATCCTCTGCACAGAATCTTTAAATAGCAGTCATTATCTGTGAAAACTGCTGGCAAAAAAACCCACCCGAACACTCTTTTACTGCTTGATTGTCCCAGAAAAATAGTAGTAAATGGAAACAATCGACGGGTTTTACTGACAGCAGTCAAACAGGGTTCAGTCACAGGCTGATTCCTCAGGGTACTTAAGTACACAGGTAAGGGTTTCTGTAAACAGTACAGTTTGTTATATGATTATCAGATAAAACTGTTCAGAGCACCAAGAAAGCTGATTAATGAAATACTAAAAAATGAAAAAGGACAACAGTAGCATGGAAGACAAAGATGTCACCAACAAAAGAGCATTTTCATGAGAACTGAGTTTTATTCACAAACATTATTCTATATGCAGATTGTTTTCTCAGGATTACCACTTCTGTATTTTTTAAAACATTCTTTAATTTAAAAAATAAGCTTTTAAACAATCCTTGAGTCTTTCCAAAAATCAGGCCAGGAAAATACAGGGCAGAATTAGCTGATTTGTTTTCCAAATATATACTGGTTTGGTTTTTGTTTATTTTTTTTTTCCTTCTGGGAGACATAAACAGGAAGTGGGAAAAAACAGGGGCTTTGATCCCATAACTGTCCCCTTGTGCACTGAGTGTGTCTAAAAAGGAAGTAGTGCCTAAAATAAAGTGTCCTCAACTGTTTTGGTTAATTGTATTCATTGTGTTCGCTGTTTTGTATGACCTAATCCATTGTAAAATTAAACACCTGGATAAATGCTAGTAAAACACTTTGCACAAGGAAGCTGAGCATTTAATTTTAACACCCCTCTCCGCAATAATCTCTTAACTGAAGGTCTCTGTAGTGGTTCATCATTAAACGGGATTATGTAACCTCAGTTTCAAGTCAATTTTGGGACCAGTCACACAAATGATTATATTTACCTCAAATCACTACCATGGAGGAGGTGCAATTGCTTCCTGGAAGTCTGAATGCAGTCATGAAGCCATGATGCTGTGATGCTTCAGGTTCCCCTCTAAATTGCTGGGGCTTTTCTCCCCTACAACTATTCAATAAAATCTGTCACAGGCTGCATTACGTTTGATTCCTGTTTCTACTTGACTTGCATGCCACCATTTCTCTGACACAAAAAATGGCACAAGCTGGAAAAGATGCTGAAAGAATACGTCTCGTATTTCTTCCTAAATACTGAGCAACAATTTTTACTCCTTCAAAACCTGCCCCAAGTCTGTGACAGCGCAGTCACTGCAGTCATGCAGTGAAGTGGATCAGAAAATTCATTTGGACTAAAACTAACGCAGGAAATAAAAAAACCCCACAGAATTAACAAGGATTGTCTCACCAAACCAGTAGCACAAGTATTGGTGCCTTTGCAGGGACAGGAATGAATTGCCAGAACACAAGGAATAATAGAATTAATTTTTTCAACATCAGTGCTGGCTGATGTTGGCTTAAAGTACCTGTCAAACTACTTTACCTTAACATGGATAAAAACTGTATTTAGGCATTGAACATCTAAGAAGGATGAAATTATCTGTAGTTATTCACATTCATGTTTTTGTTATTAAATATGATGTATTATTAAAAGTTACTTGCAGTAAGTAACTATAAATTTAAGAATGCTACTGTAAAACCTCACTGGTACCTCAGAGAGCCTCTAACAGACGGCCTCAGAGAGACAGTTAAGCCATTCTCAAAGTTTAGCCTTCCCTTTTTTGAATTGCTCACCTACAAGCATCTTGACAAAAATGTATCTTTCTACACCTTGCAGTATTTAAGTTGAGAGGCCCGGGAAAATATTGTAATTCATTTGCACAGATAGTAAAACACACAGTTTTCAGCAAAAAATCAAAAGGGTATGTATCACTTGGTGCCATTCTCAGCATATATATTCTTGGATGTCAACGCAATGTCACTCTTGGTAACTTTCACACTAACAGGACAGCTCAGACACCCAAAAATAAGTGCAAGCTGGAAAAAATGCAGTGCTCAAGAGAAAGGAAGTTTAAAAAAGAGACAATGTTAACAAAAAAAAAAGAGAGAGAAAATTTCCATATTGTAATGAATTTCCATAACTTGTGAAGTAACTTCTCACCACATTTTCTTTTCTGTTCGTTTCAGAAACAAAGCTAATGTTTATTGTTTCCGTAAAGTCAATGCCACAGCAGCCTACACAGGGAAACAGGATGACCACAAAGGGTGATTACAGGTGAGAAGATACAAAGGTTCTGACACGAAGTGCAATGGAAGAAGGTTTTTCTCTTGATATGCATTGAACTAACTTGATGTTATTGACTTAACATTTTAAAAATAAACATAACTGGTCAGTTCTTAATTTCCTAAGAACATCTGTAACACATGTTGCATTTTAAGAGACAAGACTCATCAATTTTAAGGGTCTGTTTTTGAAATTTTCAGCAATAACAAAGCATTAGTGAGGAAAAAAGCATCCTTTGATTAAATGTGCTATGTTTGACATTAATATACAAACATGGTATAATTGCTAGCTTTGCCTTGCAATTCTTTTCTTCAGAATGCACAAGTGGATCCTGCTAGTAATTGCACGAGACAAGATTAATTTTGGCCATCAGATCTCATAGTACCAAGCCACTCTCATTCTCAATGATCACACATTGGGATGGTAGAGGAGATCTTAAATTTTGACTAAATGATTCCACTTACATATTCCACAGCATACAGGCCTTCTCCTTCCCATTCTTACTTACTGTAGTTACCTTGCTTCCAGAATCACTGTAACACTCTGGCACTGCATGGTGAACTGAATCACTGAGGTGATACAGGCTCATGTATGAAGTATGTTCACATCACAGAATCAAACCAAATCATTAATTATATTCCTTTTTATAGCAGTAGTATGATTCCAGCAAACAGTGTAAGCATGACATATTCCAGCTAGTCTCATATACTAAAATATTTAGCAGTGCCAACTCTGAACTGATTTTTAAATTAATCCTACCCCTACTGACTTCAATTAACTCTAGTGCTCTTACCATTGACTCTGACAAACTCCACGTATATCACCAAGTCTGTAAAGCATTTGATGCATTCCTATTTCCTGCGCATCACTATTGGAAAACAGCTTAAAAGGAACAAACCTTACTGAACCAGTCTGGGTTCTTCTTTTTTGTCATGGCAAGCGTGGTGCCAAAACCTGCTATCATTCCTGCTGTAGCAACAGTACCTAGAAAAATTCCACCTGCAAAGAAAAGTTGAAGAAACAAAAATCACTATTTTGTTACTTAAGGAATAAAATGAACAAACAAAAAACCTGTTTAGAAAACAAAACCTGAAAAATTAAGATGTGTTAGCACATGCAGAAGGGGAAGGTCCGGTTGTCTACATTTTTTATGTTAAGTCAGTCTGGCAAAATATCAAGAATTGTTTCTATGAAATAGAGCATTTTGAAAATAATGGCACCTGTATGTATTTTCAATATACACACACATAAAAAATAATTCAAATCCCAGGGTATTTTTCACAGTACTTTGACATTTCTCTTTCACTCCAAAAACAGGCTACTAAAATTGTCTTGTTCTATGGCTATGCTTCACCCATCCCTAAAAGGGAGATGTATTGTTTTTGTTGCATCACTTGTGATGCATTTCAAATGGTCACCTGAAAATCCAGCAGTCCTTCTTAAAACCTTTAAGTAAGCAACGCTTGTTCTTCAGCTTTCTGTGTTTTATGTTTTAATGCACTATTAAAAAAAAAAAAAAAAAGCATCCCTTACTTTCCAGTCCTTTCAGTGCTTCCAAAGTCACTTGGAGTACCTTGATCTTGGGGTACCTTCTAGCTCTTGCACCAAAGGCAAAGCCATACCTGCCTACTTTCAAGAAAAAGGCTTGTGGCAAAGGCTTAGTGCACTGCACAAACCCACCTGATTCATACTAAAATTTTAAAATTTCAGGGGATTACATGTTCCTCCTCTGCAAGTATTGATACCCATCCTATTTTCCCTTTCCTAATACCAGTTAGGCAATTAAAAAATGGTCTGAATAGGAAGAAGCAAAACACAGTTACGTTAGACCTTACTTTAAAAAAATTATTTATCTGAATATTGTGATGAATAAGTTTCCTGAACTCATGTCAATGAAATCTATAAAGTACCTCTTTTGCCTGGGAGCACAATTTGCGCGTCTAATGAGTCCTACATTTACAAGTCTCGTAAGCAACATTCCCTGATTTCAGAAATAATAATCGGGCTTAAATTAACTTCTGCTCAAAGGGGAGGAGCGCCGCGCACGGCCTCCTTGGGAGGGGCAGGAAAGCGCTGCAAGGGGTAGGCAAAGAGCGTGGCCCCGTTTCGAGCCGTGCCCCGAAACGAGCATTGTCACAGAGGCCCTTCTGTCTGCGGGGGGGGCCCGTCCATCCAGCCCCCCGGCGATCCCGGGATGTCCCGGCCGGCGGCGCTGCAGCCCGAGCAGATACTGGGAGCGGCCGGGATACATATATTAAAATATAATATTAATATAATAATAGCTGCACAGTCCCGCCAGCCTGCCGCAGTTGCACCCGCTGCCCTGCGCCGCCCGCAGGTGTGTGCGGCTGCGGAGACTCTGACTCTGCCCTCGCCGCGGTTCTCCCGGCTGGGATCTAGCCCGGGACACCGGCTTGTTGCCTTAGGAATCCGCAGCGCTGCCTGCAGCCCGCACGAGCCGCCTCTTCCCCGACGGCTCCTCCACGCCGAAGGCGCCCGGGCAGGACTGGGAGCGGCCCCCCGCCCCACGACGGCGCTCGCAGCCCCGCAGGGCAGAGCTCTCTCGAGGGAAGGAGGCGCCTCCGCTCAGTGCCTGCCGCTCCTGTCCCGCGTCTTGCCCGCAGCAGCCCCGTGTTCTGTACCGTGCCCCCGGGAAGGGTGGCGGAGGAGTGACAGGCGCCGCCGCTACTGAGAGCGAGGGAAAAGGCGGGCGGCGTTGCAGGGACTTCCTCCCTGCATCCAGAAGCTTCAGCCAAGGTCATGCCTTCTCCCCGAGGGCGGGAGTGGCGCAAGACTTCGGGCTGCGGCAAGAGGAGCACGGCCGGGGGAAATTTCGGGGCTGCCGCACCCGCTGCTACTCGTCCCGGACCCGTGCAGGGGGAAGAGGGGAGAGGAGGAGAGGAGGGCTGTCTGCACCTTTGATTAAGAAGAGCTTGTCCTGTGACGCCGCAGGGCTCCCGGCCCCCCGGGGCAGGGACAACCCGAGCCCGGGGTCCAGCGGCGCTGCGGCCGCGGTCCCCTCGTGGGCGGCCCCCCCGGCAGCCGCCCCCATAGCCCAGGGCGCGGGAGGAGGAGGGGGCTGTGGACTGCAACCCGGAAGGAAACGGAGGTGGGCTGGGACACGCAGCCGCTTTTCCTCCTCATCCTTCTCCTCCTCTTCCTCCTCCTGGTTCCCGGCCCTGCGGTCGGGCGGGGGTACCCGCCTGCTGCCCCCTAGGTGGGGGCGCGTTCTCCCCGAGAGCCCAAATCGCGCAGAGGGAAGATTGCTAGGTGTTATAAAACCGGCTTTTAAATCAAGTCCTCTGTAGCAGGGTCATAAGGGGTTTGAGTTGCTTTTTGTTTGTTTGTTTGTGGAACATATCAGGTAGTGGACTTTGCTAAGTAAAACTGGGAGAAATTCTTACTTCCCGGGAATTTTAGTGAGCTGTATCTTGACCGATGGTGTTGCTCAAAAGTACATCTTTTTATTCCAAATTCACACTCTTTCAAGTTATATAAGTAGTTTTTCACACTACGAGAACATATATTGGGTTTTGTCGTGTCTGTGCCACACTAATGCTCAGTTGCTGATGAATATAAATTGCTGTCCTATCTTCATCACTTTATCAAACAATGTACTAACTTCAAGATTCGGTATGGACAGGTATCTTTTTTTTGTAACAGTAACAGCAAGCGGAGAACGTAAATAAATTCCAATCAAGCATTTCTTCCCCAGTTTCCTTTGTATCTTTTTAACCTCACAGCCCATATCTAACGTCTAATTATAGAGACTGGGTTGCTAGGCAAAAATTTAGTATTTGGGGAAACTTCCTGTTCACAGTACTTCTGAAAACCAATCCAAAGCCGTTTCCTAATAGTCCACATACTGTGTAAGTTAAACAAAATTTTACACAGTTAAGAAGCAGTTACTGCAAAATAAGTAGACATTATCTCTGCTGTGTACCTGGCCCATCAGCACCAACTCCCGTTTTTTCTAATGCGGATGGCATGTAAATGACTTCTAATCTTCCTTCTGGTCTTCTTTTTCCCTTGAAAAACCACCCCAAGATCCTGTGTGTGTTTTGGAATAGTATTAGACTTTGCCACAAATTATGATAAAACCTTTTGGAAAAGTTTAGATATGGTGGTCTTAGAAAAACTGCATAGTGACAATATTAAAAGAAGAAATTACTTTTTATCTTCATGCTGAGATGTGTGATTATTATACAAAGTATTTAAATTCACTAGAATGCATAAAACTAAAACAGCAGCATGCGTGTCATTTTGATTGGAAATTGTGTCAAGATCACCACTGTATGTGATAGAAGAATCCTTGAACTGTGAGAGATAATAACCTATTTTTTGTGTCTTTGATGCTAAAAATCCTAGATTTTCTTCTCAAGATAGTTTTTTGAATTCACATCAATCAAGGCATCACTTTCTTTCACATCTTTTCCATAACCCAGAAGAAAGATAAAAGTATAATGTTATTTAATCCTGGTTTGAAAAATGCCAAAGAATCTATCTTTAAGAGAGTCAGATAAGATCTGTCTTTATTAATCATTCACAGAGACTTAAAGTAGGGCATAAAGCCCATGAAATCCACTCTGTCTTGCTGAATAACTCAAAATTCTTAGTGTTATAAAATAAATTGTCTTGCTTTAAAAACGAGAGGTGTTCAGCAGAATTGTGTTCATTCAGGTTATATAATCTTATTATATAATTGAATATAATATAGTGCTTTATTTCCTTTTTATTACCAAAAAAATGTCTGCCAAAAGCAGACAGTGGGAGGAGACCAAAGTTTTCAGCTTCAAAATATGTGTAAATCTCCACTTATGATTCTGAAATTATGGGTAAGATTTTTATATCAGCCCCTGGGTTTTAATGAAAAGTTGGTAACACAGTGCCTCTCCTGTGGGAGTTCATGTAATTGTACAGCGTTGGTGAGGGAAAAGTGTGGAAAGAAAGTTAGCAAGAGTGTAAGGAAGAAAACAAATTCAAGGAAAAAAAAACCCAACAAAAGAAACAGTTTTGCATAAATATATTCCCTAACACATTTTTGTAATCTTTGCAAATGCATGGTATTGCTGCCAATAAGGAGGTTTATCAAGAAATAAAACCATGGTGTGCAAACTTCTTAACATAATGCTGAGAAACATTTCAGTTCTGGCCTGTGTGTCTCCTGCTCCTGTTCCTCTCCTGCACGGTGATACTAAAGGTGAGTTTCCTTTGAGGCCCAAGCTTGCAGTTTAGATATTCAGAGGAAAAGAAGCTAGTTTATAACCTGACTGGGACATAATAAATGCAGTAATTTTAAATATTCACTAAATTACCTGTCTGATTTATATATCCAGAAGTCTTGAGTGCCACTGCAAAAAAATATTGGCAGCTGAGGCACAGAATCCTGCTAGGAGTTTGAAAATCTAATTCAAAAGATAGAGGAGGTTGATTTGAATACTGGTTAAACTGACATGTTCAGTAACAGAAGTGAATTATGTAAAAGAACTTGGGAAAGAGCCAAACACATGTTTTGGAAAGAGAGAAAATGCAACAGAGTTGAGCTACACTATGGTTGCCCATAGCGTTGAGCCCTATGGCTCTCAGGACAGCTGAGCTTTGTTCTCTGCCTGACTCACTGAGGTAATTTCCTATATTTATGGAAGCTTTCATATTCCTGAACACCATGCAGCCTCAGCCCTGTGTACGGGCAGGGGCATGAAGAAAAAAGTTACTTATTTCCAAGCATTTTTCCAGTCGATTGGAAAAGAAATTAAAGTGTTCAGCAGCTATGATTGCGTTTCTGCAGAAACTTTTCTTTTTACAGTAACTTGGTTACTGTAGTGCATCTCTTGAAAACCTGGTGGATGAAATTCCTATGTTGAGAGTAAGTCCTCCAGGTCTCTTGTCTCATACCACAACAAAAACATAGTCATTGAATAGTGATGCATAGACTTTAATCTCACAAATACTGACAAAGTCAGTGCTCATTTGTCAAATGTATGAGCAATTATAAGAAGAACTTTGCACTGAAGAATCAAAAAGACACTTGAAATGTTTGAGCTGGCTTCACACACTTACTGGAGGGCTATTTTTCCTTTTGGAGAAGATGTGCAAGGTTCTGCTGTGGTTCTCCAGCAAAGACAGGAGCTGAAAGGCTGGATATCCAGGTTCCCAGCCAGTTGCCCCAGCCCTAAAGCTGCCTTTCTAAGCTGCAGCTTACTTCTACAGAATATGAAATGCTCTTTTTTAATTTCACTTCTACGTTTCGTTATTCATCAGGGCATGTCAGGCGTATCTTCTGACAAGACTGAGCGTGCCAGCGTGCTGCACAGACACCACAGCAGCATTGCTTTTTATGGCCAGAGCCTGGCCTTGTTTCAGTAAATGGCAAAAGTCCCATTGGCAATATGTCCAGAGCTTCAGTTATAAATCCCAAATTAGCATTTGTGGATGATGACATTATGGCTGGTCAGAGGCACACTAGAGATTTCAGAGCTGTTGATAACATACCAAGGCTGTCATGTGCCTTGGATGCCATTTAGGTGGGGCTGCAGAAATGGCACCACTTATGGAGGGTCTTCTTGCATATGCACGTATCTATTTGTTTTCTGTTCTTATACTTTACTAAATTTTTGTTTTATTACCTGCTCAGTGTTTATAATATTCTTTTTTGGCAAGTAAAATATGCCTATATCTCTTTGGCTCTGCCTACATTTACTAGAGAGGCAGATCACAGATCCCTTCCTAATTCCTGCAGTATCACAGATCCCTTCCTAATTCCTGCAGTATTACTACTGTCTTTAGAGACCTAGCAAATATGTTCATGAGCAGTTTTTTAATTTTACTGGGCACCATGTCTTTAGTGGTCTTAGTATATGTTTCATTATAGAAGAGTACTCTGACAACTTTTAATAGTTACTTTGCTGTACCTCTAAAAAACCTCTAATACTGTCCAGAAAAAAAGGATATCTGACTGAATTAAAAAAAAAAAAGACACAACAAAAATTAATAATTATTTCCATGGTGTCATTAGAGCATGGTGTGGTACTTGAGTCTCAGCCACTCTTACTGGATGCTGCAACCTGAGGTAGCAGCAGGGATCCTGAACCATCATCTAGATCAACCAGCTGACTAGGTTCTGCCTGGTGACAGCCTGAAAGCAGGATTTTCTACAGAGAAAGTCTGCTTTTGGCCTATGGGACCAGAAATGGAAACTTCCAAAATTATGGTTGGCAGGACAAAGGAGGCCTCTTGGTGACAGTCAAATACATATAGTTGTCCATCCTTTGTTAGCTGCTGTGGGCTCCAGGAGATGACTTCGTTGGTAACTCAAACAGGTCCCCACAAGGACAGTCTGGCTCCGACTGCCTGGAAAGGTTGTACAGTTTCTTTTCAAGGAAGATTTCATGAGGACAAAGCCCTGAGTGAGGTGCTCTGAGCACAGTGCTGAGCCTACTTTCGGGAGGAGGTTGGAATGAGACCTGGGTGTCTCTTGGTTCATGGGCAAGGGTAACTTCCAGCTTGGCTCTGATGTAAAACCCCACACCGCAGTGGCCGCAGGGCAGGAGGGATGTGCCACTGGCATATACCACTAGGCAACAAAAGTCCCTCTGATGCCTGTCCATAGGCTGCTGCAAGGCATGGGCCTGTGGGAGGGCTGCTGCACCCACCCCATGCCACTGGCTGTCGTCATATGGCCAGCAACTCCAGTATGGGGCCCTCAATACTGGTGTGTGCTGCAGAGCATCTGGCAGAGGGAAGGAATTAGTCTGGTGTTTCATGTGTCGTGGAGAGGTGGCCAGTATAAACTTGAATCATATACTAGTATGTCTCCTGCTGAGCAAGCCAACTGTAAAATTAATTGTCAGGAATACAAGATGTATACTTTTTATAATTGGCTTCAGTGCAATTATATCCAAAGGCCCTCTTCACGGTCATTCATAGAGCTTAATTGCTATAGTTTAATATTACAATTTAAAAAGGCCTGCAAGGAGATCTGAATATTAGACTCCTGATGAATTATAATTATCACTTTGTGTAGATGAATGGAAAACATTTCTTATTAAACTGCTCTTGCTACATAAATTAATAGTGTGATCTGGATAAAGTACTTCTGATTTCACATCTAAAATATTTCTAAAAGCACCAAGTTTGTGCCAGAATTTCACTTGACAGGTGAAATTGTCTTTTCAAATTACCTGACATTTTAGTCAATAGCAGCTTTATTATAGGTTTCTCCAGTGAGGATGTTTGGCAATGATAGAACAATTCAAGAGTTGCACAGAGAAAAAAATAAAATAAAGCTATGCAACTAGCATAATTTCTTAGTTCTACGAGCATGGGGGATTCACAGTCTAAATTACAAGACTTCATAGCGTGACCGTAACACATTTTCTTCCTATATTAATTTCATCTCTGTCTGAGGGTGTTTGCGAGATGTGAACTGTTAAGCTAATACTTTGAAAACAGGAAAGCTCATTAGCAGCTCTAGGGAAGGGAGTGAGATGGGCAAGGAAGGTGCAGGTCATTAAAGGTTTGAATGAGAAGGAAGTGTGAAAGTTTAAAGAAGGATTATTTGACACGCAATCTGTCCGTGCTCTGTAAAAACTCAATGATTTTTGTATGTCTTGAATTTCTTTCTCATTAGTGAGATCCGAAATGAATAAAGTAAACAGGCAAATGAAAAGGTTTCAGCTTGAGGTGTCAGACCGCATTTCAAGAAGTGGATTATAGATAATCGTTCTCAGATGACTGGTAGCTTCATGGCCTAATACATGTAGCTGACACCTTAGGTGTTGACATCTGCCCTTTCCAACAGGCCTCATTAGACATTTGGTTTAAGTTTTTTAGAGTCACTGTCTGTGACTCCAATAAGGTATTTTTGAAGGGCATAAAGTGGGAGATAGATGGCCACTTTCTGACAGAAGGTAGTGTTAATATTGTGTCAAGGCACCCTCTGTGCATATGGAAGTCTGTCCCTGAAATTTTCTGCATGCATGCCCTCTTGTGTATGCAGTACATTAGTACTTACTGTATATATCAAAATTTGGCACTACTGTATCTCTCTAAACATCGTATTAATCCATCTGTCTGTCACCATGGTAACAAGGCTTCCTATTGATGACTGAAGAAGAGCTGAACCATTAAAACTAAATGTACACTGTTAAAAAAAAAAGTAAGTAAGCTCACTTGGTGCAGCACTAGAGACACAAAGGGTCAAAAATTGGCTAATTAATATTTTCTATGCATTATTTTTACAGATTATATATACTACAGATCTGAAATAAAGCCTGTTGCTAAAATGATCCTTAAATCTGATCTTTCCTTCTTCACATCTATTTTTCACATATTCTGCTCAACTCAGTATTTTAAAATGAGCATTTTTTCAAAAGTTTACATGTTATATGGTTATACATTTGTCCTAGAGGATGGAAAGATGAAATTAATATCTTAAAGATACCAAGTACAAAGCAGATTAGAAATGTTGTTGAATATTTTACTGCACATTTGCTTTCTCTCTCTCACTTCCGTACTTGTAACTTTGCCAAAATAAAATCAGAAAAGTGCACACATTCACTAAAGGATCAATGTCTAACTGAGAGCTGTTAAGTCAGTTGAACCTGAGATTTTTTGAGAAGCACAATATGGAAACTCTGACATGAATTACTGAACTTCATAAATCATTCTTGGACAATGAATTTCCATTCTTTATTACACTGGCGCCGTGCATGCTATTAATGGTAGACTTGAGTCTATAATTCTATTAGGCTATAAAGAGGTCTTTGATTTTAGAGCCGAAATAAAGCTTAAAACTAACAGCTGACTTCTCATCTCCTTCTGTGTTCATTGGATGGTGCTTGTTGTTCTCTAGAAATAAGAAGACCAGAGAAAGAAATGGGAGTACTGCGTTTACGAACAATTTATCACATTCACTGAACTGAAACTATAAGTATTCTTGTTTATGTCAGGATTTATAGCTCTTTGATACCTAGTTTAAACTGTGGCCCTGATCTTATAATAAGCCCTTGGGTCAGGAGGTAGCCCACATGGGTGTTTTATCAGACATGTAAGGTTGACAGGTTGGAAGGTCAGATGGGCGCATTTCTCTGTCTGTGCATGGGGAGGTGGCGTTTGTACACATGCACATATATTGCATGTTTGTATATCAGGCAGATTTTATTAAATCGAATGTTCTAGTGGGTAAATATGGATAGTTTGCCCTGTTACATGATATTTGAACCCTTGGAAGACCTAGAAGATCAACTGAACCTACTTGGCTACCAGGAGGCATGGATGCTACTAAGCAGCATAGAGTTTCTAATTCACTGCTGACAATTAAAATGCTTTCATCTCAGAAGCTAAAGGAATTTTCAGATGTGAAGGAAAGTGACCTCCCTTCCTTCTTACTTCCCTTCTTCCTTTCTTCCCTCCCTCTCCAGGTAGATCCCTTGATCCTATAGAAAAGGATATTCTTGTCCAATATGAAGCAGACTAGAAAATAACAACTTTCTAGTAACAGCTTTCTAGTCTTCCTAGTTTTGTCTTTGACAGAAAATAGAAGTATAATTCTAAACTTGATAAATGCCAGGGTTGTGCCATGTATTGCTGTGGGGGTACAAAGACATGACAACACAATCTGACAGCAACTGCTTTTGAGGGTATAAAAGTGGCACTTGGCCATGCAGATGATGGCCCCCCGTGATGTATATTGTGATCTAATTTCACAGAATCACAGAATATGCCAAGTTGGAAGGGATTCACAAGGATCACTGAGTCCAATTCCTGGCCTTGCACAGGACCATCCCCAAGAGTCACACCATGTTCCCAGGAGTATCATCCAAACACTTCTTGAACTCTGTCAGGCTTTGTGCTATGACTACTTCCCTGGGGAAGTGACTGTTCCAGTGTCCAGTCACTCCCTGGGTGAAGAACCTTTTCCTGATATCCAACCTAAACCTCCCCTGACTGAGTTTCATGCTGTTTCCTCAAGTCTTATCACTGGTCATGAGAGTGAAGAGATTGGTACCTGCCCCTCCTCTTCACATCATGAGGAAGTTGTAACTGCAATGAAGTCTCCCCTCAGTGTCCTCCAGGCTGAACAGAACAAGTGACCTCAGCTGCTCTTCATACGGCTTCTCCTCAAGGCCCTTCATCGTCTTCATTCCCTCCTTTGGACTCTCTCTAATAGCTTAGTATCTTTCTTATGTTGTGGTGACCAAAAACATTTGTCTTTGTTCCAAGCAGTACATCACCTCCACCACCACATCCTTCTAACACAGTGGAAGCCACCAGCAGAATTTCTCAGTGTTTCTCTAGTGAGCTAAGCTTCTAAGATTTTAAGGAGATCTTTGTTGATCAATACAATTAATTTTGCTTTCCTGAATTTTAAAACAACAATGTAGTATATTTCCTTGATACAATTAATTTCAAATAGTTTATTATATAAATAATCCTAGAGTGCAATCAAATAGTATTCATAAGGATGGAAAGAGCTTTGTTTTTTTACTTACAAAATTATAAATTGTAGCAACTTTTTAATTAAAAAGCAAAAAAGTGTTAATATTAAAAACAGAAAAGCATTACCTATTAAAAATTACTATTCTCATTCTAATTCAATAGGGAAAAAAAGAATAATCTGTCTTTTCAAAGTGAGTATTTTCAAAAATAGTATTCTTATTTTCACAATTTTTAGAAATCACAACATTGCTCTTCCTTAATTGCATTTTGCAAGATCTGGACCACATCCCTTGTTACTCCAGTGAATTCCTTCCTTTCTTGAAAACTTAATCTTGTGAAAATTTCCTTTTCCTCAAAACATGCCATCATATTAAAAACTTGGTTCAAATCCTCAGCTAGCACAGGAGACTTACTTCTCCGCCAGCTGTATTCCTCCCTTTCTCTTGTCCTCTCACTTCCGACGGAAAAAATTTGAGTGTCTATAGAGGGCATGCTACTGTACTGGCCATAGATTTGGCTGCTATTCATATACAATGGAGTGTTTCTTCAAAACTGCATTGTAACCTTCTGACTTTCGCCTGTGTTAAAACCCCATCCAAGGAGGAGTTATGTTGCCTGTCAGCCACCCAAGCAACAGAACCAGCCCGAACAACTTCCAGCCTGAGCATCCCTTATCCATGGTGGCCAAACCCAGTGCCTCTGTTCTGAAGTATAGCAACACTGTATGGAGCCTTAACATGTAAGTACTTGGGTTTATTTATTCAAGGGTTTAATGGTGCTGAACTCTTCTATTATGAGAAATACCTAGATCTATATGTATTGTACAACATGTTTTTATTTAAAGTTTTCTGCTTGCCATCTCTTTTGAGTAAGGTGTTTGAAGGTGAGTATTTTCTTCCCTCAGCTCCATGGCTGGCCTCCTGGAGAGGGATGGTATGGAATGGTGGCCTGCCTCTGTCTGATGAGGATATAGAGCAGACAGCAAAGCAGTGAGACAAAGTTGATCTGCCCGAGAGAGCCTCGTTTTGTTCTTGTGAGAGCCTTTCATGGCACAGGCCTGACAACTGATCTGTGCAGAGGATTCCTCAGCCTACCAGCTTCTCAAAGGCAGGAGAGGAGCTAAGCTAATGAAGTATAAGAAGATGGAAAGCTGTAGCCTTTGGGTAGGTCGGTGGAGAGGAGAGATAAACTGGTGGTTTTCATGACTTTGGAAGGAGGTGGGAAAAGGAAGTGGGAGAATTCAGGTTTTTTTGGTCTTTTTGTATAGAGAGGAAACTCTTGCATTTGTCTTGAGGAGGTGCAGAGGAAGGAAGGAAATTAGTGCTTTTTTTTGGACATGTATGGAGAGAAAAATTCTGTCCTGTGAGCACTGGTTGGAATGAACATTCATTAAAGTAGTGCCTTTCTCGCCCTACAGACACAGGTGGTGCTTCTGAGGCTGTGCTGTTGCTGATACACATTTGCCTACCACCCCAGGGCTCAGGACAGCTCAGAGGCAGCAGCAGTGCTGAGCTGGATATAGGTAGGCTGAAAGACATCATTTTATGGGGCTATTCCATGCTGAAAGGTTCACCGAACCCCACATAAAGAGATGGTATGGAATGCATCTGTTCATAGGGTTTCTCACAGAACACAGGAAATTGGCATTCCATGAATCCTGGCAGTCCAGGTGATCAGCAAGCTGAGTCCCTCAATCAGTCCCTGTCAGTCCCTGAGCTGACAGTCCCTCACAACATGGCATGTGTGCAGCTTGGCTGGGCACAGATATTTCATCCAAGATTAAAAAATGTAATGCCTGAAATAAACACAGGTTTTCCAGTTTTGCAGAAGCTGAGGTTCTCCAGAGGGGGAGAGAGTGCCAACTACCCACTCTGGAAGAGTGGAGAGATGACAATGACTGATATTTTTTCTCTTAAATGTAGTTGTAAGAACTATGTAGCCATATCCTGTGAAAATGTGAATCCTGTCTTCTGTTCCCTGCAATGGGGGAGTCCACACTGAGCAAAGAGCTATCAATATTTCAGTGTTGCTGAAGATTATGTGGGGATACTGGCTCTGCAGAATGGCTTTGAAGATCTTGACTATCAGCAGACTCACCCTGGATTTGCTGAAGCTCATCTGTACTATATGCCTCCTGAATGGATGCCCAGAATGCTAGTTAGTGCTGAATGGCAGGTGCTAACTGTGAGACAGGCATCTGGCATGCAGAGAGTTTTTGGTTATGTACTGCTTCTTCCAAGTACAGACCATAATGTGATGCCACAGGGAATGTTAGTCTCCAAGATGCAAAACTTCTTAAATTATGAAGTATTGGTTATTGAAAAAAAAAAAAAAAAAAAAGTGGTCCTTAGGAAAAAAAGATCTATTTTATGTAAGTCTAGAAGTTCCTGCAAGGTATTGGGATGTGACATCTAGAGGTGGATCACCTGGCCCAGGTAGGCTCAGGAGAGGTGTGACATGCCATTATGATTTCCTGAGTTTTTGCACAAGGAGCAGGTACAGTGGCAGGCACAGCAAGCAAAATAACAGGAGGTGGAGTGTGTTTGTAGTGTAGGCTACACAAAGGCTACGGATGTGTGCTAGGCTTATTCTGAGCAACGTGCTGTGGTTAGGTATTGTGGTTAGAGCAGACAATTGCTGGGTGTTGTGCATTATGCATGACAGGCAGGGCTGTGGTATGCAGATAAAGCGTGGGATGGATTTTGCACTAAAATATGCTTCTGTGAGTGTGAAGAAAGGATGAAGCTAGTCTGCTAGGAAAGCCCTAGCTTTGACCTGTGTGCCAAAAGCTAGTCTGTGCCAGATGGCCTGGATGAGAATCACAAAAAAAGGAAAGTTAAATTGGGTTTTCATAAATTCCCACAAGCTGCCCCTTCATGCCACCAGTAATTTCCTTTTTGTTAGAATTTCTCTGTGGAAGAAAACTTACTAGTTGCAGTTACCTTCATAAGTGGAAAAAATCCAAGTTTTTACAGACTATTTCCCCTTACAAAATGTTCCTTTTGAGTAAGGTGTCCCTAAAAATCCACATCCAGTTTCTCCACAGGCAGTAAGTGCTAGGCTTTTCCCACCTTGATATCCTCTGCCTCTACTCCTCAGCTCTGAGTAGCCACCTGAAGATTCAGCCATCAACTTTACCAAGTATTCACCATCTCTGAGGCATCCAGGGCTGAGGCTATTTGCATGAAGGACTAAGACTCCTAATGGGTGTTTGGAGACTTCATTCTTCTACATGTAACCCCACTTTATAAGTTTTTACACATAGATATTTATGGTTGTGTCTCAAAGTTAACAGGGGAGCCTACTTACTACAAACTGAAGTTCATCAAGCTCAGATACTCACAGCAATCCTTCCCCTCCTGCCCTCCTTCCTTCTGATGTTACTGGTCAACTGAGGCTCTGTGGGTGAAAGACAACTGAATTATGATTGCCCACTTCATGTTCTCTGAGCTGGAAGGGAAGCAGGCTGAGTGTGCTCTGCTATAGTCAAGCTGAAAATGTTTCTCCAATGTCTGCTTACACACATCTGTGGTACAAGTGTGGTACATGGATCTCATACTGGGAGGAACTCTGGTTCTTGTTAAACATTTTAGTTACCTTTATATCAAGTCTGAGTTGAAATTCTGAGCTGGCAGAAGAGCTTGCCAAGCCGCTGTCCACTATTTATCAACAGTCCTGGCTCACCAAAGAGGTCCCAGATGACTGGAAGTTGGCCAGTGTGATACCTATCCACAAGAAGAGCCAGAAGGAAGACTCAGGAAACTACAGGCCTTGCAGCCTGATCTCAGTGCCTGGCAAGGTTATGGAGCAGATCATCTTGAGTGCAATCACACAGCACCTACAGGATGGATGTGGGATTAGATCCAGTCAGCATGGATTTAGGAGGGGCAGGTCCTGCCTGACCAACTTGATCTCTTTTTATGACCAGGTGACCCACCTGTTGGATGAGGGAAGGCTGTGGATGTTATTTACCTGGAATTTAGCAACTGTCTGCCATAGCATGCTCCTGGAAAAGCTGGCAGCCCATGGCTTGGGCAGGTGCACTCTGTGCTGGGTTAAGAACTGGCTGGATGGCCAGGCCCAGAGAGTGGTGGTGAATGGTGCCACATCCAGTTGGCATCTGGTCACTATGGTGTCCCCCAGAGATCAGTGTTGGGCCCGGTCCTGTTTAATACCTTTATTGATGATCTGGATGAGGGTGTTGAGTCCACCATTAGCAAATTTGCAGATGACACCAAGTTGGGTGGGAGTGTTGATCTGCTGGAGGGTAGGAGGGCTCTGCAGAGGGACCTGGACAGGCTGGATAGTTGGACCAAATCCAGCAACATGAAATTCAACAAGACTAAGTTCCAAGTCCTGCACTTTGGCCACAACAATCCCCTGCAGTGCTACAGGCTGGGGACAGAGTGGCTGGAGAGCAGCCAGGAGGAGAGGGAGCTGGGGGTACTGGTTGACAGGAAACTGAACACGAGCCAGCAGTGTGCCCGAGTGGCCAAGAAGGCCGAGGGCATCCTGGCCCGTATCAGGAATAGTGTGGCCAGTAGGACCAGGGAAGTGATTCTTCCCCTGAACTCCATACTCCTGAGGCTGCACCTTTAGTACTGTGTCCAGTTCTGGGACCCTCAATTTAGGAATGATGTTGGAAGTACTGGAGCATATCCAAAGAAGGGCAACGAGGCTTGTGAAGGGACTGGAGCACAAGTCCTATGAGGAGAGGCTGAGGGAGCTGGGGTTGTTTAGATTGGAGGAGACTCAGGGGAGACCTTATTGCTCTCTATAAGTGCTTGAAAGGAGGTTGTAGCCATGTGGGAATTGGTCTCTTCTCCCAGGCAACCAGCAGAAGGACAAGAGGGCACAGTCTTAAGCTGCACCAGGGGAGGTTTAGGTTGGACATTGGGAAGAAGTTATTTACAGAAAGACTGACTGGGCATTGGAATGGGCTGCCCAAGGAGGTGGTGGAGTCACCGTCCCTGAAGGTATTTAAGAAGAGACTGGATGTGACACTTAGTGACATGGTCTAGTTGACAAGGTGATGTTAGGGCAAAGGTTGGACTTGATGATCTTGGAGGTCTTCTCCAACCTTGCTCATTCTGTGATTCTGTGAAATCGTTTAGAATTCATTCTAAAGCCATTCATAGAATGGTTTGGGTTAGAAGGGACCTTAAAGATCATCTAGCTCCAACCCTCCTGCCATGGGCAGAGACACCTCCAAGGTTGCTCAATGCCTCATTCAACCTGTCCTTGAAAATATGATTATACTCCAGACTGCCATTTGCTCATCAGAATTTATTTATATGAATACCAGTACATTAGTATAAACTAACTCTACAAAAACAATCAGATTTATAAACTCATTCTCCTATTCCGGTGTAAAAAGCATATGTCCTAAAGTATTTACAAGTCACTCTCAGAACTTTGGCCAAAACCTTCTCTTAAACATACAAATAATCCCATACCTTTTCTTATAAGAAGTTCTTGAATTTTTTTAAGAATAATTATTGGTTAAAATAATTAAGGCTAGTAATCTTACAGGAAAAAAATGGAAATATTCTAATAATCTTACAGGAAGAAATAAAAATGTATCTTATGAGACCCATCTGGAGATATTCGAAGAAGAAAAACTTCTGAGAACGCTTAAAAGTGAGCCATTACATTGATTGCAATATGAAATATGCATTTATTGAGTGAAAATCACATTTCCATCAGAAGATGTTGCATCAAGTAGTAGCAGAAGTAATTGCTAAAACTCTGGTGCTATAAACAGATATCTAGTTGGGCACACGTTTCTGAGCAGAGCTCATCCATTTAAGTGTTCACAGAAATATCGTAATAACTATAGTAAATAAATGAACAAAAATAGCAGAAAAATGTTTTTGTTTTATGCCTCTGACCACATTTGTGTATAATCAGTATCACATTTCTGTTTGTCAGACTTCCTTTCTCTACTGCAGTGCTGTCAGCCATATGATTCATGAGTCATATCTAATCCTTTGTATACAGAGCTCATTGAATATTCAAATTCCACAGAGTATAAATTACCAAGTAAATGAACTATTTTTTGTATCCTGTTTGTTGGGGGAAGGGAAGGAACCTAGGCTTTCCAAATTTGAAATTAATTCAGTCCTTGCAGTGCTGCACCCCTAACAGCACTCCTGGGTTATTGTCCTGAAAACAATAGCTCTGAGAGGTGTAAAATGACCTGTTGTCCCTTATTCTTTTTGCTCACTGTTTTATGGTAGGAAGGTGGGAAAGAGGTGTGGGTGTGAAACCCGAGACCAACATTGCTGTCTGCTGTAAGAAAGTATATGCAGTGAGAGAGGGCAGATCTAGAAGAGACACAGAACCAAGCTGAAGGTAGGGAAAGAAAAGAAAGGAACAAGAGAAAATCAATTATATATACTAAATATTTGTTGGAGTCCAGGATGAGGAGTCTATATCTCAAATTGCCCTGGAAGGTCTGGGACCCTTATAGAGACCCCAGGAGGATACAGTTTTTGATCTGTGTCCCTGGGAAGGACTTCCAAAACTGATGGAAGCAAGAGCAGCAGAAAAATAATTTGGATCATGGTTTAGTTTGTTATAGAAGTGAAGCTTGTAGTTTTAGGTTTTATAGTATAGATATAAAAGAAAACAAGATGGAGAATTTTGGGTGTTGCCCTGAGTTCTTCTTCTTCTTCTTGCTCCTTGCACTGCAGCAGAGCTGGCACTTGATGATTGGTAGAATAGATTTGAGGTAGAGAAGATGTGGTAGTAGTAAGTTAGGATTATTGGTACCGAATTGTAAACGGAGTACGTGCTATCTGTTAATTGGTTATTAGTGTCCTTAAAAACCTAGATACAGCTGCCATTTGAGGCATTCCACACCCAACTCCCTTTCGCTTTGTGCTTCCACGCTTTGCAGCAAATGCTTTTCGCAGCACACGCTCTGGTATGTTAAACCCAGGTTTGGGTGACATGCTGAAGTTGTGATAAAGCTCAATAAACAGCAAGAAAAACTGAGAAGCTGCGAGTTTTTCTGGTACCGGACTTTGATAATAAGAAGAGGTACTCTAACAAACAATCAATGAGTACCTTGAGAAATATTCCCATTAATGATGCTGAATCTGACAATGAAGCATTAAAGAGATTTTCCAGCAAGCAGTTAGCTCCATTTTGAGATGGCCTAGTTAAGTGTTTAATGATGCAGATAGCCCCCCTCTGGGATTTACAGAGGCCTCTAATTGCCCAATTCCTCTAAGAAAAATATCACATATTTTGTGTTAATCCATATAAGCACACATTGTGGATGTATTCCACTGACAGCAATGGACGGTTCTCCTGCAAACACTCAAAGTGTGTAGTCCAAAACAGTGAAACAGCCCACAACTATAATTAATAAGAAGGCTATTCTTAAAA
The DNA here is from genome assembly GCA_013390005.1 of Calyptomena viridis. Classification (NCBI taxonomy): domain Eukaryota; kingdom Metazoa; phylum Chordata; class Aves; order Passeriformes; family Eurylaimidae; genus Calyptomena; species Calyptomena viridis. Next base: position 17,837 of record WEIV01010622.1, on the reverse strand, counting down.
TGAGTGTCATGGTCCCACATGAGCTACATGGAGTCACTTTCTTGCACTGCACAGCAAAGCATAAGTTCCTCCTTTCCCACAGTACTATGAGTGGGTGTTTGCTGAGGCAATGGAGAAGAGAAGGAAGAGGCAGACAGGAAATACACACAAAGGGGAGGCATAAAAGGTTGTATATGAGATAAACTGGAGCATACTTGAAGTTACTGTTTTATCAACCAGAACTACAGTCCCTTCTACAGTCTCAAGTAGCAAATAGGAAGAAAAAAAGAAATACCTGTAAAAGAGATACTCTTTTACATAGCAGATATTAAAGAACACTATTTCAAAACATTTTTACTGTGTTAATTGGTTAATTAAAATAATTGCAATTGACAACATACCTTTAATTATATGGCCCTTTGTAGGTGTGTAGTTTATTATTTTTCTTTTGTTTCCTACGGAAACAGACTTAGGCAATAGTTTAAACTGTCAGTCAGACTTTCCTTCTCTCTCCAGAGAATTTGGAACTTGCTTAGCTGAATGGGAGAGTAGAAGCTCCAAATTTAATTATATTTTTTAAAAGTTTCCAGAAAATCAATGAAAGAAGGACGAATTGATGCCAATGCTTTGTAAAGTACTTGGGCATTATGTATTATCATCTTGAGCAAGTCACAATGAGATGGCTTATCTAACAGCCCATGCCTACCAGACACAAAGGTCCTGCTCTTCCTTCCTCTTCTGTCATTAGGCTGCATGCTGTGTCCTCTCACTTTTTGCCAGCTCTTGTATCCTATGGGATGCCTCTGTGAGCATATCTGCTTGAGCCTGAAGTTCAGTGGCAGCTTGAACCAATCTAACTGCTGCATACAGTCCTACTCTCTGCCCATTTATTTTATATATATTTAAATGCTATATATTTATAAAGAGGAAAGCTCTTTCTTCTTCCACTTCCCATTCCCTGGGCAATGTGTTCCTGATCCTGCCTTGTAGCAGTCCTTTGCCATGCTTTGTCATGTCCTTTCCTTTGCTGAGTCATTTCAGTATGACAAAGTGGCAGATAATTACCTTGGTGGGGGAAAAAAAAAAAAAAAGTGAATAGTTTTCTATTTCTGCTGATATTTTTGTACCATGACAGCTCTGCAAAACATCCGACAAGCCGTGGTGAGACTGCAAGGGAGAGGGAGGAAGGATCTGAGGAGAGGACAGGCTAAATGCCACCCTTCACTGCTAGTTTAGGAGCAAGGAAATGTGGAGAAAGAGAAGTCTTTCTCCCTTGGTGCTTGCGAGCTGCAAGCTCTGCTCAGCCACTCACCCATCTTATGTCACTTCACTTTTGGTCATGTGGTGACAGCCAGCTGGGCCCTCTGTTAGCCACAGTACAAAATTCTCTTGTCACATGAAGAGTGTCAATGCAGACCATGGAGGAAAGCAAGGTGGTTGTGATGGGGAAAGGAAATCCAGCTTGTTCCATCCACTGCTCACACTGATAATCGTTTTGATATTAACTGTGCAGAATGCAAAGAATGAGACCTGGCTCAACAGTAAGGAGTTTAGCCATGAAAACATCTAAAAATTGGAAAGAGATGTGAAAATTGGTGAAGAATACAGATAGATATGACCCATGATCATATGTTTATTTCTCCGAAGTGCTAAGTTAATTTCCTGTACTTATTCTTAAAAAAAACCCCCAAAATAGTGGCTTCAAAGAGGAAGTTCACTGAAGAAAAAGAACTGGTTTGGTGAACTGGAATTAGGATAAAGCTGTATAAACCATATTAATCATGAATAAGTAAAGTGGATGCCTGACCTTCACTAAACTATACAGAAAGGTCTGTACGTACCGACCAATTAAATTATGCTGTTCTGCATCAAGCAGTGATCAATAAAAGGTTCTTCACAGGGAAGCAAAGCATCAAACAAACTGTAATTCACTCCACTGTTTGCACAATGTACTCTACTAATACATGATGTAAGATTGAGGAAAATTATATCCTGACTCCAGTGAGGGAACTTTCAATGTAACTGGTAACATTGGAAAATTTGGGTTTTTTTCCTCATGTAACTGTACGTTCCTGGGCCTTTCTTTTGGCTGGCTCATATTCTGGTCAGCTTCCCAGAATGAAAGACTTTTTTCTTTCCTTCACTCAAATTAGAGCAAGACGAAATGTTCAATAGGCTTAAAATACCAAAATGATAACTTCACACAATGCTCATCTTTATTTTTTCAGTTTAAATTGTATGATTTTGAGGCAGTCTCCCTTCATCTTTGGAAGCAGTCATTGATCAGGGAAGCATGGCCAATTCTGAAAACTTCTGGATTTTAATTGCATTTTTAAGGAGAATTCTCATTTTATTCTGCTGGAATAAATTAAAATACCTATAGATTCTGATTTCTATCCAAAGCAATGAATTTATATGATAAGAGGCCACAGTTAGAAGTTGAAAAACTACCAAAACATTCCAGACTCTATATGATTAGGCCATTTCAGATTTTTAAATTATAAACAACTGTGTTTCTAATACTTTAAAACAGAAAAAAAGTGCCACCCTGATCAAGAGATATGGTTTTAACATGCAGTGGATAAATGTAAATACAAAATTGATTTTGGTTTCTAGAATTTACCATGAAAAAGCTTTCTTACCTCATCTTACCTGCTTAACTCTCTTACTACAGAGAAGTAATATATGTTACATATGTTAGAAGGCTGTGCAATAAATGACTAGTCATCTCAGTCTTTCAAAAACAAAACTTAAGAGATACTTAAAGGCTTTTTCGACCTGCTTAAGTTGATCACGTTGTAATGAAAAACTCTGTTTTTTTTAATTCATTAGAGAGTGTGCATTCTTCCTGCAACTTTTATGAAATGCAATATTTCTAGTTTACACAAAAACTTTTTCAAGGAAATTAAATTCTTTGACAAAATGAATTGTTGGTTAGACGCTAAAATGATGGCACGGAGAGGTAACTTCTGAAAAACAGCACACAAAAAGGAGAAAATTATTTGCTTGGGGAAACTAGTGTATTGTAGGAAACCTAGCATTACATACTCTTGATATTGTAAACTAGCATGTTTGATGTACTGCAGAATTCAGCAAGTATGGATGTGAAAGGCTACTTTCAGTGTCTTGCAAGACAATGGTATTATTACTACTTTCTTTGAATTTTTAATTTCTTTTTCAAAATTCATTGTGAAAAATGTGTAAAATGTGTCTAGAAAATGTGTCCATAGGAGTCCCTAACTTTCTTTCCACCTGTACAAATATTAGAGGAACTTTCAGTTCAATACTTCATCCCCCATTTTTTGATTGGAAGCAAAAAGCATTTTATTTGGCATTGTTGGATACAGAGAGTACAGATATTCTATGTCCAAAATCCTACCGTTTTCTAGTATGTGTTTATTTAATCATTTAAATACTTTGCCTGATACTGCTTCCAACATATTCAAGCAGATTCTGCCATGAAGCATGGTAACAGATGTTCTATATATATCTAAGGTGACATGTCATCGCAGCAAATTAGCTTCCCTGTTGTTTTAAGACTTGCCCTTACGGCACCTCCACACTGCAGACAGGGTAAGACATAGCAATTTTTTCAGTGGCAACAGTTCTTTCATTAGCATTTGCCTAATAAAAAGATAGTCTGTCTTAGGAGTTTTCTAAGCTAAGCAATATTGCTGCATCATGTTCACCTACTGCATGAGATCAGCCTGAGTCACAATTAAGAAATCAGAAGAGTACGTACCATAACACATAGTCCTACAAAGTTTTATGAAGAGAGAATATTTCTCCTACCTGCTGTAAGATTTAAACTATTCAGTGCCTCAAACCAATTTTCATTAATGTAAATAAACAATAATAAATGCTTTCAAGAACAATGTTAAATTGTGTGAAATATTAGCTGTCTGAAGTCCTTTTTGGAGGGGAGTTTTGAAAAACTGTTTTGAAAAAAACTTCAAATAGGTGTTGATAGTGTGTTCGTAATGTTTGCAAAAGGATACTCTAAATTCCATAACACTCTAAATTCCAATGCAACACTAGTACTGATTAGGGACTAGAACAGGATATCATGTGAAAAGTACAATGTATGGCACTGGATGATCCTGTTAGAATCAAAGTAGATTCACTATTGAAAATAAAAGTGCATGTTCTCTGAGCTTGACTTTTAGAATTATTTTTCCAGGCACTCCTCAAATTCCTTTATGTATTTCTCTCAGTTAATATGCCTGAGGTTCACTTCTCAATTATCACATCTTAAAACCCAAGGGAAAGATTGTGGCATGAGACAGCAACCTGAATGAGATGCTGGTATTTTTCACAAGTGTTTTGCTTTTGAAGACTGTTTCTGAAATTAGCCTGAGTGCTACCTGCAAAGATAAGCCAACAATTACATTTTTGTATAAACCGTTTGCTCTATTTGTGAATGTCTAAAATATTCCGTAATATCAGGAGAGAACAGTGCCATTTGATGTGATACAGTCATTAATATTGTCAAAGCACTGAAGATAGAACTTCAGCAATATGCTAATAAAAACCCGATGAAGACTAAAAATGCTTGTCAGTGAACCAAAAAAGTTCTGTCAGCAGCCTTCTACTGGCATACATAGATGCTGTATTCATTAAGAAAGAAAGAAAAGTTATTAGCTGTTTGTAAAGACCATTTCAAAGAATAAAAAAAGCTATGATATCTAAATTATGAGATATCTGGCAAACTGTCAACAACAGGCACTATAACAGGAGGAGGAGATGGGAAGGAATAATGCAGCAGCATCTATTACATGTCTGGAAAAAGTATGCCAATGCATTTGCATTAGAGATGATATCAGAACTGTTTTTACATCCTGCTGCCAAAGGACTACTCCTTTGGACCTTGCAGAGGGAGACACCTCTCCATATTTTTCCCATGCGTCATTAGCATTTCCAAAATTATTTTTGTGTACCAATAAAATGGATCATAGAATCACCAGAACCATAAAATCAGCCTGTCTATCAGGCTACTCTGTCAAATTTGGTTACCAAAGTAATTTCCTCCAAGAAAGTGCAAGTTATCCAGTGCTGGTCAATCTGTTCAATAGTTCCTTTGTTATCAAACATTGTTTATGAATAAAGAATTAGCTTATTGTATTAAATTAAAGGGATAAATATTCCATTCCAAAATTCAAAATAGATGAAAACAGAAAACACATTGCCTATATACGAGAACTCATCCTCACATGGTGTTTTTGTTGTCTCTCCTAGGACAACATACAACCATGAGAGATGCAGGCTGTTTGTAAACGACTTTTTATCTCAACTTTTGACAGAATTTTTTTCAGTGTGCTTTTGGGGTTTTTTGGACCGTGTTGATTCCTACCACATGTCCCAAACTAGTCCATTCTCTGTAGCTTACACAGCTTCTCTAGTGGGTTGCAAAACTTTAAAATATGCACTAAAATGAAACTCTTGTTAGCACTGTGCATGCCCTTTTATCTCTACCAGATCATAAAATCATAGAATCATTTTGGTTGAAAAGACCTTTAAGATCATTGAATTAACTGTCCACCACTAAACCATGTCCCTAAGCACCACATCTACATGTCTTTTAAATATTTCCAGAGCTGGTGACTCCACCACTTATTTCCCTGGGCAACCTGTTCCAGCACTGGACTCACTTATCAGTGAAGCAATTTTTCCTCATATGCAATCTAAACCTTCCCTGGCCCAAATAGAGGCAATTTCCTTTGTCCTATTACTTGTCATGTAGGAGAAGAGATCAACTTCTACCTGGCTACAACCTCCTTTCAGCTAGTTGTAGGGAGTGATAAGGTCCCCCACTTCGAGCCTCCTTTTCTCCAGGCTAAACAACCCCACCTCCCTCAGCTGCTCCAGGCTCTTCACCAGCTCCACAGCTCTTCTTTGGATGCGCATGGAGACTGTATCATGCAGAAACAGCAAGCAGCTTTGAGAGTGGTTCTGCCTTAGATGCGGGAAGCCTCCCTGGGCTTTCTGCAGGCACCCCTGCCAGCAGTGCCAGTGGGAGAAGGACTTGGTGTAGGATTGGATTTATGGAAACGTTCTTCCTTAATGGGTCGTCCCCTTCTGGGACGTGCAGTACCTTCTGGGACGTGAAGTCAGGAGTGAGGGTCTGTACGAACACGTCAGCGTCGTTGCCCGAGCTCTGGTCTTCCAGCAGCAGAGTGGAGCACGTGGATGCCGCCGCTGGAGCAGTGAAACACCGGCATTCGCGAGCGACGCCGGCCCGGCAGCGCGGCAGGCGAGCACTTCGGGCACCGGCACGGGAACCACCTCTGGCTGCGCGCGTGACGCGGAGCGCGTGGGGGCACGGAGCAGGGGTTCCAGCCCTCCGTCCCGCCTGCAAGACAATCCCGGACACGACCCCCGGCCGTGCG
>WEIV01010620.1:172191-223220 GCA_013390005.1 Calyptomena viridis | reverse complement strand
TTTCCCCGCCCGCCTCCGCTGTGGCGCCAAGCGGCGAAAGGGATCGTGGCCGCGGCGGGATGAGCGGCCACCAGCCCGGCCGCCACCAGAACGGGTACGCGGGTGGAGCGGGCTGTGGGGGGGTCCGCGGGAGGCTTTTCCAAGCTCTTCCCGCCCGTCATCCCGCGGCTCCTTCTTCCACCGACACCGCTGCCGACTAAACTTTCTCCCCGCCGGGCCGGGCCGCTGCCGCCATGCGGCCGCCCGTGGCTGAGGACGGGAGGGGGAGAGCGGGCGTCCTGCGGGGCGGGGAAGAAGAGGCAGGACAGGAAGGCTCCGCGGAGCAGGGGGTCCCCCGGGCAGCGCCGGCCGTGGCCGTGCCGGGGGAAATCCGTCCTGGCAGGAAGGCATTTCTTGAAGCCTCCGAAGGCCATGGCTGTTTTACTTGGGCTTTATAATCGCTGGGGTAGGAAAAAGAGCAGTCAGGGTGTCTTGTGTTCATTATTTCCGGAAGCGGAGACCGACGTGGGCAATACACAATTAAAGTCAAAAGTGACTGTAAAAGTGAAATACGTTTCGTGAAGGGAAATGTTCTTGTACTGCCCAATGGGGCTCAGTATTTCTATACGGTATTTATGTTTACAGGTTTGGTGGGTTGTTTGCCAAGAAAATTTTGAATACAGTTAATTCTCAATGCACTGAGTATCGTTTTTCTCTAAGAAAGGTTGCTTTTTTTTTCTCTCAAAACCTTCCCTCCTAGTAAGGAATAGATAATGACCATATCTCAGTACCTATATGAGGGGAAAGGTGAGACACCTCAAGTAAAGAAAATGCCACATTCATTTGATCTAATAGTGATTATAAAATATGAGACTGAAAGATGAAGCTTGTATCAAAATTCATCAAGAGCCCATATCCTGTTTGGCTTTTGCAGAACAAGGGGATTGCTGAAGATTTTTACTTCTCATTTTTAATACACGCTTTATTTTTTACCTTAATTTCTGTGGTTTGGATGACAAAGCATTGATGGTTGGTCTTTAGTAGTATACTTGATACTGGGGAAAAACACTTCTAGAATACAGTTGTAACATAATCCATATGACATCAAAGATAAGAAAGCAGAGGAAAAACTTAGGAGGGTTGTGGGTCTGATACCTACCAGTTCTCTGATTGTATTGTATTGTTGTATAGCTGACTATCATAATTGTTTTATGAAAAGATTTGAGGTGATATATTCTGTTTTAGGATTCTCAATGAAAGTTTTAATTATGGTAGACCTTTTTTTTTGAGTAGCTGAATGACATTTGTTCCTTTTTCAGATGGTGTCACAGCTTACTTGAAGCCTAGATGGATGAAAAAGAAGTGAAAAGGGAGGCAGTGTTCTCTAATTAAAGAATCTTTTCCTCTATTTTCATTTGAAATACTGTTTACACAAACTTTTCCATAGACTTCTAATTATTTTTAAATTTAAGATTTTTTTCCCTGCCCTTCTTCTTGAGCAGTGTTTTCTTCATGGCTTTCAGTTCCCATTATTTTTGTTCATGAGTTCTTATGGGTTACCAAAAGGGTAAGCCTTAATTGCCTGTTTTACAGCTAGCTATAGTATTTTCTAGAGTAGCTTTCATTCATGCAATTATAGAACTTGCAAATGAGCATAAAGAAGAAGATCAGCTGCCCCAAATCCATAAACTGAATTTTCCTGTGTGTGCTTGACTGCTAGCCAAGGCCTTGGCTTCTGCTCAATCAGAAATTAAGTGGTTTATACCCACTTCACACTCTGGCGTTCCTGTGCACTGAATTAAGAGAATTATCTCGCCAAACACAGTGATGTTAAGTAGAAGTAATTGAGTAAAGGTTTGGGGGTTTTTTTATGTTCTCTTTGATGTAAGTCTTCTGCTCATTTTTTAGATATGCTTCTCTCTTTGTGAAGCTGATACTCTGAGGGACCTCCACTTACATACAGTTCTGTATTAGAAAAGTGAATACTAGCTTTTGGTGTGTTTTGGATAAATAGGGTTGCTAGGGAATAATTTAACAAAAGGAGAACTCACAATCTCTTAGTTCATAGTACGACTGTCTTTCTGGAACCCTTTCCTCGGAATGTTTTATTCAGTGTAGTTCTGCATTGTGTGTCTCATCCCTCTCCAGAGACATCACTGTGAATGTCATGCAGCCAGGAGTGTATTAAACCAATCATTTAAAGTCCAATGGTGTTTTAGATTTTATAAATCTGTTTTTGTGGGATAGTTTTTCAGCTGATAATTTAAGATTTCTTGACATTTCAGTTAGCATGTTGAAGTTCAGTTTGGCATGGAGAGGTGTGTCTTTAATCTTTCCTTTCTGCTGTGAGCTTCTTGTTCTCTGAACACTTTTCCTTCTTGGTGGGATATAGCCCCAACCCTTTAGTTACAGTGACTCATATCACTTTGGGCGTTCTCAGAATCACATACTTGATTTGTGTGTTTGCTGTGACAATTGACAGTGCTGGGCACTATTTACAATGTTGTCAAAGTGAGAGAGGTGTGTGGGTTACACCAAGACTGTGTGTTTCTCCCTCCTTAATTTGAGACAGTAGCCTTAAAGATCCTCATTCATTCGAAAAACAAACCAAAATTGCTAACTTGTGACGTGCCACATACAAACTGTTGAAAACCAGCAATTCATCTTTGGTAAATAGCACCTTGTAAGTTTTTAAAGTACAGTTTTACCATGTGCTGGCACTCGAATAGCATAACCTCTTTATGACAAGCTAACTGCAACCTTCTAGTACAGGTTTTTGATTATAAAAATAATTATTAACTAAACACTTGCCTTCTAACGTTTGTGTTCTGAAAAGGCTGGTACTACTGTTGTTAGGAGATGTCTTGCTACTTGCAGTTAACGTGTGATGTATTTTTCTGCTTGGCTGTACATTGCTAGAAAGGTATCTCAGTCTTAAGCTGTAATCCTTGGTAAGAGGAGCCCAAGAAGAAAAGTACTGTGCCCCTTGTATTTTGATGGGCTAATCATTGTGTTTGGGATGTTCCGTTTAGTTTGGTTTTCAAGTTGTAGCAATGATAGGTGCAAGAGTTTGGGGAAATTTCTTTGAATTTTATCTTTTCCTTAAAATTTTCAAAGCTTAGATATGTGCATAGAGGAGGGAGAGGGATGTCTGTCTTTCTTTTCTTTGAGCTGAAAAGCACAGAAATTCCCCTGTTGTGTCTTACACTGTCCAAGCAGGCTTTCAGCATAAGCAGGCAAGAGAAAGTGATGCATCAACATTTTTCCTTCCTCCTTCCCCCAAACATACCCTTCAGTGCAGGGAAAGAAGCAACCTTTTGTGGCACTTTTATATATTATATCTAAAGGAAAAGTTCTTGAAGCCATCTTCTCTCAGTTTTCATAGGACCTAATCTCAAAGGAAACTGAATAGGGGACTATTGAAATGGCCTTAGATTTTTGGTGGTAAATGTTGTAACAAGAGGCAAACTTGTGGTGATAACAGTATGGCCAGAAATCAATGACTGGGAGGAAGCTACCAAACAGAAATCTAGCGAGCACCTGCCATAGGCAGAAGTAGAGGCTTGCAGTTATCGCAGTCATCATAGAAAAGATTGTGTTGTTTGGGTGAGAAGAATGCCAGTACATGATACACCCGAATCTTAGAAACATATACAAAGTGTTATCTGTAAAGGATAAATGGCTCTGTCTTTGAAGAGCTCGCTGCTCTGAATACCTGAACCTTCTTATCTAAAACTGCAATTTGTAACCTCTCTTGGATGCCTTATCCTGAAAGAAAGTATTGCATTTATGAGTTCTTGGAAAGCATGTAACACTGATGGTTTTACTATTGTAATATTAGCAAATGTGTGGTCTTAGTTACATTCAGATCCTGGTTACTTTAACCTTGTGCACATTAAAAGAATAGAGTTTGTAGTTGACTCTAGGTCTGTGTCACTTGCTGATGGCTGTTTTTTTTTCCATAAACTATAGTTTCAGCAATGAAGCATCTTGCAAAAAACGAGAGGATTATTTGGAATGGCCTGAATATTTTATGGCAGTAGCTTTTTTGTCAGCACAAAGAAGCAAGGATCCAAGCTCTCAGGTAAGAAGGCAACATATAATAATAACATAACCTAATCTATATTGCACTTCGCATCAGATGCACATGAAGCACTTTCAGGTATTTCTTAATAAAAGTTATTTCAGTATATAGCTATTCAGTTTTTAATGTAGTCAGCACCTTTTGTTACAGAAATTGTCTTACTGGGGCTGACCTCGTGTATAATTCTGTGTGTACATTTGTGGCTTGGAGCTTTGTAAATCACCTTTTCATCTGAAGTTAAAATAATTCACATTTTCTCTCCTTTTTCCAGTAAATATAATCACTTTTAGAGAAGGATAAAACTGCTGAAAGTTTTAGATTGTGAGTTTTTAAAACACAGCATTTTACAAGTTTCTTTTCCCTACCTGTAAGAGTGCTTGTTTGTTCTTTGGTTGACAGGAGTTTTCTTCTAGTTTGGTTCCTCCTTCAGGATCCCCTTTTCCCTCTGCTTCTCTGTCTGTCTCCATTTTTCCCATCTTTCATATGCCTCTGTTCAATATTGGTTTGAGGCAATTGATACAGCTCCTGAAACACGCTGTTCTGCAGGAACCAGTTGTCCTGTTAGTCTTCCTTTGTGTGAAAAAATTCAGGAAGCAAATCCCAGAAAAACAGTCTGTTCAATTACTTGCTGTCTTCTGTACATTACAGCACTTAGCTCACTGAAGGTTGTTCAATTGGGGCTAAATACTTGTTACCCAAGAGCTGGTTGATAAACACGTTGTGTGAATTAGAATCAGTACTGTTGCCATTTTTGGTAAGTAATATGGGCAGAAAACATAAAAATAGGACACTTAATCATTCTGTAAGAAAAGCCTCTCTGTAGACTTGGATTGAAGCAATGGAAGGTGGGAGTTAAAAGATCTGGTATTTTGGTGCATGTTTGTGTAAACAAGCCACAAAGGCTTGTGAGGCCTGCATAAGCCAACACTACTGTATTTCTGTTCCATCTTTCATACCTTTTGCTGCTGCTGCTTATACTGCTGCTGGAAAAGGTAGTTTGAGGATTGAACTGACATGCTTACTAGGGTTAAATCAGTGCTGGTTTCTACTCCCTGAGCTCAGTTCACTTCATAATCAAACAAGGAACAGTGCTGGCAAGCTGGGATGGGAATGGTATGACCAAAGGGGTAGCAAGGTTGCACCTGCCCTTACTTTAGAGCTCCACCAGTTAGGTAGAGTTGTAGCCTTGCTCACTGGATGGTGTGACTTAATATATTAAGTGAAACTTGTATCACTTAAATGAAAATTGTAGGGCTAACTATTCCTGTCTCATCTTTGTTGTTGATACGTTGTTTTGCATGCTGTTGGTACAATATAAATCTGATTTTATTTAGGTTGGTGCCTGCATTGTAAATTCAGAAAACAAGATTGTTGGAATTGGCTACAATGGGATGCCTAATGGTTGCAGCGATGATGTACTACCCTGGGCAAGAACAGCAGCAAATAGACTAGACACAAAATATCCTTATGGTAAGACTTCTTGTAGTTGACAGGTTAGACTTGTGATATCTGTAACTGAAAGTTCAGCTGGGAAAGTATTGATCAGTTTTTCTTCCACTCACCAGATTTTGTTAATGTGCCTGTATGTGGTACACAGGGATAAAAATCACAGTCTTTACGTAAGACTGACTTCCTGGTGAAATATCTTCATAATTATTAGCCTTTTTGGATTGGGTAACGAAAACTTGTAAATACAAAGGAGGTCATTAGCACACAGTTGCAGTGTATGCAGATGATTGCTGCTTCTGTGTGTTCATCTCCACAGCAATTACAGAGAGCATGCATATGCAAAATTAATAATTGTGTCTAAAACACAGGCATTAAAATTGTAAATTCCAGTGGTCGTTGGAAATTTCCACGTCAAATTTTGATGGCATAGGTAATACTTATTATGAAGGAGCTGAATTTTATTTGTCTTGAAGTGTGTGATTGCATTCTGTCATTCCTTGCCATTTTTGCCTCATGGTGTACATCTACCCTGGTGTGTATGAGGTGACTTTCATTGTGTATTTCAGCCTCTGATTTGATTCACATGTACTAAATGGGCCAAAGGAATGAAGAGCACAGATGGTTTCATGGTAAATGTGTATGAACGTTGCTTTGGATCCTGTCTTTGTCTTTGCAGTAGGTATAGTTTGGCCTTCTGTAAGTGAGCTTTGAGGGTCCTTTGAATCTTGGTGCACCTGTCAGCAGGGCTGTACTGTTACTCCTCTGAACCAAAGAGACTGGGCTGCCTCAGGGTTCATGCCATGTGTGCTGTCTGCTGGGCATGGAAATGGAGTTGAGAGCTGCCTCATTGCCTGCAGTACTTGATGTTGGGAAGAAACCTTGGTTAGAACTGGTAAGAGACCATACTGTGCCTGTGCTTCCTTAAGTCTGCCTTCATCTTTCTGTACCCGCTCCAGTCCCTGCTGCACCTCGGTCGGGGAGACCAATGCAGCAGAAGCCATGGGCACGGGCAAAACAGGCATTAGGAGTTCCTTCATCCTGTGCTGCATTTTTGCCTGTCCTGGGCTCAGGAATGGCAGGAGGAAGAATAACTAAATAGAACAAGAGCCTTGAGAAATTTTTTGTTATCTCTGCATGGGTGGGGAGAAATAAGCACCAGAGTTCACCTTTCACAAAGAAGTACTGTCTCTTTTCCAGTGTACAGTATTTGCTTCTGTCTACTAATGCTGTTTCTTACTTGTAACTTTAACAATTGGTCTGATAGAGAAGTTAAACTTACATGAGTTTTGACATAGCCTGAGTTCACCCAGAGCTCTTTCCAAAAACCAGCATTACATTTTCTAGTTTCTCGTAACAGTGAAGTGGAAGATGATATGCAGTGGCTCAGCACATAATTCATCCGTTTGATATTTTTGAGTTCTTAAACCCCACTACTTTGTCCTTGTTCACTTTAGCAATTTATTATAAAAGCTCTAATGTTAACTCTTAAGCTTGAGATGATTTCATATTATTTTTCATAAGAGATGTGTTCTCAGTACTAAGGCCAAATTTGACGTCTGCTCTAACCCACTGGTTCTGCATATGTTGCCATGATCATGATGGTACAACTTGGTATGACTGCTCTTTATTTATAGGGTGAGGAAACAAGTGTTGGCCAATTGATTAAATATAAAACACTGAAAACAGGATATTGATTTTGGTTGAATCTTTATGCTGCTGTAAGGTCTCAGTTCTGAACTAAGATCAGTGTGGGATGTCTCTGGCACCTGAGCATGTTCCAGGCACTCACATCTGAGCTGACCCATTTAAACTAAAAGTACTGTGAGGAATCTTTGTACAAGATGACCTGACAATTTTTTTTTTCAGTTAACTAACTCCAAAAGGTGTGGAGCATGTGATGTTTAAAAAATGCACTAACCAGTAACAGCTTGGATAGATCAGTTGATTTCTAGGAGTTGGTCTAACTACTGTCTTTCTGCCCTAGAATCTTAGTCTTCACCTCATTAAAAATATCACAACTTTGTAACATAAAGTGTCTGCTGTGATGAATAAACAGCCTATTTTGTAATTCACAGATCATTTAAACTCTAGCGGTTTCTTATTAATCTTGATAGCACAGTTGACAGATCAGACAAGTATATATAAAAAGTCTTCTGCTTTAAAAAATTCTGGTAGATGCAGAGACACATAGAATTGCTGCTAAAATCTCATTAAACTGTCATGTTTTCCTTTCTGCTTTTGCTAATCATCACAGCATTTGTGTAAATTGAACTTTTTATCCTTGCTTTTTCCTGACTGACTTGTTCAGGGATGGTAGTCTTACTGTGTGCGCCATTCTAACCATGGGAATGGTGGCACTTTCATCACTAGAGCTGCAATGTAGCTTATTAGATAAAGCTGATGGTAATTGTGCATGTACCACCGCAGCTAAGTTGGAAGATATCTTCTAGAGCTACTTGGTGCATCTGCAGTGCTACAGAAAAGGGCTGGGGGAGGATCTGAATGCTGACCTTTGGGTCTTATGTGCTGTTATAGGTGAGGCATAAACATTCTCATTTCCCTTCTCTTTTGGAGCACTGACTAGCTTTCTCCAGAACAAAGCCTGAGTATCGCTCTTCCAGTGGTGCTCTGGAGGGCAAGGTGGAAAAAAAGGCTGCAAGAAAACAGTCATCCTTTATAGGCTTGTAATGCAAAGCCTGCCGAGATGATGTGCTTAACCCTTCTCCTTCCCTCGGGCCATACTGTGGGGTATGTAAGGCACACTCTGTTTCATACTCTGAAAATACCTCTCTGGTGGGCTGCAAAAAAGTCATCTCACTTCCTTATGCACTTTGAACTGAGACATGCAAAACAAGTATGTGGTGGTGTGGGACCCTTGAGACATGGAGCCTTGAGGAAACCCAGGGCCAAAGTGCCATGTAATGCTGATGGAGCCCTGAGTAAGGTGTACATGAGCAGGTCTGTGCCAGTTGGCCTTGGGGCCAAGGGTCAGTCCCTGGCCCTGTCTGTGTTGAGCAGCAGAGATGTAGTAGAGGATTGGACACAGAAGCTATCTTTGCAGAAGTTTGTTAGATTATCCTGTATTAAATTTATTCAGCTCCAGAACTGATGGATGTGTTGACCCCACAGCTCTGATCAAATTCACTGTTTCATGGCTAGAAAACTACCAATTTCCAGCCTAAATTTATCTGTGGCTAATTTATAGGTTCTTGTGTGTGCCAGGATTGTTCTTTTAGCTTTTCTTATTCACTGTTATTAACCCTTCCTCCTTCCCTGTGCACTTACTGATAACAGTTACCTTTTGAACTTCTGTTGTAAGGTTAAACGACTCCTGTCACTCTTGAATTTTGCTGTATCTTGAAACTCGTTGTTTTGAAATTCACCAGTGTCTTGGTTATCTGTGTCTGCTGCAATACAATGTACATATCTATGGCACCCCCTCACGTGTGGGTTCTGCTCAGCTCACTGTTAGGGACAGGGCTGTGCTTGATTAAGAAATATAGATGTAACCTGACCTGCTACTGAAAGAAGGCAGCAAAATGTGGTAGGTGGGACTCACTTGACCTTAGAGGATGCAAATGTTTGCAAGGCATTTGGATATTAAAGGAATAGTGACTGTGGATCACCTGTATTAATACTGTGCGTTCCTTATGAGAATCTTGAAGTGGATTAAAACTTTTCCTTCTAGTTGTAGTATATATTTGAACAGTGAAGTAGTATAGCCTTGTTATGTCAGAAGGCACGGGCTGCTTTGCAAAATGCCATTTTTCACAGCACAGAACCAGGATTTCCTTGTTATGTTGGAACTGGATGTTTCCAGACTGCCAGTCAGTGACAGCAGCAAGGATGTGTCTGTTCTCGTGAGAGAAATGGAAGCCCAGTTTTGAATACTGCTTTACTAAGATGTTATTAAAAGCTCTTCCTGAAGCATTGTGTTCAGTACTGCGTGCAGAAGCTTCTTAATAATTAGGCAAGATTCTGGCTTTTAGAGTCAAAAGTGTGTCCTTTGTTTCTGCTAGATGAATCCAAGGATTTGATGATGCTCAGTTTCCTCTCACCAATCATTTAAAATACTACACTTTTCTCCTATTAACGGAAACCTTCCCACTAATGTTAGTTGCTGTGCTCCTGTTATGCCCTCTGTCTCCACTGTAATCTAAGAACATCCATTTGACAACTAGTCATTAATTAAGAGTTTTAATTTAAAATGACTGGCAAATTTAGAAACCTTTGAGCAATACAGAAAATATTGAATAAATATGCTTACAAATATTTTTACAGGTTCAGATATGATAAAATATGTGCTGTGGCAAAAAGTATGCTCTAATTGAACAGTACCTGCTGTGTAAAATGAAACAAACTGTTATCAACATTTCCTTGTGTGAGGATTATGAGCTTTTTGTCAATTTTTCAGAGAAATGAACATTCAATGATATTCAGGCAAATGTTAGTTTTATAGAAGCTGTTATTTTGACAGCACAAAATTTGATAAGGCACTATGAAGAGGTGTGATGCTCTCTCTCCAACTGGCAGTGCAAAGCTGAGATTTGAGCTGGAAACGGGATCTATAGGAGACAGTCTCCACTAACTCATGGAGTTCTCCACTCACTCTCATCCTGCATGGGTGTCTTGGGGTGACTTTATGATATATCCCATATTCGTNAGAGACTTGATTATTTATTGTTTTATATGTGGAATTTGGTGTTTAGTATTATTATTATTTTCCTTGTGTGTTTGTTAAATAAATAAAGTTTTTTTCCCTTTCACTTTCCTTTGAGGAAATATTTTTCTTGAACCTGGTGGTAGAGGGTGATTGCGGCCTGTTATAATCAGAGAATATTTATCCCTCTGAATATATTTGTTCCAAACCATGACAATGGATTTCTGTCCAGTTCTGGTGTCATACATCAAATCTGTAGAAAGTCTGGGGATTTGGAAACACCAAGAGTAATTTCTCATGTTCTGCTTGCCCACTAAGAAATGCCTCTGTGTTCTGCTGAGAGCAGAATCAACTTAGAGCAGGATGAGAGGAACTGGGAAGTAGGGCAGGTTAGTTTTGTGCTGCCCAGGTTTTGAGGGGGGCTTCTCTGATCTGACCCCAGCAGATTTTCTGATGTTCGTAAATGGGCTGAGCAGTTCCCATCTTCACTTCCCAGTTCTCCTTTTTTCATGGAAGAAAGCAATGAGGCCAGGTCAGTTCCATTTTTCTTACTGCAATCTGAAGAGGCAAGGACTCCAACAAAATCTGAGGGCAGTGTCAGCCCAGCATCAGTGTCATGGCTGCCTTTAATGGAGCAACCATCCCTATACTCTCACAAAGGTTGAAAAAAAAAAAAGTCATTCTACACATTCCAGATCCATCAACCACTGTTCCCAGTGGTTGTCACTCTAGACTCCATTCTCGTAATTAATATTTTGAGACACTTGCTATGTTCCATGTCAGAGATCAAGCAAGTAAAGAATAACTGGAAGGTGAATAGCTGGTAGGTGGAGCTTGGACAAAGATGGGGTGGACAAGGGATGAACACAAATACATGATGATTTTACCAAGAGGCTGTGTAGAAGTGGCCAAATTACACATCCACCTTTATCCATTTCTGTGGCAGGTTTATGTTGAAGAATGCTGTGCTATTACCACGTGTCTGTACTGGGAACCCATAATATTTGTCAAATTGTTTAATGTGACAGTGTAAAGACTTATGTTAATAAGTCAAAACTTGCTGTGTGACTATATATATTGAAATGTATTCTTTTCAAATGTAACACCATATTTAGTGCATGTTTTTTTCTCAAAATTCCTAATCTGACTCAGTAATTAATAACATTAAAAAGTCATTCCCCCTAACACTTCCTCTCATTGCTTTTTTAAAGGATCTTTAAAGTTATGGTGGTCCCTACCATAATCTTCATTAAGCATATTGCCTTTAAACAATATCAAGAAACACTTTGACTAGTCCTGTGGTTGTTATAAAATTGCTAGCAGAGCACTTTTAGTAGGTGGGAAAAGAGTACTTCTGACTCTGCAACCCACTGAGAACATGTTCGTGTTAAGTGTTCAATCCTGAAAAATTACCATTTATAGGATAACTAGGGGGTCTCTTATTTACAGGTGGGTTTAAGGATGTGCATATATGCAACACAAACCAATATGCAATGAGAAGAGATATAGACACTGGCAATTAATACTACCAGTAATGAAGCAGTCATTCATCTGCTTGATTCTTTTTTTTTTTTTTCCTCTCATGAATATAGTAGCAGGTGGTGGGAATGTCAGAGTACACACTTAACTTCTCCTTGCATGGTTATTTCTTCAGCTAATGAAGCCTTTTGAGAATACTATTCAAAGCACTTTCCAGAATGGAAACCAGTGATTCAGACTTAATATTATGTTGGCTATACGTGAATATTATTTAAAAAAAACCCCCCAAACTCTGGAGCCCCTCATAGGGTATTGTAAAAATTCTTAGTTTTACTAGTCTGCTTAAATATACAGTTTTCATAGTTCTGAATTTTGTACACCTGCGAAAGGTTATTTTAAGTTAGCTTCTTACTATCTCAGAGAGAACCATTTGTAACTATTAGCAGGAGTTCTTAACAGATTAGAAAACTTAATAACACCCCGAATGTAAACTAGTTAGTCATCAACAAGAGGGATTTTGGACTCCTGGAATTTTTTGTCTCTTAACAAAGCTGAGCAGGTCTATGAGAAATCTGGGGATAACAGAATATCTTACCTTGTCAATGCCTGTCTGTCAGAGAGAGGTGAATATGAGTAAGAAAGAATTAAGAGTGATGGGACAAAGACTAAAAATATTTGTCTGATGCCTATCCCTTCTTAAGGACCATCTAGCATAATATCCCCTACAGGAGCCAGTAGCAGATGTCTAGGGAAATGTGTAAAACAAAGACAGGTGTAATGATAGTTTCCCAGAATATTCTTACAAGTCACAACTGAGCCAAAATGGTTTTGTATTTAATAGCCCGGTAGACTAAAAAAAAGTAATACTGGATGGAAATCGATGGCTTTTGGAATCAGTGCAAAGTTCTAGTCCTGTACTACTTTCTGCAGTTAGTTCAGGAAGAAATACTTTGTTAGGCTGCTGTGTGCATGAAAAAACCTATCTCCTTTTCTATTTGAAATGGAAGCCTGCTGGATTTGTTGGAGGCCTGACTAGTTTTTGTCTTGGAGTGATTAGTCTGTTTCTTATTGATGTCTCTGCGTCTTCTGTCCATACTGGAGAGTTGTAATTGTTCTTAACTTCAGATTGTGTTAAGATGGTCAGGAGGCAATATTTCTCTTTTTCCCTAGCTCCAGCTGATTATCCTCTATAAATTATTTTTAGCATGATCTTGTTTTTGCTTGGAAAGAGGTTTGTTGCTGAAAGTTTGTAGTACAAAGTCTGCCAAAAGAACCTTTCTTTCTCATCAGTGCAAGGAAACTTGTTGCAATACTAATACTAATAATGAAACTTGTCTGGTTTTATGTCTGAAGATTTCTGAATTTTGGTGAAGGAAAAATATTTATTGAAGGAATTAATTTTGAAGCTTTTTAGTTCTGTGAACCTTTGAAAACATCCTGCTTTCTTGAGGCCTTTGACATTTTAGACTGCTGCCTAGAGCGTAAGTATATTGTTCAAGGAAACTTAAAAGTGATGTTTCTGTCTTATTGACATAACCTAGTTCCAGTTGTGGAAATAATGACACTCATTTTCACTGAATCCTCTGTAACCCCAGAAAAAGAATTCTCTGACTGTTTATTGTGAAGGCTTTATAAGAGTGGTGCAACTTAGTAATATACTTGGAGTTCAACACGTTTTCTGGATTTTCTAAATGCATAGGTGCATATAACTGTCTATCTTATGCTTAATGGCATGTATTTAAAATACAGTGTGACCCGATAACAGCTGCAATAGAAACAACAATAATAGTAAAAGAAATCTTAATGTGATGGTGCTTGGCTTTTGCATTGGTGGGTTTTTTTTTAATTTCCAATTTTTTGTGTTAGTTTCTGCCTTTACTGGTCATGAGAAGGTATGTGGACAGCATAATATGAGCATGGTAGAAGCCAATACTAAGCTTTCTTTAGCAAGTGTTCGGTCCTTTGTGACTCGTCTGCCTGGGAAAGTTTGTGTGCTGTAAGTTGGGCTGTAAATTTATTGTGTGTAGGCTGCTACATAGAAAATTCCAGGTAGACATTCAGCACATACGGAAAACATTTCCATTCAGCAAGGGTTCCTGCATGTTGAAGTTACTGGACACAGTTATTTGTGTGATGAGATCATTCACACAGAGGTCAGTATATAGTACTAAGTTTACTGTGAAGTCGTGCTATCAAGCTCAGTCTGTTTTAATTTTTGCATGGACATGAGGGAAAGGAAAAGTACTTTTTAAAAAAATCTGTTTGTTGAAACGAGCAGTGGAAAAACTCTTAAGTTGTCTCTAAATGAGCTCAAATCCACACCACACTTCAGCATCTGTTTATAATGTTAGGGCAGCAGGCAGTTTCTTAGTAGGTAAGTATATAAATTATGCAGTTCCTAGGAGTAAACAGGAAGTTCTTGCAGAGATCCTAATGTTTTTTTCAGAGGCTTATTGTGGATGACACAGAAACTGTGCTCTTCTCACCTGTGTTGGTAACACATTAGATAATCTGCTGATGTGTACCTTATAAACACTTAAACCCTGGGGTGCTGTCTGCCCAGAAAGAGCTGTTGTGTTATGATGGAATAAGGCAGGATGGTCTGTTGCTACCTGGCCTATCTCAAATCCGTGGAGAAATACAGGACTTTTTTTTCCTGCTTGGGAAGTCTGGCACCTTTTAATGAGCAGTAAAGTCAGTTTAATATTAAAGCTGGGACGTTTTTATGGTTGAGTGTGTCTTGTGTATTCTGGGGGTGAGAGAATCATGCAGCAGCACTGAGCTGTTCCGATTCCCAGAGGACAGAGCTGCTCAGTTTTACTTCACGATTCTCCTGCCTTTAAGAGCACACAGTGCACTCTTACAACCGTAAGGCTGTTCCTATCTGTGCATGTAAACACATAAATGAGCTGTTTTATACTGGCAATTAGATACTCCAGAGAGTTGTGAAGCTGTGAGATATTGCTTCACTTAGGGTGGTTGCAACTACTTGGCCCACAGCCTACGGCTTTGTTGCCTGCAATAGGTGTTAGGAAATGGCAATGCTAATGCACTTAATGATATCATTACTAATCGGCAGCCTGGTCAGAACAATTGACCTTCATTGATCTTGGTATTTCTGCTTTTATTTCTTCCTCTGCCCTTTATGACAAGCTGTGCAAGCCATTTGCCTTTGAAAATATACAAGCAGTTATATTGTAACACTTTAATTTTAGTTTGACTGATTTCTTTTAATGATCAGTATTATGAATTGTTTCTTTTCTTGTTTAATCAGTGTGCCACGCCGAATTGAACGCCATCATGAACAAAAACTCAGCTGATGTGAAAGGCTGCAGCATGTATGTTGCCTTATTTCCATGTAATGAATGTGCAAAGCTCATCATCCAGGCAGGTGAGCAGTAGTGCCAACTTGATTTTTTGTGGTTGCAGTGTTGCCTGCTCATTGATATCTTATCACAGACTTATGTGATGTTGAATTGCTGATGTTAGATTTAAATTAATTGCACTGTCAACTTCATAAGATGCTACTTGTGGGGTTTTTTTGCATCTAAATGGTGCCAAATTTTTCCAGTGCTAATTGCATCTTCTGTGATTCTAATCGTACTTCTAATTTAGGTTTGTAACTTTTTAGACCAGGAGCTGCCAAAGAACAACACAGGCTTTGCATATAATTACTGTCAATTTTACTGTGCTCTGACACATTGAATAGAGTAGGGCAAAAAGAAATAAACTTCTGCATGACAAAAGGACTGTTGGGAGTATATACATGAAATTTTAATTTGAATGTGATGCATGGTAGATATTTGAAGATTTTAAAATATCTTTGCTCATAAATGTCATAAGACTTCTATGATCCTACTTTAATTATGTCTTTCATTACAATTGTTATAAATCTGTGCCACTGCAGCAAATGTGCTGGCCTAAATGTGTCTCCTTTTTTCACATTAGGCAGTATCTGCAGTAGGCTTCAGTTCCATAAAAATCTCTGCTTAAAGAAGCATATATTTTGCTTATTGAGTGAGGTCATGCAATCCCAGCATGGATTGTTGTTCTGAGGAGTTTCACTACTAATGACCACAGGAATCTAGGAAGAAAGTAGCAAACAGAATGCTCCTTTATTTTGGCTCAGTAAGGTTTGAAATCGAGAGACGTGAAGAGGGAAAGATGATGGTATTCTGCATTTGTGCTACAAGTCTCTTATTTATAGAATCAAAATCAAATAGTCTTCAAGGTAGATTGGCTCCTTGTTCTCAATGTAGTCACTCATCCCTTTCCTTATGCACTTAGATCAGCACTAAATTGCAGTGTATTGATATTCATGTTGTCTGGCAAACACAGGAAGATGTTGATAGGCTCTGAAACCTTGCAAATTCTTTTTTGAAGCTTTTATGCTTCTTCCCTGCCAAAGTAATTTAGGCATAGATAATTCAGCAATTTGAGACAGCATACATCTATAAATAGAGGTGTACCAAGGAGTTCTAGAGCATGTGGGCGAATGCTGCCCTTTCTGATATTGTGCACCAGACTTGACTTTTTTTATTGTGTAATTCTGACATCTTTTCTATGTGACTTCTTTAGGCATAAAGGAAGTTATTTTTATGTCTGACAAATATCATGACACTACAGAAATGACAGCTGCACGGCGGATGTTTGATTTGGCAGGTATTATATACAGGTGAGAGAACTTTGAATTAGCTTTATGTTTACTTTTGAAAGAAGGAAAAAGTGTGTGTGAAAGACCAACTTTAGGGCAAAAGTTTTTCTTCTTTCCATTGTGCAGCTTTTTATTCTTCAGTAGTGTCTGTAGATGGCTTGCTCTGTAAAAGATACTGCATTGTCAGGCTGTTACACCATTGTTTTGCCTTCTGTATGGTTAAATTTCAATTTCATAACGTTTGTGTGAGAAAATTACTCTTTGTTCTCGAATGCAAGTGAAATTGCAAATGGGATGGTTGTTACATTGTACGTGGGAGAGTCATTGCTGACCCTTGCTTTGAGCAGGAGGTTAGACTAGAGGATCTCCAGAAGCCCCTTACAACCTGAATTATCCTATGATAATTTGTTTTGTGATAACCTGATCTTTGTAGAAATTTTAGTATGTTTTTCTTGCAGTCAATTTGGGAAGGTTTCAAACCAGCTACCCAAAATTAATTCTTGGTACTTATAGCTGTCCATGTTCTTTGGTCATCTCTTTTTGTGAGAAAATAATAAATTTGGAATATTTGCCTAAAAGTAATGAGAATCTGAAAAGTGTTTGAAGAGTGGGGTTTTTAAAGACACTGACAGAGATACCTAAAGACAATCTGTTCAACAGTGAGTTTGATAGGAGTAACATGCTGTGGGTGAGGCTAATTATGCAGTCAGGGAGGCTTTGCATCTCTAAAAAGTTTTACAATATTAATAAAAAGGCTTTGAAAAATTTGCAAACATAACAATTCTGACGGATAAAATTTTAGGATGAAAGGTGCCTACTGGGCTAAGAATCATCCATGGAAAAACACAGCAGTACTTGAAATTGAGTTTTAGTCCTTCAGTGTGTTTCCTGTCTACTAAGGCTATTTGACTAAGAAGCATAAATCATTCTCTTGCAAGTCAAATCTTGTAACTTCTCCAGGGTGAGAAATGTTTTTTGCATTTCTGATTGTTATTCTGGACAAAGCATTTAGCATTTCTGTGGTCAGCAGCTTGTGCTTTTCTGTGGTGACTGTTACTTATCCGTGTATCGATTGCTAAGGATGTAGGTGGTACTTAATGAATCTCTTGAACTGAACTGCAGAGCTTAATTAGGCACTAAATCCACACTATTTGCATAATCTTTTGTTTACTGATAGACTGGAAAATATATTCTCGGTCCCCAAATACCTTCCTTGCTAATTGCTGTAGCAGATGCTCTAATGATAATAAAAGGAAACATTTTGTGGCAGTATTAATTTTACAGTTCTAAAGTTACAATTTTTAAATGATTCCCTCTTAACTAGTTTGGTTTTTACCCAGTATGATGCATAATATGATCTGTTCCCCTGGCACAAAAAATATTTTAATATACTGAAACAAAGCTGGAAAGTGTTTTTGAAAACTTGGCTGGAAAAAATAATTGAAATATCAATATTATCAAAATATATTACAAATATCTTTTAAATCTACACATGCATACAGAATATTTAAATATTTTTCTGTCTACCTATATGTGTACCTATATCTTTAAATATATATTAAAAATATTGGAAATATTAATATAGATGAACAAAAATCCCAGCCCTGGTAACATGATGCCACCACCTGCAGCTAAGTTTTTAAAAGTCCTTTGACTCCTGGGTAATTTGAAAACTCCAATAGCTGAAGAATGTAGAGGCTAACCCACCCCATGTGTCTTTTTGTCTTAGTCTTTCTTGTCCAGGTTTCTCTCAGTATGGGGCACTATAATTGGCTCCCATAGAGAAGAAAACTATGTGAATCCAAGGATGTGGTTTTTTTGGTTTTTTTAATTCCTTCAAAAATTTAGCTGGAATTAAAGCAAGCAAAATTATTTAACTACTCACTAACTAATATCTGTATTTTTTCTTTTTTAGGGAATTCAAGCCGAAGTGTAACAAGATCATCATCGACTTTGATTCAATTAACAGTAGACCAAGCCAAAAGCTTCTGTGAATTACATCTCATTAAGTCTTGAGAAGAGTATGATTATCTTTTTCTAAAAAGCTGCTAATGCCTTTCATCTTGAAGTTACTTGCAACTTTTTAATGGCTTCTATAGCTAAAGTAGACTTATAAGAAATCTGAGGCTTAAAGTGTCCCCCTCACTTCCATCTTGTCATGTGGAATCTAAATCTACTTAAAAATTTTTTTATGCCTTTATCAAAACTGCTTAAAAAGTGGAGACATGTAGATGAGACAATATATTTGAAGAAAACTGCTCTGATTCTGCTCATATTCCTCACCACGTCCTCTGATGAGCTGTCAGCATTGATTCGGACTCAGTTTAACAGTAGTATGTACCAGTAGTACATTGGCATATGCTAATATATGTTGATCTCCCTGTTGGATGTATGGATCTAAACAGTTGATCCTAATAAAGGACAAAAATGCTATCCATGCAAATGTTAAATCTTTCAACTACCATAACACTAATATTTAAAAGGTTTTACAGCTTTAGGAATGTGTGGCATTCTGCATGTGTTGTGCAACAAATGAAATACTGATTTTTCTTTTAATGCTGTCTAGCACTGCCATGCTCTGGGAGGGATGAGAGAGGAAGCTATTCTGAAAATTGTCCATACCTGACAGAGCTTTACAGCGGCTTTAAAGTTCTTGTTTTCCCCAAGACTCCAGAAGTGGAGGGGATTGAGGGAGTAAATAATTTGGCTCTTTACCTTTGGGACTCTTACTTCAAGCTTGTTTCATGTGTAGAAGGAAATAATTTTATTGGTCTAAGCAGTTTCTAAATAATCTAACATAGCTCAGTCTTAAACTCAACCTGTAAGGTAACTGAATCATATTTTGTCCTTTTGAGAGAAATTGGAGATAGTCAGTACATATCTGTATCTGTGCCAAAATAGGTAATTATGGTGTTAGCTTGTTTCCCAGTGCTGACATAGTACCTCCATTTTCATAAATGTTGCCTAAAATAATATCCTTTTTAATTTTATCTTGAGATCTGGGAATAGATTTGAGTTCCTTTTCTCTAATTTGATTTTTAAAAATTAAATATGCCTAATGGCTTTGTTTAGATAACATCGGTGGTTGTTTGTTTTGTTGTTAGTTTGGTTTTTTAATGTGGTTATATTTCAAGGAGCTTTTATTTTCTTTATAAAAGCCTTGTTTCATATTTGGGGACATTATGTAATTTGGCTTCATACCAGTATTATTAAAGTCTTATTAAAATCCACTACATTGAAGTAGACTCATTATTATAATATTAAGTCATGCGCTTGGCTCCAGAGCGCTGCTGTTTTTGCAATCATATAGAAAGCATATTTTGTGCATTTGTGATATTACATAAAGTATAATGTTCCTGAACCATTTGACTACTAAAGGGACCACTGTAATGCATTATGATACGTGTCCATTTATAAAATAATTTCTGAGTTTCTCTCGTTCCTACAACTGTTTTCCACCTCAAAATTAAGTCTGTGGCTTAGGGCCAGAAGAAATTTGCACATATGTGAAGGGGGAGGGTGAAGCCTGAAAAATTACTTTAATAAAATGTCACTAAACCAGCTTATGCACATCTTTTTCTTTGGCCTGAATTATTAAGTAGAACCATTTTGAGTTATACACATCTGACACTGGGACAGAGGGGAGAGAAGAAGCAGAATTTTTGGGTTTGGCAGCACAATTGCTGTTTTCTTCATAGATAATTGCTTATCCAAGTTCAGACTTAAAAGATATGCATTGTGATTCTGGTTACTTTAAGTATTTTTACGTCAGGACTGTGAATATATAATATGCGTGAAATCTCAGGAGTTTTTTGAATCGGTGTCTATGTGTTTTTAGGAAACTTTTTTTTTCGTCAAGAACTGTTCTGTTTCTGTATCAAAAAAGCAGTACTGGAGAATAAGATAGCATTTTAAATTTCTCCGGAACCATTTTTGATCTGGAAGAGGTACATACATAAGATATCAAAGTAATTTTCAGTTGACTCAGGCTAGTAAGTGGACTCTGATTTCACAGCAACTTTATGGAAAGGGAAAATACATGTGCACAACTCTTGAGACAGCACATACTTAGTTTGAGTTTAATGTTTTAGAGCAAATCTTAAAGAAGTTTTGATCCTTACTTTCTGCATGTCTAAAACACTCTACGCTTCTTGCTTTTTTGTTTTGTTTTAATAGTTGAGATGGTGCTCTGACTTCCAAATAAAGAATAATTACTAGAGGAAACAAAGAAAAGTAGATGTAATAAACTGTGTTTCTTCTCCTGAAGTTCAAGATGAGTAGAACCATTTGGACTGGAAGGATCTGTAGAGGGTATTTAGTCTTATCCCTTGCTGAAAGCACCATTGACTTGCAAGTTGGATCCAGTTGCTCAGGCCTTGTTTGGGTGAGTATCTGCAAGAACAGAGATTCTGCAGCCTTTCTGGTCATCCATTCCAATACTTGTTGCTTACCGACACGTCTTCTCAGTAGTAAGGGCACCTCAACAGGATCCAGTGGACAGAAGAATCCAGGTGGATCCTGTTCTATCAAGGTGCCTTCCATCCACTGTGTACCCATCCAGCAGGTAGTTCTGTTCCTGGTGCAACACTCCAGCACATTTCCATCAACTCATTCCTCCAGCCATTAATAAAAGCTGGACTTTGAACCGCTGGCTCTTTGAGCCTTATGGTTCACCAAAGTGAAACTTCACAGGCCCCTTTGTGGCCACCAGCATCACCTCAGTGATAAACCAGCCCTCCAGCCTGCTATGGAGAGGAGAGGGGACTGCAGATTGAGGCTTCATTAGGGATTGCTTGAAACACCTGGTACAGAAACCTGAAAGGATAACCTGGGAAGCATTTCTGTAGTGACTTCAGGAGCATTAATTGGAGGAAGAAATCACATTCAATATAATGCTGAAATCCTACTCAGTTCAATATAATTCTGCCTTAACAGTTAAGTCTAAATCATGTCATCATCTAGATTTTCCTTATAAATATTATTCCATTCCCCTGTCAGAGAACCCAAGGAAGTGGCAATCTTATTTGCATAAATTTCATTTAAGAATGGGTGGTTTCACAGGCTGGCATACTGAGTAAAAGCGTAATCTCCATCTTTGAAGCTTTGATCACTGACTGAGCATTTTATTGTTTTTTATATTAGGAGTATTTTCACAAAGATAAGAAAAAGTGTGCTGTGACCAGTACAATTGTTCTGATTTCCAAAGTAGCCTGATAACCTTGGCAATAAAAGCTCTTCTGGTGCATCGCTCAGCCTGAAAGCCCTGTGTATGTACCTGCAGAAGCTGTAGTAGTTCACCACTGAACAAAATGAATCTTGCAGGGATTTTAAGATGTTGAGAATGAACAAAATAACCAAAAATTCTGACTTGCCACCCTTGGCTTTTCTTTCTGAAGCTGGGTGATGGGGAGTTTTTGTGCAAGTGAGGTGGGACAAAGCACAGAGGCCTCACCTGATCATCCTGATGCAGCAATTGCAGGGCTCTGGGGTTAGTTCTCACCCGGGGACCTGGGATAAATTTATGAGGTGCAGCTGGGGTTGTGGGAAGCAGGTGGGCTTCAGGGAGTTGGGCAGCTGCTGAGAAGCAGCATGAGACTCATAAAGGAGCAGCAAGCGGTGCTCTAGTAATCTAGCAGGATTGGTTTGGGTTGCTGCTACACTAGGAGCACTTAAAGATGAAGAGCAGAAATGACCAGAGCTGAAAGGCCATTTATTTGCAGATGTTTCTTCTCAGTTGTAGAGAAGAAGAGGATTTATATAATAAAGGGCTGAAAGCATGAGGTACCAACTCTTTCTCACTTCAGTGGTGAAGACTCAAAGGGTTTGCACCACTAAAGCTTTTTAGCAGATTTCTCTCCCTTCCCTTTAACATCCAGGTTTGTCCAATGTAAAACTCATGTCTCTGATTTGAGAACAGAGGGGTAAAACTTGTTTCAAGTGCTTGGTCTACATCTGCTCTGTGTTCTTAGCCTTGGAAACTACTGAAAGGCACAGTGCAAAAGCATGGAACAGAGCTGTCTAAGAAACCCTATAGAAACCTTTAAATCCACATTCCCTACCTATTACACTTAATTCACCTGTTTACTTTCTTTGGCTTGAAGGAAATGAGGGGGGAAAAAGGAGAGAGGGAAGAAAAAAAAGAATTCATGAACCGTCTCATCCTCATTCAAACCCCCCCCCCTGTCTTCCTGACATTTACAGCTCAGTTGAGCAATGAAAGCTTTAAAGAAGCATGTGGTTAATCAAGGTATGGAAGAGTGCAGCATTTGATGATTTTTTTTTTTTTTTTTTTTTTTTTTTTTTTTTTTTCTGGAGAAAGAGCTTAATCGCAGCAGCTTGCTTCCTAACATTGCTCATCTCCAGGAGCAGTGGATTTATGTCGTCTGAATGCTTCAAAGGCACTGATGCGGCTGGGCTTTGAACCCTTCCCCTGCTGAGGAGATATCCCAGGAGGAAGGTGCCTTGGGCAGCTCCAAGTCTGGAAGGCACCACCAGATAATTGTAGCAGGAGGGCTGCTGCCTGTCACTCCAGAAAGGGAACTAGAAGGCACCACCTTTCTGTGAACTGTGCAGCAGAAGGGCAATACTTAAAACAGAGACATATGTGACAGGGTGCATGAAGTACAGTCGTTTGTTTGGTGTCTCTACCTGATTTTTTTTTTTTTAGAAGGAATTAAAGAGTAGGGATTGGAATGGGAAACTGCTATTTCTGTCCAGTATGCTTCAAGATTTGTGCTGGAAAATCTAGCCTCTGCCAGGGCACTCTCCCTGGTAAATATGAGGCAAAAGTAAAAAAAAATCAGGCTCGGTATACTGGATTTTTAGTTGTTGACATTATTTACTGTGCTCTTAACAAACCCTGCCCTGAGGAGAATGAGAATAATGTGCTCCAGCAGCAAAATATGCATAATAAAGAAGCAATTGCCTTTGGTTTCCTGGGATTTCTTACTCCATTCTCTACCTCCCCATTCCTCCATTGTTTCAAGCTAACGTGTACTTCAGTTCTGCCATGCGGATATTCAGAAAGGCTCTCTGCACCAAAGAAGAGGAAACGAAATATATTCAAATCACTTCTTCAGTGGCATAAGTTGTGTCTTGGTTTGCCAGAGACTTGGGTACATTCTTTAGCTGTCTGTGTAACTCTGCTGTTACTGCATGTTGACTCGTGATGAAGTCTTTTATGTAGCATATTTTGTTGCAGGAGGATTTTCTTTCCTCCACTGTTCAATCAACTCTGACTGCTAATCAGAATGTTGCTGGGTAAACAGGACTGATTGAAATTAAAATTTTAATTTTGTGTTGTAAACAATATGGCACCTTAATATTTCTACTGTTATTAACGATACTAATAATAATGCATCTAGTGTTTCATGGTACAGTTTTCATATTTATTTCTTGAAGCACTGACAAGTTTTGCTAAAGAGAGTCACACGCAGATGCCAGAATTTTGTATTCCATGTATTCTGTACTTAGTTATATGGGATATGGATATCCTATTTTTTTTTTCTTTTTTTTTAAAATATCTTAGGGAAGAAATGTTTCTGTGACAACTGGGGGCATCACATTGTAGCAAGCAGCCATATCATGAATACTTTAGTCTAAATGAATGTACTTGTTACTGTAACATTGCTTATCTACCTCCAGAGGAGAAAAAACAGAAGCTAGTTAAGTGTGGAAACACTGTAAAAGAGTGTTGGGTGGTGCTTGGAGACTTGCCCTGAGGGAAAGGACAGTGAGATGAGAAAGCCCTTGACAGCAAAACAAATTTGTGATGGGATGTTGAAGTCTGGGGATGAAAGGAAGAGAGAAAAGGAAGTGAGTGGTTGTGTAAGAGGTCTGTAATCAGGCTCTTTGAGGTCAAAGGAAGCTGTCTGGAAACAAGGGAGGAAAGAATTTGGAGAAAAATAACTGGAGTAAGAAGGAGGGTGGAGAGCCTGAACATGTCAGACAACTCTTTTGTAAACTGAAGGAAAACATCTGTTTTTCTCGTACTAACTAGAGTTATTTTCTTTTGAATCTGACAGGCTTTGCAAGTGCTTCTAGTATGCCTGGCCAGCAAGAAATCACTGTAGAGCACCTGTGTGGTTTGTTTATGGGAGAACACTGAAATTCCTGTACAGGCTTGATGCAGCTGGCCTACAGTCTCTGCTCCAGGGAGTCCCATGGACAGTCAGTAGCCTGGGGGACTGTGAAGGACGGTGATTGTATCTCACTGAAAGTCAGCATCTCTACTCTGGAAATAAAACTTACCGACAGATTTCATGCTGCAGTGTCCCCTAGTAGTTTCCAGGTGTATCCTTTGACTGCTGCCTCCTACTCACCTCCCTGCTCTCTTGCATACACTCACTGTCTCTTTCTGCAGCCCCATCGCCTCTTCCAGAGCCTCTTTCCCTCCAAGGATTTGCAGACATGAGCAGAAACGGCATGAACAATGGCAGAAGGAGCCCAGGTCATTGCTCACCTGGCAGGGCTGTAAGTTTCTGCTTTTTTCACACCCCTTCCCTGATGTATGGGTCTCACAGCACTTGCTGTCACCCCAGGTCACGTTATGTGGAGAAGAGTGATAACCATGGTGAATGTGCTGGTTTAGAAGTAGACTGGCAGGAGAAATGAACTAAATTTGGAGAGACCACAAGTTAGAGCTATAATTTTACTAAAAAGATCACAATACAGTGACACAAGATAACAAAACTGCTTTGACTCACAAGAACAAAGTACAACCCAGCACCCCTGGGACAGGAACAGCACAGTACTCGTGAGCTCCTGCCCCAGCACTTCGTGGTGCCCCTGGGTGTACTGCAGAAAGAAAGGAAAAACCTGATAGTTGGGGTGATGGTCTTGTGGAAGACAACAGTTCTGTTGAAGAAAATGGTAGCAGTCTCCTCAAGAGTGGTAGCCACAGTCCTGCTGGAGTTCTGTTTTCCCTCTGGGTCCGGTGAGGAGGTTCCCCAGTCTCAAACTCCAAGGATTATATATCCTCAGTACCTCCCCCAGGGGAGGGAGTTCACAATGGTTGTTTTATCTCTGTGAGTCCTGGGCTATTTTGGATCCTTTGATGACGTGGGCCATTGTAAGTGCCTATTGTGTCAGTGCAGCTGGGCCCATTAGCAGAGAGGACCCCTCCAGCTGGGTGTGGAGGTGTTAATGTCTCCCCTAATCTCTTTCCTTATCTGTTGTGGCCTGGGGTGTGAAGTGTGCCCTGGGCAGCTGTTGCCAAATGATTTCTCATTAACAGCCCATCAGGAATGACATAGAGGGTATAGAATACACAGTTTTTGGTTATACCCTCATAGTGATAAACCAGTCCCAGCCCCTGTAACTATGACAGTGAGCATCTCCATTTCAGGGACACTTCTCTCCCAAGGCAATAACATGGCTTGATTCAGGTAGGATGGCTCCTGCTGCTCTTCCTCTCATTGCTCATCTTCCTGGTTCAAATGCTACTGTATGAGCATGTGTGAGCAAGGTCAATGCCCAGCAGGACACATATGCTTGGGGCCTTTGAGATCCTGGCCACCTAGGACTGACAAGCCTAGAGAAAGGTCACTGATCATAGAATTCATAGAATCATTAAAGTTGGAAAATATCTATAAGATCAGCAAGTCAAACCATCAACCTAGTACCATCACCACCATGTTCACCATTACACCATGTCCTCAAGAGCCATATCCACACATCATTTGAACATTTTCAGGGATGGTAACTCCGCCCTCCCCTGGGCAGCCTGTTCCAATACTTTACAACCCTTTCCACAAAATTCTTTTTCCTAATATCTAATGTAAACCTCCCCTGGCAAAACTTGAGATTATTTCCTCTCATCCTGTCACTTGTTGCCTGTGAGAAGAGACTAACATCCCCCTTACTACAACCTCCCTTCAGCTAGTTGTAGAGAGTGACATGGTCTTCCCTCAATCTCCTCTTCTCCAGACTAAACAACCTCTGCTCCCTCAGCTGCTCCTAATAAGACTTCTGCTTCAGACCCTTCACCAGCTCAGCAGCCCTTCTCTGAACTTGTTCCAGCACCTCAATGTCTTTCTTGTAGTGAGTGGCCCACAACTGAACACAGGATGTGAAGCGCCTCCCCATCAGTGCTGAGCAGGGGGGAACGATCACTTCCCTAGTCCTGCTGGCCACACTATTTTGTATATTACAATATAAAACATATATATTACACAAGACAGGATGCCATTGGCCTTCTTGGCCACCTGGGCACACTGCTGGTTCATGTTCAGCTGTCTGGGATGGTTGTTGCTGTGAGACATAATAAAATGATACTTCCATATATTTGAATAAAAATCTTAATAGACTGATCCGATTGTTCTCCCCTGGCCAGTTCCTCTTCTGTTGATCATAGCTCAGAATGCAAAAAAAAGCCATAACCACCCTTTGCAGTGAGCTAGGCAGCCTGTATAAGTGAGTGTGTATATTCCCCTTGCGGCTAAGATGAATATAGTACTACATATTTCCTCTTCATGGCAGAATGTAAAATATGTACGTAGCTATCCTTTAAGTCAGTGGGGCTAAAGCTGATGATGTGCTTACATCCTTTCCTGACCCAGGGTCTATAAAGAGACGGAGCCTGATGTCCCTATTGGCATTCAAATATCTCCTTTCTGACAAAGTCTGCAAAAACACAGTTTTACAGCTCAGTAATAAATATTCCAATTTAAGATCCTGCCCTCAACTGGGGATACACATTACCTGGATTGATTTTAAATACACTTTTAGCTTAAACTAAAGTAACTAAGGTTTTTTTTACAAATCTCTGATGGGGTGGGGAATGGACTGGGGAAGAACAAAGGAGAGCTGTTTCAGGTCACAGTTTTCTCTAACGGGTAACTCCATATAAAAGGTGAAATAACTTCATGGAATTGGAGCTTCACTTTTGTTTTATTTCAACTGCTTTTTAAGGTTACAGCATAGCTACCAGTATCAGGCATGCAGAACTGACTGACTTCACCTCAGGCAGAGAAGGAATATCTAGTAAGATGAATGACGTTTCTGAGAATTTGGCATTCAAGAGAGAGCAGGTCATGTGTTCACACACCCAAATGTGTTTTCTTTCTAAAGAAAAATCTCCAAAAGATAGGGCAGATTCTGGTAACATTGGGAGTGGTGAGTGGTTGTCTTTTCTTAGTTTCCTTTTATTTTTTTTTATCCCACAAACATTTTCTGGTCTTGGTGTTTAAAACTCTCTGGCAATAATGTTTAGGAGTTTCCTCACCCATGTTATTTTTACTGACTACTGAAAAAGAATCCTTTTCAAGGTGCATGCCTATACACATGTAGCAGACACCTCTTGTCCCCACTCTCCTCTGCTGTGCTGCCCAGGAATGCCAGCAAATTGGGTAGTAACATTCGGATGTGAGCAGCGAGCACTGCAAAAAGCATGTCAGCCTGTATGGGTTGTCTGTTCTGATTTGAAAAAATCTGTTGAAGGATGCAGCAGGGGAGACAGGCTGTGGAGAGGAGCTTAGGAGACCAAGATCTATAAAGGGAAGCCTCTCGAAAGAGCCAGGAGTTGTGTTAAAGGAAGGCAGATTGATCTCCTTGATGTCAGGCAATGAGACTTGACAGATGAGCAAAGTTAAAAAAAAAAGGCTTATCTCTAACCCAGAGATATTACCGAGAAGTAGAAAATGAACAGAAATTGCACATTGCGATCCTTGCCCCTATGTGTTGCATGGTGTGCTTACCTTAAATTTTAGTTTCTGGGAGAACACTACAAAATTGCAGGACACTGCCTGCCCTGGGGGCTGTGCAGCAGCCAAACTATATTGCCTGAACCTGGTATTTGCATTGAACCTTCCGTGGCAGAAGGGAGAAAACTCTCCCTCTGTTTGTGCTGAGGGTTAACATCCATTTCTTCTCAACCAGTGAATGGGCTTGCTAGGCAGGGGCCTGCAAGCTACAGGGAGGCTTTTTGTGGATGCCCCTCAGCGTGCTGCCTGAGCCTGGGTTAAATAAAGCCAAAATTAGTGGGGAGACTGAGGGGCCAGTAATTTTTTAGCTTCCGGCAGAGAAGTTTGGTTTTGCTTGCAAAGTGTAATTAAGGAGTGACTTGAGAGATGTTATTAGGGCTTGGAAAAACACGTTGAGTGAGACATTCCCAGTGCTCCTGGCTGCCATAGTCTGACCACCCTTGAACAAGGACTGTGCCTTGGTGGTTAGTGCTCTGTGGTGGGACCTCTCTTTGTAGCTCTGCTCCCAGCCCTGCCTTTGACTCTGGCCAAGTTTCTTGATCTCACTGTATGTATGTGTTTCCTTCCCTGTGAAATGTCTCCTTTCCTTTGACATATTGGAAAGAGGGATCACAGACAATGGTGAGGGTTTATATCTTCCTGCATCTGTACAGGCCGTGCAAGGTACCACTACACCAAAACATTTGAAGGACTTGCCTGTTAGTCACATCAGGGTTACTTGAATGAATGGAGACTACAGTTCTCTCCACCTACTTTGCTGTTTGCTTCTGAACATTTCTTTTATGAGCTTAATTGAAATCTCAGGGTCATAGTATGATCAAGCTTATCTGAAAAATGGTTTTCATTTAGTTACAAAGTGAGAAAACTTATGAATTGAAAACCTTTTATTAGAAATGGCTTTAAACGAAAGAGAACATATTCTTCAAATGATTTTTAAAAAGACACAGGTATCAAAATCCACATCACACTGTGAAGTAACTCAGTGTTCTGTAGCTGTTCAGGCACATTGCATTAAATTGCCATAATTATTGATGAAACAAATACTTTTTGAAACTTGATGTTTTCTCCTGTTATTTCTGCCCTTTTTATTAGATAGATTTTTATTGTAACTATAATTCTTTGTTACTAGTAATTTTACTGAAAGTAACATATTATTAAGATTTTTTAATGGAGAAATCTATCACTTACCTTTCTGAATCTGCAAATTTTAAAGTTTAGCTTAAAATAATGCAAATTAAAATTACTTTTTTTCTCTGTCACCTAAAATCCTGAGTTTTGTTCTCATTGAGTAGCAGATAACATTTAAAAGACTGAATACACTTAAATAAGCAGGGACATTTTTGCCGAGAGGGCTTGGAAGGGAAAGGGACTGAGTGGTTATTTGTGTGGGTGATGAGTCGATTAGATAAAGCTTTAGGCTTTGTTTATGTAGTTACTCAAAAGCTGTGCAAGAATAAAAGAATAAAGCAGCTGATTTCTCTCTTCCTTATTCCTAATCCTTTAGTTGCATGCTTGCAACATCACATACAATCAGTATCCATGGAAATTATATCATATCAGGAGCAGCTGACGAACTCTTGGGAAATAAAGACCTCATCTTCATGCAAATATTCTAAATAGCAAAGAGGTGAGGAAGAAAAGTGATTGATAAATAGAATTATTTTTATCTTAGAATGTATTTCAGTATTTTCCTTGAGGCAGCAGTAGCTTTTTGAATCGTGTTCTTACTGAACACAAACTTTCATAGATCAGTGTGTATATGCAAGTTATGAGGAAGAAAGCAAAATATAAAATAATGCACATTGATTTTGTGTTGAAATATTCTAGATACTCCTTGTGTAATTTAACTTTATTGTCAGAATACAATCCAATAACATCAGAAGGATCAGGCACCTTTGTTTTAAAAGCTAGATTGTGAGAGAGATTAATTACTTGCTAGGGGCTGGACCTTGGTGATTAGTGTGGTCTTCTGTGTCACATGAAGGCTGGGTCTCCATGCCCCCTCAATAATTCACTAAAATGCTATCTTTCTCTCTGCTTTTAAATGAGAGCAGTATAGTATTCAAAAGACTGCTTTTTTTGTTGTTATTTTGTTCCAAATTGTAGAATTTACCTGCACTGCTATGAACATTTGCTTTCTGTCTTGCTGCCAGCACATTTTAATGTAAGCTCCTCAAGTTGGATGGTGTTCCAGTCTGTGTTTCTCCACAGCAGGGGTGTAGATTAAATTCTTAAATTTGGCTTCCTGAATCTTACCTCTGTTGAGAACTATGGATGGAAGCTTCAGTGAAGGAAAGATTATTATAACACCTCAGAAAGATAGCAATAGTGGGAAACTTGCCATAAAGAAATGCAGTTTCTTGACAAAAAATCCCTCCAATATTCTGTGAGCACTGTAGTGGTTGACCCTGGCTAGACACCAGGTGCCCACTAAAGCCCCTCTATCACTCCCCTCTCCAGCTGAACAGGGGAGGAAAACAGAATGAAAGGCTCATAGGTTGATACAAGAGCAGGGAAGGATCACTCACCAGTTACTGTCACAAGCAAAACAGACTCAACTTGGGAAAATCAGTAGGATAATGAGAAAGAAAAACAAATCTTAAAAACAACTTTCCCTCCACCCATCCTTTCTTCCCACACTGTACTCCTGAATTCTTCACCTCCTTCCTGCCAATGGTGCAGGGACACAGGGAATGGGGCCTGTGGTCAGTTCATCACACGTTGTCTCTGCCACTCCTCCCTCCTCAGTGGGAGGACTCCTCACACTTTTCCCCTGCTCCAGCATGGGGTCCCTCCCAGGGAAGATAGTCTCCACAAACTTCTCCAATGTGAGTCCTTCCCATGGGCTGCAGGTCTTCACAACCTGCTCCAGGCTGGGGTCCCTTTCCACAGGGTGCAGTATTTCAGGAACAGCCTGCTCCAGCGTGAGTCCCTCATGGAGTCACAAATCATGGCAGGAAACCTGCTCCAGCATGGGCTCTTCTCTCCATGCCAGGTCCCTGCCAGGAGCCTGCTCCAATGTGGGCTTCCCATGGGGTCACAGCCTCCTTTGGGCATCCACCTTCTCCGGTGTGGAGTCCTTCCCAGGCTGCAGTTGGATACCTGTTGCCCCATGGACATCCACAGGCTGCAGGAGCACATCCTGCCTCACCATGTTTTTTACCACAGACTGCAGGGGAATCTCAGCTCCAGCAACTGCAGCACCTCCATCCCTTCCTTCTGCACTGACCTTGGTGTCTGTAGAGCTGTTGCTTGCTCATATTCTTCCTTCTCTCTCTGGCTGCAATTTGCCATTTTGGTTTTTTTTTCCCCTTTCTTAATTCTGAAGTGCCTCTATCCCAGAGGCACTACCACCATTGCTGATGGGTTCAGCCTTGGCCAGTGGTAGGTCCATCTTGGAGCCAGCTGGCATTGGTTCCATTGGACACAGGGGAAGCTTCTGGCAGCTTCTCACAGAAGCCATCTCTGTAGCCCCCCTCCTGCTACCAAAACCTTGCCACTCAGACCTAATACAGACACATGCCTAAAGCATCCTTCCTTAATATTTTCGTTTGTTCTAGTAATCAAGATCATGAAATCACTTCCTTTGACACTTTCTAAGTATGCTTCTAGGACGAAACCACAAGTAGCAGTTGTGTGAGCTAGCTCTCCTCTTATATCTCTCCTCTGAGGTCTCCTAAGCAAGACCTTAATAAAAGTGCTGTAGTAGTCACTTACCTCAACCATCTCTGAATTTAAAAGAAAAAATACAACTAATTTCTTGACTTGTATATAACTCTGTACTTACTTCTGTACTGTGGTCATTACAATCTCAGTTACCAATATGGAAAGCACCATGAGACTGTGGCTGAAAAGGAAGGGAGGGAGGGACTGATGCCAGCCATTAGAGCTGATGGGGTTTTGATCTATCTGGTTGGCATAAATTTCATTAGGGCAGTTGTCTGGATCATCAGAACTATCTGCAATCTAATAAAGTATGCTTACAGTACATTTAACCAGATACTTTAATGGAGATCAGCATCCTATGCTTGAAATCAGCTAAACCCACCTCTGATTTGATAAACAAATATGTGACAGCATATTACTATGATTATGTTCCTGTA
This sequence comes from Calyptomena viridis, assembly GCA_013390005.1. Taxonomy (NCBI): domain Eukaryota; kingdom Metazoa; phylum Chordata; class Aves; order Passeriformes; family Eurylaimidae; genus Calyptomena; species Calyptomena viridis. The sequence continues at coordinate 191,110 of WEIV01010620.1, read as the reverse complement.
AACTCAGGCAGTTACTATCTGGTTTATATCCTGCACCACAGTTGGTTGTCTCAAGATTTTTGTTTCACGTGGTCTATTTCAGATGTACCTTAGTCACCTGAAGGTAAATACCAGGGTAAAGATACTCACAACCAATCCTTAGTAGGGAAAGGGGGCAGAGAGGAAAAGAGGGTTCTTAAGTCTCACTGATTTTTTCCCCTTTTTTCTAAGACTGTGAACAAATCAAGGTCAAACACTTAATAACCAAACATGAAACAAATATGTCTAAAGTGTGAAAGTTTCTTTTATCAGTTGTATGAGGAAAGTATCACATTCAACTGTGTTAGACTTCCCAGCATGAATGAGGAGTTGGTAGAGCTGATTGGGTCTTGCTCCAGGCAATTACACAGGTAATTGCCCTCAAGTCTGTGTTCACTGCAAGTCTCCATAACCACTCTTCTGCTACTCTCCACCCTGACACAAGAGAGAAAAGAAAATTACTGCATTGGGGAAAAAGCCATCTGAAACACTGAAAGTCCCTGAGAGGGAGAAATACTGGAAAAAGTTATTAAGTAGTGTAAGAGTAGTCAATAGAACACGACAGGTGAGTTTGCAACAGGATATAGTAGGTCAAAAAACAAGTGACTTTTGGGCTGTGTCATGGAGAAGAAAGAAGTTATCCTTTCTCAAAGACTATTCTGCAGGGTCTTCTGCACACTGGTAGGTGCTGAGGTCCTATCTAGGGCAGTTTCTACTTTAGGTAACACAGTGAGGGTGTAACAATGACTAGGAACCCAGGGATGAGGGGAAAACTCAAAATGGTAACTCCCTTAAATGATGCCTAAATGGCACCGAGGTGTTTTCAAATATTTGAAGTTATGAGGAAGGACTACTTGGCTCAAAAGACTGTAACTAGGGACTCTTATGGGACTAAGGGACTAAGTATATTAAAATAAAGAAAGGGAGAAAATTAAATATTTATAGGAATTTTATTCTGAGAGCACCACTGCAACCTGTAATGACAGCACATCTTTGGAGACCAAACCATTGTCGCACAAAAATCTCTGTAGCTTGATTTGTGTCCCAAACCAATAGATACTTCAAGGTTTGTTTTTTTTTCTTTCTTTATTCCTTTTCCTGCAGCTGTTTGGTGGAATGATGTACATACCTATATGTTAATATGTGTTAGGCATGGGCCAATGCAACTGAAAACATTGGCATGTTTGCTTAGGAGGGTTTTTTCTTCACATCATATTGACTTGTTCCTGTTATGGTGAACGTGCTATCAGGGTTTCCACTGCAATCCACATCTTCAAGCATTTGCAATTTGTTGCAATAAAACTTCCAGCCTGAAATTTCCCTCCTATTGTTTGAGCTCAGTGCAGTGCAGTTGTACTTTCAAAATACTTATTTTAAATGCTTTCTAAACTAGGCTACCAGGACAACTGCTGATGTTTCCACCTGCAAATATTTTTCCCAGAACTTAATAACCAAGTGTGGTGGTCTTTATTCTTTGGTAGGAAAGAACATGACACAGGGATGCCAAATGTTACCTAGGTGGTACAGTATTGAGTATTAAATAAAACAGATAAATTGCCCCAATTGCTTTGATAATACAGCGACTGCTGAGCTTGCCAAGTAAATAATTAATTTCCAGTATGTAGTTGGCTCTTGTGGCTGTCAGCCACCTTTGTGACTGGTTGGCGCTATTAGACTAAGGGAAAAGCCTTTAAACCAAGATTAACAAGCACATTAACTTCTAGCACATAAATAATCTGCACTCTTTAAAAGGTTGTGTGTGTATTTACTGAACAAAATATCATAGCATGCCCTTCTAGGCCTTCCTCACTAGTCTTTTGTGTACCAAAACCACTAAGACCTCTCTGCAACCAGTGTTTGTGGTTGCAGCACATTTCCCCATCATTTTTAAGAGTTAGTATGATGGCTTTTTACTGCTTCCAAAGAAGCAATACTCAGCAACCTCCAATATTGGGACCGTGTTGGGTAATACTCAGTGCCACAGTGCCTGCCTCGGTGGTGGCTACCCACAACTCCTGCTTCAGCCCCGGCTAGCTCTGGGGGCACCGGCTAGGAGTGGGGCACCTGTTGGTTCAAGGCTCCCTCGCAGGGGGAGGCCAACCTGAAGGCACCTAAGGACAGTCTGGTCCAGCAAACCCCCTATCCAAAGACTAGTTGGTCTGTCCAGCCCAGGAGCCCTTGATGATGAGGTTACGGCTGTCAGCAAGCGAGGGATACAAGGCGACTCAACCCGGTTGAAGCGGTAACGTTTATTAGCACCGGGCAGGCAGTGTGCCAGCCAGGCCTTTAAACTCTGAGGGGGAGCAACCAGAAAGAGTCCCAAGCCCCTCTGGGCATGGGGTTATAAAGGGGGCTGAACTGGGGGGAGGAGAGAGGGAAAGGACCAACGGGAGAACAGGGCAGGAGGACTCGGGACCAGAGGCCTACAACTCAAGCCACTGATCTACCGAGTAACAAATGATTGACATAGAGGGTTCAGGAAGTAGACGAGGAGTCGGGGGACAGATAAGGGATTTAGGGAAGGAAACAGAACTGTGGGATAAACTGTTCCAGTGGGGAGAAAAGGAGTGACTGAACAGTCCATTATAACAGAAACTGGGGTAACAGAATTTTACAGAAAATAGTACAAATAAAGAATAAACTAAAGCTGTGCACCACCACAACTCAGCACACCCCAATAGGGAGATTTTTCTTCTCTTAGAGAGGTAGAAGCGAAAGGTTGAGATTAAGGTGATTTGAGAGTTCCTTCTCTTCAGCTGTAAAGAAAGAAGGTAGAGCACAGCCAACATAAGAAGGAAGGAAATATGTGCATGTGTTGTGTTTGGGGTTTAGTCCCTTTCCTGTAAATTGAAATAGTATCAACTCTACTCACTTGTATTAAGAGCTGTTTTGGTCAGTCTTACCCTCCTTTTAATTCCCAAACTCACACACCGGCATTTATGTCCGTAGAGTCCCTGCCATCATTGTCAAATAGAGCACTGATTGAAAAAACCCCAAAGCAGAACAACCCCCTCTCCCCAAACTCTGGATTCTGATGTTCTCTTTTCTTTACTCCACCCTTCACATGACTGCAGATTAACAGTGCAAAGTCAAAGGGGAAGAAACCAAGGACTCAGTAATATCCACCTTGCCTTTGACTCTCTTCATGCTCTGTCACAACTTTAGTGTAATTTAAGACAGCTAGGAGATATTCATGGATATGCTGGCTGGTGCTCAGAATCTTAGGGAGCTTTTTAAAAAATTTATGAATTTGTAATATAAAACAGGTAGTTACATGAGCCAGCTAAAGCCATGCTTACGTTATAAGGGAAAAGTGGCAGTGAATGCAGTATAGCTTACAAGATCCAAGAGGGATATGTACTCACCTGTGATTAACCTTCCTTGGCCATTAAATGTCACAGTTGGTGCATACACATGGAGCAGAAAGAATACATATTTGTCAGTAAAAAGGTGACTGACTGAAAGAAGTCATGAAATGACATTTTTCAGTAGGTTTGTCATTGCTGGAGCATGGAGGAAAATTGCTTTCTGTAAATCTTGGCCCAACGGAACAAAACACATTTCTTTCCAGTTGGAAAGCCACACTCATTGACATAATGAAAGCATTGTGAGCTCTGACTTTTGCAAACTCTGATAGAAACCAATCTGCAATCTTGACAGATATGATCTTTTGCAGGATGCACTGTTCATTTACAGCAGCGAGAGACCTCAATTAATTTATGAATGAGGACAGCAGGCTGTGAACTCCCCAGCTCAGCCAAGGTGGAGATGTCCCTGTCTGAATTTATGTTCTGGTAATTTAAAAAGATTTATACAAAGCTTTTCTTTCATTTTTAGAGTAGATTAAAATTCTAATGGAAACCATTTGTATGCATTTGTTGAATTGAATAATATTTATTGCTATACAAAAAGGGGAGAGAAATAAAGAAAGAGATGCTGGAAAACTTTGCTATCAATAAAGTTAGAGAGGCAGAAATAAATAAGAGGCAGAAGGAGTCCAAACCAGAAAGTAATACTTAGTAAAGCCTGTAGAAAACCCACTGTTTTATAAAAGCATAATGAAATCAGTTTTCACCTGTTTCTGAACAAACAGAAAATAGGATGGTACTCTACCCAGTGTGCATAGTCTCTCAGTCCTTTAATTCATCTGGGCAGATACTGCTTAAAGAAATTACAGATTCATCAGAGACATATTAATTACAGCTCATAACATACACTCTCACTCTGGTATGGTTGTGATTTTTTGGGGAGGATGTGATGATGACACAACATATTCATTTAGTCCTGGAAAAATTTTCTAAAAGCTCATAGATGACTTTAGAGCAGAAATCCCATTAAAGGGGAAGATATTATTAAGACATATGCTTCTGAAGCCCATTAACTCATAACCTTTATTCCAATATGACTATATTGGTTGGGGTCAAGCTTTGGGATTTTCTTTTGAAGGAATAGTTTACAAGCACCACACCGGGACATGTGCCAGGCCAACATTACGGTATACAGAAGGGGGAACGAACTACCAGAATGCCTGATGAAGAATTACTATAATTTTACTCGGCAGTTGTCTTGCCTGAGCTGTGATCACTGGAGTCAACCAGTGAGAGTTTTGCATGAAAAGGAACATGTTTGAGCTGTTTCTTAAAAGACTTCTTGGTGACAGAAATGTACTTTCATTAGCTGACTTGGTAAAGAGAATGCAGGTTCTCCTAAAGCTATCAACAATGCACAAATGCAAAAGTATTCTTCCTCAATGACTCAGAGCTGGGGTTGTCTTTCCACATCTGAATGCAGAAGTCCAGGCAAACTGCTGGCATTACACAGATATGATAATGTAGATAAGCTAAAGTAAATTTTGGTAAGGACTGCAATGAGCTCAGTTAACATGCTGTAAAGCCATGTGCACCAGAATAATGGAAGGGGTGTCAGAAGGGAAAGTAATGATCAGGAAAGGGACATCTCTTGGTGGGATGGGCTGTGGCAGGCAAAAATGCACTGATAAACTTGTAAGATTTGAAAACATCAATTCTGTGTGGTCTTAAGTTAGTTTTCATGATGCATATTCTCCTGAAATGCTCAAACATACCTGGGAAAACCAATATCAACGAATAAGTTACTGTTTTTCTTTGGGCATTCCTCATGCCAAATCCATAAATTTAATTCCATTGTTCTTAAGATGAAGTGACTCTTGATGATAAATATCTGGGTATAAATGAAGAACTAATGCAGGATATAGACATCCCAAACTGATGAGAGTTAGTTGTGGTAGTACCGATGTGTTTTAAAGGCTGGCCAAATTAAACTTTCAACAAATTTATGATATTCACATTAAATAGTATCTTGTTTTGTCTCTAACTCCACTGATGATCTGTTAACTTCTAGTAAGAATTTCATCCATGAAAACCAGAGTTCACAGAGCATAAAAGAATAGGAATCTCATTAAAATCAATAACATTTTCATTAATTTCAAGAAGACATCAGCCACAAAGATGAAGTGCTCTCCTTTAAAGTGTACCCATATTTTGATAAAATTTAAAAAATATAAAAAATTAGCTCTTTTTTCCAGGTAGTCGAGAACCTAGGCCATGTTTTTCAGGAGAGAAAAGTGTCTCAGGTGCATTCTCAGTTTGATTCCTGTGCCCTAACTCAGTACATCTTAATGTCATTACTTGAGCAGCTGCTAATTTTGAACAGGATAGAGGAATTGAGTCCCTCATAAACTACTAGTCAACCAAACTATCTAACAGCATTTCTTTTCTGGGCTATTCACTGGCAAAAGCACAAAATTACTATCCCTTTATGGTATGCCCACCTGGAATGTAAATATTTTCCTCCTACCTTTCATCTTAAGGTATGTTTCATTGAGCAATACTCTGATTTCCCCCCCTCCCCATGCGAGGAGTGGTAAATTAATACACTGCATTTTCCTCCCACAGACATTCTTCATTGCCTTTAGGGATTTCATTTGACAAAGGCCTTGCTAATGGAAATGCAAATTTTCTACCTGTCAGATTACTTCTGACTCTGCTGTTTGTCAGAGCAACACATTCCTCAAAAGCATGGCTACTTTGACTTCTCAGAAGCCAGGGGAATTGTGTTTGCACCTATCAGGGCTCTGTTTGTTCTAGCAGACAGTAAAGAACACTTTTATATAAATTCAAATAAGAAAAATTAGACTCTTCAGTTCCCTGCTACAAATAAAAACCCACAGAGATTGACAGCCTTGTTAAGCTTTGATTTATTGTTGCCAGTCACCCACTTCTTGTTTAGTAGTTTTGTTGTGCTTTAATAGACAGCAACTTCTTCTTTCATTTTCTAGTGATACATTAGTGATTCTAATTCTGATAGTATTCCATCTAATCTAACCTTATCTTTTGATGGTCTCTTGTAGAAAATTACATGCATGACAGTGGAGAGATCCTCAGGCTACACAATACAGCAGATTAGAAAATGTCCTTTGTCTTTACTGTTCCATTCTAAACAGATCAGACAGCCTTGCCAAACTTCTAATGGTATAATTGTACAACACAAATATATACACTTTTAAGGCAGGGAATAGGGAAATGAGCCTCTGTGTCGTCATATTCATGTAAGAACTGAAAAAATAAAAAAAGCTTTCCATCCTCAGCAAGAGAAAACCTTTACATTCACTTTCTGAGAATTTGCACTTTTGTTACTATATAAATCTCAGTGGCAACAAGGGATGCGTTTAGGCCAAAACAGTAGGTGAAATCCTCATGCCTTTCAAGTGGTCTGTAAAATTCCCAATGACTAGGGAGATCTGTGAATTTTTATGCCATATGTTAGTCCAGATGAACAATACCAACAGTATATTTTTACATAGCTGACATCCATGTTTGACAGCCTTCCCTAGTGCCCTTTCTAGCCTAAGCAATATGTTTCCTAACTCTTCTCCCCCTGAAACCAAATCCTTTGAGTAATCACATTTGTTTTTTTAATCTTGACCTCTATTTTTCTGATTTTGTCAAATTCTTTTCTTTCCTGTGGGGCTCTACTCATTCCTGTGAAACTATAGCATTTCTTCACCTTCACAGTCCTCAAGTCTTTCTTCTCTTCCTGATCCACTCATCCTTCACTAGTGGCCTTTACAAAGCCTCTCTCACTGTTCGTGCTTTGTCTCAAAGAAAAAGGAAGACCCTTTCCTCCTCTGCCCAGTTTGACCCTTGGATGTAAGAAGAACTGTGGAAACTCATGGCTAGTGTTAATACCTCTCCCCAGTAATTTCTGAAGTTCACATTCTCTGTGTTAAACCAGGGTCCTGTAGCACCATTTAAAAATTAAATGCTATGGTGTCGCTTCTGCCTCAACAGGCAAGTACTTCTTGTGGGCATTGTCTAGGTTCAAGTTCCAAATTTTATTTCAGTGATTGAGAAACAAAGGAAAAGAGCTATATGACTCAGTGCATGCATGGATTCTCTTGCTTGCACAGGTCTTAGAGTACAACAGCAAAAAATCACTTGACTACAGTTCTCACATGATTGTGATCTTCACAAACATAGATTCTCCCCTCTGCACAGATCAGAGGAGACCAGCAGCAGCCAGGGCTGCTTGTTGTGAAGGCAAGCAGTGGTTTCAAAATGCTCCTTTCTGCAAAGAGATCATTCCACTGAAACGGAGGATAGTTTTCAAAGCTGGAGTTGCAACAAAGTATTTACTTAGCTGTAGATATCATAATGTTCCATGGTTTATTTGAATTATTAAAATGCAATACTGCACAAAAATCATTATTGCAGAGCTTCAAAACACTTACTGACAACGAGGTCTTGGCAAAGTGAGTACTAGTCCTTTTAATGGATAGTTGCTGCAACAGAGAAAAAGGAAACCTGTGTTTCATAGTAACCTGTGCTTTCCAAAGGGACAGAAGGCATTGATTGTATTATTGATTCCGTACATATTTTTGTTGCTTTATATGTTTAAAATACCCCCCTCCCCATCCTCTCTCAGCAGATCAAATGTCACTTCACTTTTCTTTTCTTGAAATAACACTGGAAGCAGATTGTTGACAGCTTCTGGCTTTTGCACAGTCAGCATTATAAGAGAAGAGTATAGACATGAGCAAAAGTCAAATGGTCTCTCAGGAGCTCCAACCCATTAAAACAATTGCTAAGGGCACAAGCTCACCATAAACATCTGTGGTTTGTCTCCCCAGCATACCACATGCCTTTCAGTTTGCCTCTGCATGGAAACGGGCTTGAGCTGCCTGATTGGACCCAAATGTGCACTTGCAGAGTTCAAGGCTTTTCAGAGCTTGAATTCTGGTTCCAGGCTGAGGCTAGGAATCATTGTAAAGTTAGGTTCCAGATCAACACGTCCTCAGATTTGACAGTGCTTTACCAGTACTTACTGTTGACTCTGCTCTGCTGTTTGCAAACATCTTGATTTACTGGACAGTTCTCACTGGAACTAAACACTTCAATGAAGAAAGTAAGAACCTTCCTAAGGTTCCCAGTGGATGCTGCCTTCCTCATGAGTCTGTCACTGTTTTTAGCTAAATTGGTGTTAAAAACATATGCATTGCCACATAATAATCAAGTTGCTGCTACAGAACATTTTACCTTGATTTTGTGACAAAATACATATTCATATTTTACTTAAAAGACATACTTTAGCAGTCTAAATGATACCAACTTTGCCATACTAATTAGAAAACAACAATTTCATATGGAAATGTTTATCACATCCCTATACTTAAACGAGAAACATTTTTCACTTACAGAATGATAATGTTTCATTTATGATAGCAGGCTGGCCTTAATGAGGTTCAACAAAAAGAACAGTGAGCCAAACTCTGGAAAACTCTAACAAATGCCACTCGTCACTAATTCAGCCTCAAGGATGAAATACAATTTAGAGGGTTAAGTTGAAAGGAAACAATTGGTTTCTTTAAATGGCCTGAAACTAATTGATCAGAAGAGAGGAAAATTAAGATATTCCAATAACTTCCTATGGTAAAGGTAAATCAGGCAGTGCTCAATTTATCTGTACCTGTACGCTTGTGCATTGCAACGGAGAATAAACACAATCATGTTAGCAATAACTATATTACACTTAAGTCTTTGCTTTAATACTTCACAAAGGAGGAAATGAGAAATAAACAACATGCTAAATAGGTTGGAATAAGGAAGCAACAGTTTTAACTCTGAATGCTTCAGTCTGCACCCACTTCTATTCAAAAACTCCCCTTCCAAGCTGAAGTTGCATTTTTTTTTATTGAGTAGAAGATTGTTTCAATGCATCACAATCACAAGACTTCATTCCATTGAAGCAGTGGCATAATTTGCCAGTCACTCTGTTGTGCAATGTGATGGTAACTGAGAACACAAAGAGCTGAGAAATGCAATAGGAATAATGCAATACAGATGGCAGATTATTTGCATTTAACAAAAGAAGGCACCATTCCTGTGCCTAGCTGTATGCAGGCAAATGGGTGGAAAACGATGGCACCATCTAGGATTTCTTATAGCTGATAAGGAAAATACATTAGGTCTGCCCTGGAGACGTTGCAAGAAAGCCTGGGTGGAAGCTGGAGGACTGGCCTGGACGAACAATGTTACAAGAGGTATCACCCATTGGTGGTTTAAATAGGGAAGATCAGTGTCTGCCTGTTTTGAAATAGCACCCTCAGTGTCGCAGTTTTGCCAGGCAGAGAGAGTGTATCTTTCTTACTAGGGATGAGAGAGGAGTAAAGCAAATTAACATTAACTTTCATTCTGTAAATTTTTCGGTGTGGGTATTGTTTAAACACAGAGCTGATTCCTGATAAACTGTCACGAGAAGCAGACTAGAAATAAAGGAGAACTTAGGATTGCTTTAGGATGCCCAGTGTAGAAAGGAGATGGATCCTGTTCCTAACTCTGCAATGTTCCTAACTCCTAACTCTGCAATGAGGGATGAGGAGGCATCTTGTCAGCACTTCTGGGACAGGTCTAAGAGGATGTGAGCACGGAAGATAATCACAGCATTCTGGCACGTGGGAAGGCATTGCAATAGAAAGGATGACCTGCACAGGGTGGGTTACTGTCAGATAGTTCCCAGCTGGGAGACTTAAGGAGACTGTGATCTGGCTTAATCAAATGCCTGGCACCTTCTCTTCCTGCAGTGTCCAGAAAAACAACCCTCACTGCTGGCGATAGAAAGAGTCAGGACTGATGAGACTTCCTTTTACAAATACAGTCTGAGCAGTGCATGCAATTCTTTTTGTTGGCTTCCTCTCATTTGAATTATCTTGAATATGAGGAAATTAGGGAGAAAAAATTGCTATGAGCTTTGTAAGCCCTTTATCGCTTTAATCTCCTCTGCACTTTCTATTTTCCTGTCTCTTGTTATCCATCTTTGCAGAGACAGTGACCAAGTTAAGCTAAACAACAATTTAGATTTGTTTGCAATTAATTTAATTTCTACTTTCAGAAACTGTTTGAAATTGTCTAAATGTTTTATTTTAACTGGGACTAAATTTTCAGCGCAAATTCTGGGAATGCCAGAACAAGAGTTCAACACAGATCAACTGGATTAAAGGAGGGAAAAAATATATGACATGTCTATGGGGTGGACAAGTAGACTATCTGATTTCTGGGATTCCCTTTAGCAAGACATGAGAGAAGGGCAAGAAAGACTTCGTTCTGGAGCACATGCCTTTAGAAATGATTGGCATGGTGGTTGTTAAGATTTAGTGTTGCAGGAGTCTCTAAAGTTGTGGTTGAGCCTTCTGGATAGCCAGTGCAGAGCCTGCAAGGGCTGTTTGTGTTAAGTTGTATTGATTGTCTTATGTATAATTTAATAAAGTTGAAGTCTGCTTTCTTTCCTCACAGCTATACGCTGCATCTGTCCTTGTTGTAGTGTTCCCATGGTAATCGTGGGTTGGAATTTTATTAGTTTGATTTATTTGATAAATACATAGAAAAATAAAACAAGATAATTACCCAACAATGAATAGCTACCATATGAACACAATGAAAACTACACCAAAGGCCACTGGCAACAGGCAACATTTCTAGTTTAAAAGCAGTGCAGAGATTCACAGTGTAATTTTTTGACCTTCATTGGCCCTTCCTCCATTAGGTGTCAGGCTCTGTATCTTACATGAGTTTCACCACATACCAAATGTGTCTCCTGGCTTTTCACATTCATACCACTGTTATTCTTGCCTACACAGTGGTAGCAGCTTTTATGCTCTCTTGCAGCTTAGTCTGAACAGTAGTCACATTTGCAGGGAAGAAAGTTCCCTCTTTTCTCCTCAGAGGAGTGGTACAAAAGCCTGAAGTAATAAAACAAACCTCTGTGCTTCAGCTGAGGTTCACTCTCCTAACAGGCAAGCTGCTACCAGGCCCTCAAATCACTCAGGAAGCCAGCAGTTCTGTGGGGTGTGGGGCCCTGGCTGGACTCCTGATAACCTTGGGGCAGATGGAGACATAACACGGCACCTTTTGCAAGGGGTATTGCAGTGAAGCTTCTTCTATGGAAGAACAAGAGAGGCAAGTTACCAAGAGGACAGGAAGACTTTGGTAGTAGCTTATAAGGAAATCACACCTGATGTTTAAAATACAGAAGCCTAGGTCACTTGCTTTACAATGTCGCTTGAGTCAATTTTCAGCTCACTGCTCAGAAATGTGAGGAGTCTAGGCTTCTGCTATGGTGGCACAGCTTTTGGTACAGCATAGAACAGGAGAGTTGTAAACACAGCAGTGCATTCAACACTGACAATAAAATTTGACTTGGGCTTCCCCAAGCAGTTGGTCTAAGTTCTGGAAGCTGCTGGTACCTAACCATTGCCAGGCCACTCAAACAACCTGTACTAGAGGATCTTTGCCATGATTCCTCGTACCCTTGGGAGAGGAGGTGTAGGGTAGGAGTGACTGTTTCTGAACATAGTCAGTCCAGGGCTGTCTCTGCTGAATGCAAGATGCTTGTGTTTCAGTCAAGAACCGTGTAAAATCCTAAATTCCATATAAACTAACAAGAGGAGTGTGGGACGGACAGCTGGCCTGTCTGTCCCTGTGGTGATGGATTGGATTTGGGCCGAGCTGACCTGCAGCCTTAAAAGATGCTAAAACCAACAGTACAACCTCAAAAGTACATGACTCAGCACACCCTGTTAATGGCAGAAGGCTGCCTACGTGACCTCCTCGCTTCGAGTTAATGGTGGACTGTTTTTGTTAATGATCCAATTATACACACGTTTATATTTCATTAACATCAATGTTAACCTGCCACATGTAAGGTGACCAATTATGTCTGTCCATGTCTTTCCAAGCACCAATAGTCTTTGTGGAGTCACTGTATATAATGGGTTAATAAACTGCCCTCAGAGTTCGCCCTCTGAGGATCCTCCTGAGACCTTGTCGCTCCATCTCTTCACTGTGAGACCCCCCTGGACTGCGACAGAGAAGAAAAATACTTTTTCTGAATGTTCAGTGGACTGCTAATCAGAATGTGCTATGCAAGATGTACCCACTGGTGTTTAAGCAGCATATTAAGCTAGGGTTTTAATCAGAAATAGATACTGTTATCTCTTTGAAGATCTCCTTTTTCTCCAGAAGATCTCACACAAGTGCCAAACTTCCTAAGAACATCTGCTGATTGGCTGAAGACATGCCTGCCTGTGAAAAGCTTCTAAACTGATGTTTGGAAACTGACTTGAATGCTCATTGAAAGGCAGCTGTATTGCAAGCTAACATTTTGAGGCACTTACAGGGAACTATTTCGAATCTCATTTCCATGAGAATTACATCAGTGCTTAAGTCTCCCACTGCATCCCATTTCCACGTTGGCTGAAACACTTTTAAAATCAACACTAAAATGTCAGTGCTTTTGTGGAGACATTGTCTTTGTGAAATGATTCCCATAATGACAGCCTGTTCCCACCATTAGACTTGTAGAAACTGGAAGACCTGGGGTCTGTTTCGTGACTCTGCTCCTGGCCTGCTGTGCCTGTAATTTATCATCTCTGTAAAAGAGGAATAAAGCTTGGCTTCTTTTGTACAATGTTATGAGCACTTCAAACAGTGATGTTTCAAAAGAACTAAGTTTTATTAAGAAGCTCTGTTGTTCTCACCTCCTTCTCGTCCCTGCAATATGAAATACTACAAGCACTGTGGCCTTGGAAGGTGCATAGGCTCTCTCATGAGCCTCTCACTGCTGTTTCTGGGGCCAGCTTGCCTAGCAGGAGCACTGAGCAGTGGGCTGATAGTTGTATAATTTCACCCTAGGAAACTTTCCACTTTGACCTAGGGTAATAACCCAGACAGATACTGCTCCAGAGTTATTACAGCCTGAATCAGATGTTTGTGAAGGGGAAGAGTGAACACTTTCACCTTGGCTTTCCCCAGCAGAGTAGCGAGAGACTATATCCTAAAATAAGTGGGAAGAAAGCGCTCAGATGTGGCTTCTTAGCCTGAGAAAGTAGTAAGTTCTCTCTCTGGGCATGCAGATTATCAAGATGCCATTAACGAGATTCGTTTGCTGCTCCTGTGAGCACGTAATGTGTATAGGTCTTAGGCATTTGCAAAGCATTTGAAGGAAAAGCTTGGTGGCTTGGAGATGGGAAAAAGGACCCTGTCCCTCTGCCATTCCCACAGAGGCTTGGGGTGTCTTGGGAATGACAAAGAGAAGTTTGTAATTGTGGTTATAGCCCTGTACATCTCCGAGATCCCTAGTCTTCAACCCATGCCTATTCTTTAAACTTCTGGAGACGTATTAGGGAGAGAAGGTAGGGCCTGAGGGGCAGATGGAGAGGAGGTCCTATATGGTACATTACTGCTTGCAAGATCAGGGCCTCCAGCCTTCTCCCCTGCTCCAACTCTTGTGACATTACCTCCTCTGTGCTACACTGAGGTAGAGTCTTTCTTCCTGCTCCTTTACTTGCTGCTGGTGTTTTTTTTTTAATCAATGGACTCTTCTCTAGATAGTACTTCCTTTTCTTTTTTATTTTTTTTCCACTTTGCTTTTCGTCTCATATTTGGGACCTGATCCCACTCCACCCCATTCAGGCTGTGTGTGTCACCAGCTCTAGGATATCCTCTGATTCTGCACCTGAACTGCGGCTTGAGAAATGATTTTAGATTTTTCCAGACAAGGCACTGAAGCAAATTCACAGGGCAAGGTCTTTTGAAGCCTCAAGCCTGCAATGTGAAATTTCAGGAATTTCAGTGGAAGGCTTGTCATATCCTAATTGGTCTTACAAATTTTGTACAGTACAAATATTGTGGCGATAGAGCTGTTTTGATCAAAGGTAATATAAATCCCTTTAGCCACAGCAGCTGAACCTGTGTGAACCCTTTGATGGGGCTTGAACTACCTGAATTCCTACAGCACGCTTACAGCTTGCACCTTCTCTGTACAGATATGCTTTTATTTGAGCTCTTCTGACTGCATGTTCTGGTGGGCTAAAGCAAAACGTGATCTGATGCGATGTGTGTGCTGCAAGATCCGAGCTCAGCAGCCTTTCCTAACTATGGGTTGTCAGCTCTGCATCTCCCTTTGTTTGTTACCTAGCATCACATGTGTATCATTTTGGCTCAATGTTTCTTGTCTGCTCTGAGAAAAGAAATAGGACTCTGGCAAGCAAATGGTTTCTTTACGGAGTTGCAGTGATTTATTCGCATGCTAAAAGGAATGAGGAAATTCAAATTCCTTCTGCTTCAAGATATTGCAGGTTTCTGTTTAATAACACCCCAGGCCAACCACTTTGAGGCCACTATTTTATGTCTTGGGTTGTTGAACTCATTTGGCCTTGTGCCTCACAGCACCGCATGGGGTGTGTCTTAATAGACCTGAAAGATATGGCATGCTGTGGCTTGATTTTATTTACATTTATGTAAATATTAACATGTTTATTTTAAAATGACTGAACTTCTGCAGTTGAAGCTCCAGGGTGGTAAAGTTCAGTGAAAAGACAGTTAGGTTCCTATCGTCTAAATCTGGAAGATCTCATCTAAAATCATGCTCACTGTTTGCCATTTCTTACTTCACTGAGCTCATCCAGTGAAAAAGTACTGGTTTGCTGTCTGGTCTGTACTGGCTTCCTGCGGTTTTTTTATTTTTTAAAATAGTTCAATGACTGTAGTTGAATTTTCAATGAAAGAAGTGATAGGAATAATTTATTAATAATATGAAAAAATGTAATTCTGGCAAAATGTTTAACTTTGAAGTACATTTTCTTTCATATAACTGAAAATCCTCAAGCTCGTGACTGACTGTCCCAGCTCCCTGTGTCTCTAACATCAGAGCTTGATCTGAAAAGGACACCTTGACTAGCTGGAAAAGGGAGCTCTGAGGCATTACAGGTGTAACGAGATAAGTCAGCTTCTGCCTTATTGTGTAGTGGTGGTCAGGCATTTTCTGTCAAAATGTTTTTATTTTCTCTAGTCAGGAGCCACTGATTTGACAACTGTTAGTGGAAATGTACCTATCAGTTTTGGCAGGCAAGTCTTCTCACGCAGGAGAAGGAATCTTTGGAGCAGGGCAGACGCCTGTCTTTGGAGCATCCTGCTTCCTCTTGTGCAGCTGGCAGCCACCCCCGGGTCCCTGGAGACTGCTTCCAGTGCTCTGACTTAAAACCTGGAGACTTAAACTTTCGTCTCTAATGCTCATATAGGGAAAGCTCCGGGATGCTACTGCTGGTACAAGGTATGGCTTTCTCAAACCTGAATTAGTTCTATTTCATGTTTAACTAAGTAATAAAGTATTTATTGGGCCACAGAGGGAGCAGGTGACTGAAACTGTTATGGGACAGCTGCTTAAACTGACTCTGGTCGGTGAGATCCTGCTCCTGTCTTGCCTTCACACCAAGCCTGACTGCACGTTCCTATTCTCTCGCTTGGGCCCAGAGTCAGGCTCCTCTCATGCTGCCTGAAAGCATACCAGAGAAAGAAGAGAATGAATCTCTGGGAAAGATGGCATTTAGGTCCTCAGAGTGCCTCCCAAAAGGTTCAGATGTATGTAAGTGCTGGCAGAAATGATGGAAGGCTTGGGCTGGGAAGAGGCGGGAGAAAGGCATATAACTATCCCTTTGGACAGCAGCAGACCATTAGAATGGTTTAGTTATAGCCTCATTTGATACCCTAAATTCTGAGCCTTACCTGGGATGTATACCGATGTTTTCATTCAGTCTTAGGGGAATGTACACATGTACAACCACTGCCAGTAACCAGGTAGTTAACATGTGAGCTGACACCATACAACAGTCAGGTTCAGATTCCTGGCTGCAAATTCATATGTACTGTCAGCAAGTCCTAATCAAGTAACAAAGGGCTACCGAAGGATGACTTGTTTTTCCCCCACTGTTTTCCCCCACTGGAAAAACATACAAGTCTCCAGATTTCATCCAGATGTGTAATCAGAAGGTCAATCTTCAATGTGGCTACTGCTTTGTTTCCTTTGTCTTCTGCAATCCTCTTCCTGTCTCTTATTGCTGGTCTGCTGCTTTGTCAAACTAAGCTAAAAAACAGTGTAAGACCAGGAGACTTGAAGATGTGACAAATGGCTCTGCAGACATGCTTCCCCAGAGCTTTTAATTCCAGGAGCGGGGTGCAGCTTGACCTTGCCTGGAGCCAGTAGAGCACGTTACACAGGATTGCGCCTGACACCTTATTTGCTGCATGTCCTGCCCCCCACCTGCAGCATGTTCTGTCCTTCACCAGCTGAAAACCACTGTGTTAGAGATATCTGCAATGAACTGTGTTCTGTGCCTCCTAGCTCACAATGAGTTCAGTGGGATTAATTGTATGCATAAGGCTGGCTTACAGTGCCATTATAAACATTTCCTTCCTTAAAGTTAGTTACGTGAGATTTTTATTAAGTATAGTCTACATAAGAAGCTGAGAGACTTTTTGCTTCTAGGCACAGGGTGCAAGTGTCCGCTGAGCTGCTACGGAAGGTAGCAGGTATTTTGACTTGTTCCTTGCTAATTATTGCTTCAGTAAACAACAGCTGTTCAGATGCAGCTCAACTTCTTGCTTTGAAAAGATTACAGTGCTCAAACTGTAGTCTGGTATTACTGAAAAAAGAAAAAAAAGTTATAATCATTTCACTCCCCTACTGCTACAGATTTTATGGGCCTTGTAGTGTGCTGTTATGTCAGGCATATTAATTGCTAGTGAGTCGATGTTAAGCAAACGAAACAGCTTTGTGCAGCGTTTGGACACTTGGTTATAGACAGTTTAACAGCAGTCTTCTGGAGAGACTGTGCATTAGTCTTAGATTATTTTTCAGCACTAGAGGAATGGCTCTTTCAAAGTAACTATAAAATGAACCATTGCTGCCATGCAATAGCAGTAATAAGCTGTTAAGGTCCATTGCAAAGCATGAGGTCAGAGACAGTATGTTCTTCCAGCCACCCAAGAAGTGTAATAGCAACTAATTAGTGCAGCTCCTTCAGAGGTTACTGCTATTGCAATGGGAAGAAAGAAAGGCAGAAAACTGCAAGGGGGGCCCCACTGTTACTGTCTGCCCTTTAAATGAAGAAGTTGTTGGTATTAACTTAGCAGAGGGTGAAGGCCTGATCCAGCACAGCACTGAGTGTCACTGATGTGCTTTTGGCACTGAAAAGAAAAATAGCCCTGTTCTCTACTCTGGGCAGTTCCTGCCCTTCTGCTTTCTTCTCGAGGAGCAGAATTTATAGGGGCATCTGCCTTGATTTATTGAGGAGCAAAAATTACAAATTAACTTTCCAGGCACATGTGCACACATGTGCTTTGCTGCACAATGCCAGATCGTGCCATTCCCCTTCTTCCTCCTGACTGGGTGGCCCTTGCCCAGCAGTAGCTGGCTGAGCTATAGGCCCAGCACTGGTATGAAGCCATGGCAGTGCCCAAGGCCATGCCGGCAACCAGTGTGCGCACCTTTTGTGCAGTGAAAAAACAAAAAAATCCCATGTATTGTACTAAACGCATATACCAGCAATCGGGCTGGCACCCTTTGTATGCATTTGAAAAAGAACAACATGGTATGGGCACTGCTACTCATCATGAGGTGACCTGCCAACAAGAGGTGATCTGCTTTAGGATGGCAGGTCGGGACTTGGGTTGGGGCTGTGTGAGGGAGCAGGGGGTGGGTAAGCATGAGGCAACATCACCAGTGGGATTCACTGTGGTGCTTGCTCCTGTGGAGCACCTGCTACCTCCTTCACAGCCCGCAGGAACAGCGTATTACAGGGAGACCAAGGAGGGAGCATGAGATGTCACTGGCCCAAGACATGCCAGGCTGCCTGCCCCACTGGAGTCAGCCAGGCACCATGCTGCAGGTTGACAGGAGGTGCTGTTTTAGGAGACATGGCACCTTAAGGCAGCNGCGCACGGTGCGCGGGCCGGGCCGGGGGCAGCAGGTGCCGCGGATCAGCCCCAGAGCGCGCTGCCACTTCTGGGGCTGGGGGCGATGCCCTCCCTCGCTGAGGCCCTGCTCGCTGATGGCGAAGTGGTCAAGCGGTTGCGGGAGCCGGTGTTGCTCCTGACGCGGACTGGGCAGGGAGCGCACTTTAATCCTTTTCCTTCGGTCTGAACTTCACCGTGAGGCGGGTCGGGAGCCGGAGGGAACAGTTTACTCTCCCTGGGCGAGGCAGGGCCGCAGCCCCGCTATCCTTTTGTTAAGCTGCCGGCTGCAGCTCCCGGCTGCGCACCGAGTGAGGGGACCGGGTGCTTTCCGCTGCACGGGAGCTGAGGGAGCGTGGAATACCTGGGAAGGGAGCGCCTGTCACCGAGGGCGATGTGCGCTCAGGGTGCAGTGCCGTCAGCGTTGGCGCGCACGAGGTGGTTTTTTTTGTGGTTTTGTTTTGGTTTGTGTTTGTGGTTTTTGTTTGTTAGTTTGTTTTTTTAACCTGAACACTTGCTTATGGGTGCCTTGGAGACATGAAGCGGCGTATTGGCTCCAGCTATGTTAATAGAGACTGAGG
>WEIV01010620.1:110596-171948 GCA_013390005.1 Calyptomena viridis | reverse complement strand
GGAGCTGAGGGAGCGTGGAATACCTGGGAAGGGAGCGCCTGTCACCGAGGGCGATGTGCGCTCAGGGTGCAGTGCCGTCAGCGTTGGCGCGCACGAGGTGGTTTTTTTTGTGGTTTTGTTTTGGTTTGTGTTTGTGGTTTTTGTTTGTTAGTTTGTTTTTTTAACCTGAACACTTGCTTATGGGTGCCTTGGAGACATGAAGCGGCGTATTGGCTCCAGCTATGTTAATAGAGACTGAGGAGGTTTGTTTTAGTTTTAATAATCAGCTGCTGCTATAAAAGGTAGTAGAACATCGTATCTCTGCAGTGGAAACCAAGGAATGTTTTTAAAAAGCCTCAGCCTCGCACACTCCGTTTAAAGACTTCTAGTGTGATTTTTGTTGTCTTCAGTCTGTATCAAGTTAATTTGGATATTTCAGGGTTGGAAAGGGGGAGGTGATAAGAAGATAGACCCAAACCCTCTGACCTGGCATTTACCAGAGTTATAAACGTTTCACTCTGATGTCTCCTGTGCCGCTAAATGAACTCCCATCGCCTGCATCCATTACATGTAATTCCAATAGTCGCTATTTTGTCAAAAGCTTCTGGAAACAGCTTCTCCTACAGTTACGAGAATCTCATTCCCACTCACTTCCTCTTCCCTCCTCCCTTATTTGGAAGCACTTCGCTACAATGTGGGGTTTTTAGTGTGAAGGCGTTTAGACACTGACTGGGTGAAACCCTTTTTAGCTTTTGTGGTTTTTTTTTGGTTTTTTTTTTTTTTTTGGGGGGGGGTGTGTGTTTTTGTTTTTGTTTTTTTTGAGTGATATTGGTGGTGAGTTGCTGAAATCTCTCCCTGCAAGATTTTTTTTTTGCCAAGACTCAGATTTATGTGTGATGTCTCCTTGCGCTCTCTCTCCAGGGGTTTAGCAGTGTCTTCATGATACGTGCATCAGGACTGTATGCAAGAGTGGTATTGCTGGCACAATATGCAGAGATAACGTTGCCTTCCTATTTCCCGTGTTTAACAAGGCCAGTAATCTCATTAAGCTTTTTCACCCCTAAGGGCTCTTCATTGCCACCACTATTGTACTGGAATCTCACAGTGAGTTATTTATCCATTATGCACTCCTCATTCTTTCCAGTCACTGCTTTCTTGTAGGCGGCTATGTACCTTTCATAGCAAGATTTGCATTTCTTATTCTGAGAAATATTACTTCTGGAGTTGCCTGTATTAAAGTGCATTTTGTTTGAATAAGCTCACTTCAGCAAGTGATCCATATTGTTCTGTATGACTGCTCTGTCCTAGCTGTTATTTGCTATTCCGTTGATTTCTGTCATCTGCAGATATTGGTGTCACTGATTTTGTTTGTTTATTTGTTTATATGTGCTTCATTATCGGTGTCGAAGTTTTTGATTAGCACCTGGTCCTAGTATTGTGGTCTTGTTTACATCCACACCCTCCCCAGCTCGTTTTCCACAGTGGTTCTTGCCTACAAACACTAAATGGACTTTTTTACAGCGTTTCTAACATGCCTATAGTTACTCTCAGATTTGAATTTTTAACTGATTCCTCTATTATCTTCCTTTATACTTTTGTTATTTATTATTGCTCTAAGGTTAATTGGTTCATTAGATAACTATTCCTGTAATTTCAGTCTTAAAATGATTCCTTGGCTTGGAATTTGGAAATACCTTTGTGTTGGGAGAACAATTTCCTTCATGCCTCTGTAATGCATGGCACTCACCTGCTGTCTCAGACAGCTAAGTGTGATTGAGTAACTAGAGCCAGTTGAAACATGTTGTTGCCTTCTAGCCTTGTTCTTAATTTCTGAATTTCATCCTTTTCCTCCTGAATCCCAAAAGGCTTTATTAAGACAGCTTTGTGGAAACCATTAACTCTTAAGCTGCATAATTATAATTATGCTACTATAGCTTTGACTTAGTTAATAGTAGGAAAAAATTGTATGTATGTCTAGAAATTTATGTTCCTCAATGATGGAATTTTAACTTAGGTAAATTGAGTAAACCTTTTAATTTAATAGGAAGTTATAGTAATTAACAAGAAGAGAGTTTAAATGCAATAAGGTGTGTTCTGTGAAAACATGACACTCTAATGAGCTGCCATCCTGTTATGCTAATTTTTTACCTTCTAAATTGCATATAAGATTCTCATGTACTTATAGAATGGGATGGCATTACTGTTTCAGCTTGCTTTGTTTAGAACTGGGTTTCAACATTTAGTGTATTTACTTAGTGATGCATTTTGTGTTATCCTTGCACTGCTCACAATTGCATGCAGTTGGCATTTGTAATGCTGGACATCAGGCAGTCTTGTCTTTTTTTTAAAGGCAAGCATACAAAGAATAGTGCAGTTAAGGAAATCCCCATGCCAGTATTCATGTGGTGCTCTCTGACTTCACTCCCACTGTTGCATTTCAGATCACCTAATGACAGGTCACCCTCCCTTTCACTCTCCCTCTCCTGCCATCCTCAGCACATCTGGTTACTAAAGCAGGCCAGATTGTGCCTGAGTGCCAGGCAGAATGTTCTTGTTTCTCTGTCACACTCACAGTGCCAACTGCAATAGCCAGTATTGTCTTGTGATTAGGAGGTGGCATGATGAACAAACCTTTCCATCATCTCTTCATCCTGAATGGCCCGAGACATTTTTAGTGATTAGTAACAAATACTCAGGTTTCTGGGATGGGTGAACACATGAGCTGCACTTTTTCAGATATCCATGATGCACTTAAGCAAGCTCTGGCATCCTTATTTATGTTAGTCTTGCTAAAAAATGGGCTAGGGGTGGGGCAAGCAGGGATTTATCTATTATTAGTGTTTTGACTTCTTAAATAGGTCTAACCTAGGCACTCACACAGTTAAATTTGCTCTGCTTACAGATTTGCTCTGCTACAAAGCTAAAAACTTCAGAGGAAAAAACTCAAGTCTTGAGCACTGTCCATCAGCAGGACATCTATAGACCATGTGTTCCTTTTTCCCAGGGGGAAAAATTGGCACATACCCATCAATTAACTGGTTTTCATTTTGGTTTTCTCTATTCTGGATCACTGAGCCCCAGCAATTTGTATGTGCAAAGATCAATTTGATTTTATAAGCATTGTATATTTAGTCTTTAGCACTAATTGGCTGTAGATGAGAAGCTGATCAGTTTGGTGGGTTTAGATGTGGCTTTGCAGTTAAAGGTATGGTATCACTTTGTCTGTGCTGCTCAGTTTATGCTGTGGGATGATGCTCTCTGCTTTGGCTTATTTTTAACCCTGGCAGCTTCTAATAAATTGCTTAGGAGCTGTTTCTAATAAGCATCTCTGCTTTGGCATCTGTGAAGAATTATGCACTAGTCTCTTTTATTTAAAGGTTCTCAAGCTGGCTGTATGTATAGGTATAACTTACCATTTTGGAGTTAGTAGTAAACCAAGGTATCAACACTTTCAGCAGCTTATTTATTTTTTTTTTTTCCCTGACACCAGAATTCAAACATTTTGTCATCTGATTTTCTGCAAATGCAGTCTATTCTCCCACAGATAATTTTAACAGTTATTTTATGCAGTGTTTTTGATTTTGCAGCCTTTCAGCCATCACTTCAAAAGTGCCTCAGAAGAGTGGCAGTGGTAACTGGCTTTTTATTCCCTCTTGTCAAATGCAAATCTCTCACCTCCCAGGGATGAACACACAAAGATCTCTTACTGGTGTGGGTTGTTTTACTTTTATTTTATTTTTTTTTATTTTACAATAACAACATTAGGCCACATTTAGCTAAAAAGTGACCTGATTAATGCTGGATCAACATGTTACTAACTCAAGGTTGCCACTACAAATAAATGTGGTGAACTCTGCCCATTCCAACTAAAATGAAAGCAGTCTCTTGACACAGAGCAGTGCTGAAGTCAGCAGTGTCTGCAAAGTGGGCCTAAATGCAGATTGAAAGATCTCTTCTGTGTATATATGTAACTACCAGTGCCAACCTAATTCTTTGTAATCAAATACTTTTTGTCATATTTTTACTCAGGAGGATATGAGAGAAAACAGTTCTAAGTGATTTTTTTGTTCTTTGGCTTTCCTTATCTGTAAAAGATTTGCTTTGTGAGGTATATTTAATGTTTTCTCTAAAGTAGGCCACCTGAGAGATCCCATGGAGTAATTCACTTTGCTGAGTTAGCAGATGAGGCCACTGGGCAGAGTCAAAAAAGATGCTGCCAACTGTGAAGTGAATGAATCGATACCAGTGCAAGGGCATCAGTTTGCTGCTTTGATACAAGAAAAGCAGTAGCACAGATGTACTACCTGACATACGGATTTTTTAGAAAAACAAATATAAACACACACACACATATATTGGGTTGGCTTTTATTGGAAAGCCTAGATGCAATCTATAGTTATCAATTTGTGGAAAATTCAGGACACATATAAAGTTAAGAAGGCAAATTAAAAGAACAATACAAATCAGACGAAATATACATCTCAAAATATCAGGATAGCATGTTGAGTGGCATTGCCTAAAATACTTAGAATCTCCTTTCTTTTTTCCTTATTTTTGTAATATGCTTTTTTAATTATGCATATTTTTTCTTTAAAAAGATCTTTTGTTTATATATTCCCCAAGGTCACTATTTCCTGCAGGAGCATGTCCAGATCACAAATCTTTTTTAGCAAGAAATAGGCTCATTATACCTACGAACAAGGCCACTAATTGGCTTGATTTGACTGTATCTAAAATGATCACCAACAGATACTATAATTTGTTGTTTATTGGTGCCAGAACAAAGGAGAAGGAACTGGTACGCATCAAGTAGAAGATATATTTCAATGTTGACATGTTATACAAGCTTTTCATATTCAAACAGAACAGAAACATTGGACATAATTTAGAATATGAGCCTATTTCAACAGAGAGCATTACAGCATGCTAAATACAGTGCTGTCGAAGAGCCACCCAACAGAACTGCAAACACCTAGCATTTTACACCTTTAAAAATAATATGTAGATCAATGACACGCCTGTGGGGTCTGACATACCATCCTCTCTAAATTTAGGGCCCTCGACTTCAAGGGTAAAAATACTAACAACTAATCTGTGCTTTCAATCTAATAGATGATTAGCATTCATTATATGTGTAATTAGTTCTGTATGCTCTACCAAATACACACATACAGTAATGTTACTGATATTGTAGATTCAGTAGCGACTTGGCTGGGAGAAATTCAAATCTGTTTATCAAACAATCCTAATGTGCAATTTAGAGTATGTAATACCATAGACTCTCAGAATACAAAGTAGTTAGAAAACTAATTTTATTACATCCACTTGAACCATTCATAGTTAAGACACGTTCACTTACTATGTTCTGTCATTATAATACATGGATAGAAATACTGTGTATATTTCAATGAACATCAAAACCCCCCAATTTTGTCTCATCTTAAAAATATTTATTTTTGTGGCTGAATTTAGTGCTCATGACACTTAAACTCTAAGAATGATTTCAGCCAAGATGTACAACAGATGCCATAGATGCCATCACAGGCTTCCTATAAGGAACCAGCTGCACACTTCAGTTCTGTCCTGCAGCAAATACACTGGGCCTTGGAGCAGAGCATGTCAAATCTATGCAGTGGTGTGGAGATGCAGACTAGGCACTAGAACTGGACCTTCCTCTCCATCCCCATGTTCAGTGTCCACAGTAATGAGAGCTGAACAGCCAGCTGAGGGCCGGGAGATGAACCTACTGAACAGCCTGCCTGCCTAAAGAGCAATCCTGTAGCATCAGGTCAGAGGTACGCTTCTTCTATCTGGAGTTATTAACATCTAAAAGAGCTGTATTATACAGAAGACAAAGTTGACATAACTGGATGAAACTACATAATTTCTTCTTCTTCTTCTACGTACAATTTGCCAAGCACCTGAGACACTATTCTCTCCATCGTGAAACAATGCTTCTAAAAAACAACAAAAAACCCACCTGGTATGAATAAATGTCCATTTATTACATTAGGGCTGGAAAAAGACAAGGAAAACCCAACCTATTAAAGTCTTCCATCATAATAAACGAGACTTATTTGGTTACTGTGCCTTCTAACAATGACTGATGAAGTGACACTGGCCTGGGTGACAGGAGAGGGAGGGGAGGGAGCTGTGGTCTGAGTCAGCCAGCCACTTTGTGGAGTGTCCCATCCTATCAGCAGAGTGATAGATGCACAGCTTTAAACATAATACAAAAATATTAACACTTTTGGACATTAGTCATCACTGTTATAGCTCTACAATATAATCCTTTATACTGTACAGCTATAACGTAAAAGGTGCAATTCCTTTTTCTTTAAAAAAAATCACACACAGCACATGTTTTTATCATTTTATTTTTAAGTATAAACTTTTTTAAACACTTTACATAAATTAACTCCTCTGAGACTAATATTTGATGTACAGTAAATTGTAATTCATATAAAAATCCATAAACAACTTGTCTCACATAATTTACAAAAAAATCAGGGGTTTCCTTTGCTTATACGCAATAAGGATTCTACTTGCCATTTTTCCCCCAAGGCAAACCATGTTAGCACTGTAAAATCCATTATTAAATTCCCATGGTAGCATAAGTCATTTGTGCCAATGTCCTTTTAGAAAGCAGCACAGTTTAAAGCAGTTGGGTTGTCTATAAACAGTAATTTTTGCCCCACGTTTTAAAATTAACAGATATATACCACATCCTATGCAGTGAGAAGGAGAGAGAAAAAGAGAGAGAGAAAGAGAGAGACTACTTCTCGTAAGCAAAGGTCAACAAGTCAGTAATAATTGAAAACACTGTATGGGTCTGTATCTTAATTAAATACAGTGCCTCAAAAGAACAGGCAGCCTGTTGCAAAATCTGTAGGCCTTTTAATTGTCTTTTTTTTCTTCCTTTTTTTTTTTTTTTTAATACTTTTCAGTCCAACTTGAGTGCAGCGATATGCATATGTAAACATATTCTTTAAAGCAGATCACCTTTAAGGTCATTGAGAAAAAAAAAGTTTGTCATTAGCAGTATCATTCTTCTGGAAGGCGCTCTTTTCATTACAGAGTCTGTTTGGATTGTGCTACAGAAAAAATCTGAGCAAAGATGTAAGCTTAGGCTCAAGTAGTAATGCAGCAAAACAGTTTGGTCTCCTTTTGAGAAGACACTGGTACACAGTCTCTTTGGCAGCCAGAGCTAAGCCAGTGTGTTACCTCTTTCCTATCTCACTTTGTCTGAGGAACTGTATATTGTTAGCACTGTCTGCTAATTCTGGATATTGCTCCACAGAGAGTACATAGTACCCATCATATCCTTGTACCTTTCCAGCACTTAGCAACTGCCTCTTTTCTCCTTCTGTCCACAACCTGGCGCCTTCCTCTCCATCTCTTACTCTCTGTTGTTCTCTGGCCCAGGCACTGGAAAGAGCTCTTTGCCTGGCTTGCTCCAGTATTCGGGCCTTTTCCTCATCAAGTGTCATGCCATAGCGGACATGAAGCGCTAAAGCACCGTACTGCATTTCAACATCAGCAAACCTACGAGTCCTGCCGTTCACCACAGTGGTGGATTGGGAAACAGTGACGTTGATGCCATTCTCCAGGGCCTTACGCCCACTTGTCAGTCTCAGTGTCCCAAGGTCACTCTCAGGGGAGGTGGTCTTGATAAAATAGTGTGTGTCCTTTCCCTCCACGGTGAAATGCAAGTTTTCTAGGTAGTAAGCGTTGTTCAAAACAGCTGCCACTTTTATGCAGTCCTCATTTGCAATGTTGAGCACATTTGTTTGCACTTTGCCTTGATTGACAGCGAGCATCACCCCTTTCCCAATCAGAGACTTCACTGTGGCAAACCACAACCATGACTTTTCTCCACTGGATTTCCGTCTGCTGACCTGCACTTCTGCCATCTTTCCCAGGGAAAGGAAAGCCTTTGCTTGTCTTGCCACTTGTTGTTGCACTCCAGAAATTGGCTGTAAACAAGAACAGACAGAAGTTTTACCAGCCATCTGTAGTCCCCTAAATGCCAAACAACCAGGCTTTCTTGGTGTGCTGCCCGTGGACAACAACAGGATATGCCACAATTGACAGTGCCAAGGAGTTAATTAGATCTACATAATGCTTGTAATGCTGAGTTACAAGACTATTTTGCTAATATTCAATGTTTTTACTCTTTGTTTCCCCAAGAACCTCCACAAAAATCAAATTTAACTTCAGAGGCTACTTACTGGGCTGCACAGGACAGACTTGCCATGCCAATACTTCAAGACAACATGGAATCATAGAATGGTTTGGGTTAGAAGGGAACCTTAAAGACTAGTTCCATCTAGTTCCAGTCCCTGTGCCATGGGACATCTTTAACTAGATCGGGTTGCTCAGAGCACCATCCAAACCTGGCCTTAAACACCTCCACGCATGGGGCATCAAATCTGTTCTGAGCAACCTGTTCCAGTGTCTCACCATCCTCACAGCAAAGATTTTTTTCTTAACATCTAATCCAAACCTACTGTCTTTTCAGTTTGAGCCCATTCCCCCTTGTCCTGTCACTACATGCTCTTGTAAATAATCTTGCCCCGGCTTTCCTATGAGTTCCCTTCAGGTACTGGAAGACTGCAATCAGGTCACCCCTAAGCTTTCTCTTTTCCAGGCTGAAGAATCCCAACTCTCTCAGCCCTTCCTCGAAGGAGAGGTGCTCCATTCCTCTGATCAACTTGATGGGTGTCCTCTGGACTCGCTCCAATGGATCAATGTCCTTCCTGTGTTGGGGACCCCAGAGCTGGATGTAGCATTCCAGGTGGGGTCTCAGGAAAGTGGAGTAAAGGGGCAGAATCACCTCCCTTGACCTGCTGGCCACACTGCTTTTGATGGAGTCCAGGATACAATTGGCTTTCTGGGCTGTGAGCACACATCGCTGGCTCATGTCATGTTAACATAGCTAAGAGCTTCTTACTATGGTGTCATCTCATCCTCTGAGCTTGTTCAAGTGATTCCTGTCTACCCTGTCTACCCTGAGTCCATCCAAACTGAGTTGATTTTTGCTGTGCTTTATAACTTGAACAAGCCTTTCTTTATGCTGAGTCAGGAAATAGGAGTCTCTCAGGTAGCTGCAGTCTAAGACCACACAGCAGGGAGGCTCTCATAAGCCCTCAAGCTGATAAAGGAAGCGGGGGATCAAACTGTCATAACAGTTTTTTCAGTAAAAGAGGTAAGCAAATGGTACAGATCAATGAGATGGAATACTGGGGAATGATGCCCTTTCTTGCAAATACTTGCAGAAACTGATAAAAGGGGATGTGTGACAAGGCTGCAGCCAATGCAGCTGCATGAGTTTCCATTTCACTCCAGGTATCAGTCTGCTGCCTAAAGAACTTCAGATGGGTACAGTCCTGAATACAGCAGAGCGTTTTGTTGACAGCTAGCAAAGACAAGGGGCAATGAATGAATAGAACCAACGGGCCAGTCTAATGGAAAAGCTAGGATAGGAGAATCTGTCAGGGAAGAGCTATATGTAGCCCACTATGCCAGATGCACTCTTGGTAAAGAGAGGATGGCTGGGGAATGGGACCTGCTGGCATAACTGCTGTGATTAGCCAGAATAGCTAAAAGAGCAAGAACAGCTAGCAGGAATGGTTAGCTAGTGCAGCTAGATGGGAGGACAGCTCAAATTACAGGATTAACTGTGGTTAAGACCTTACAACTGTACAGAATGGACACGTTTTATCTGTCTAGTCCTCAGTCTTAACAACAAGAAGCTGTGAATGAGCTAGTATTGATGGAGGTGGAGAGCAGACAGCTGCCCTAGCAGTTGTCTCAGCAGGAAACAGAAAGATTTAAATAGCTTTGGCTGCATTTTGAAAAGCAGTACTTAGTTTCTGATGATGATCCAGTTTATCTTCCAATTGACCTCATCTCTCTTCACTAAAATAGTGCTTAAACCATTTGATTCATTGCTGAAAATGAGTCAAAAGCCTGTTTTGTTTTCCCCAATTTCTGGGTGGGAGACCAAGCAGGAGTTATTAAGACTCATACAATCTTAATTCAGCCTTGCTGCTAATCAAAGTTTGCAAAGGCTTCTCTGCTCTGCCACGAGGGCAGCTTTCTGGACGTGACAGTTCCTGAGGGAATTACAAATTGACCTGGACTCTCAACTTTTCTTGAATGTGGCAGATTCTTGTCTGCACTTGCTAACGAGTATGGATTTCAGCTGTTGTAAATCCTACATGAAAGCTATTGAGCTTAAAATATATTGTAGACAGCAGTCGTCTGTGAGAGCAAGGAGATGCTCTAGCAACTTCATAATGACAAAGTTTGTTTATTGTTAACATGTATCCTCTGAGCTCCATAAGCTCATTCACGCCAGAATGTTGCAAAACACCAAGTGGTTTGTGTGCTTACTTCTGTCTCCCAATTGCATTTTCTTGTTCAACAGTGAATATCAGAGTCACAGCTTCTTCCTACCTGAGAATTTTGAATCTTTATTTTTCTCTCACTCCTTTCTCGCTCTGTCTTGTCACATGCTGCTGGCACTCCTCATGTTACTGAGCTTTCTCCTGAAGATTTTTGACAACTAGCTGTCTGCTCTCATCTCTTTAACCAGACTGGTTCTCTTCCTGCTGTGCTATTGCTGGTGTTAGTGGATAATTTCATTGTTTAGCCTTTGAGATCTAAATAAACAACTTCTGGTAGTTCTTCACAGCCATGCTTGATGACAGGTCTCTTATCTCCCATTACAACAACCTTGCCCAGAATGCTTGCCATGCTCCTCCTTCACTGTTTCTCCTGCTCATGGGAGACACTATTCTCATGCTGTGCACTATGGTCTTTCCCCATTACTCAATTCCTTGCTATTAAAAAGAAACAAATAAATGAATGAATGAATGAATAAATAAATAAAGCACGTAATTTCCTGCATGCAAAGTTAGCTTCGATATGTCCACTTTCTGCTGGACAACTCTTCTAATGTTTTTTTGCCTACACTAGGTTGTAGGATTTTTTTAAGATTATATACTTGTAACATGCTCTACCATGATTCTTGTAAAAAGAGGTCTGTTTTTGACAGCTCACAATGGGATCACTCATTTTAATGTTTCTTAACTCTTCCTTCTTAACTGAGAACTATAGGATTTTTGAGGTCTTTGATCTTTGAGTAAGTTTTATTTGTAAATATAACTTTCTTAAAGCTTTAGGTTTTACTTCCGCATTTATTTCTTCCATCATTTAATATTGTAGCAGATTTTCAGGATGAAAGATCTTTTTTTTCTCCTAAAGACCTTCACAACCAGGAGTTTTGGTTTTATGTAATGTTATAGGCTTTACCTCAGGTAATGTAATTTTCAGTGTTTTATCTTTACATATAAAACATGTTGTCCATAATGCATGGTTAATATTAAAAAGAAGTAAAATT
This sequence comes from Calyptomena viridis, assembly GCA_013390005.1. Lineage (NCBI taxonomy): Eukaryota > Metazoa > Chordata > Aves > Passeriformes > Eurylaimidae > Calyptomena > Calyptomena viridis. The sequence continues at coordinate 160,562 of WEIV01010620.1, read as the reverse complement.
GTAGTGGTGCCTGGTATGCATAATTTATATCAGCTGTTCTTCTGTTTATTTCACAGTGTATTTTTCACTAGTGTTCAGTTTCTGCCTTTAGGCAGAGTGTTAGTACAAATCTAATCTCTGTAGTTTCTGCTATGAAAATTAGACATCTTTAAAGGGTCTTAAACTTCTTTTCATTGATTATTGTCCTTTTGCATTTTTATTATTCCTGAAAGTAAACAAAACCTTATTTAAAATGCTACCTAACTTAAAAATCTGTTGAGAAAAAACTCCACGTGTAATTTCTTAAACTCTTTTCAAAGTATATGAAGGTACTGTTCAGATTTAACTTATCAAGTAACCCTTGCTGTCAGAATTATTCACGCCTAATAAGATCTGAATAGAAGGAAACATTCTGTCTTGTTCCATTTATGTTTAGTTTTTTTTCTTACTGGTATGTCTTCCCATTGCTGGCTCTTCAGAAGTTCGTAAGAAGGTTCTGTTAAATCAAATTTTGGAACAGGGAAACCAGGAATGGCATTGTGCAGATGGAAGCCAAATGTCACCAGCCAGCTATTAACATCTGAAAGAGAATTATTAAAATTAAAAAAAAAAGAGAAAAATATTAGAATTGTTCTGTATTTTTCAACCATACCATTTTTACATGGAATAGCTTTTTGGCATAGTTGATTTCCTTCTGTAACATGAAAATTATTCAACAGTCTTTGTTTTAGTATGTATGGGTTTAGATTTGTGCTAGAGCTAGAATAGCAAGTGTATACAGGAAATTTACAGTTCTAAACTCAGAAGAAAACATCTGTTCTATATAAGAGTTGCACTAGGCTCAGTTGAAGGGTGTCGCAGGGTTCAGCAACTCTGAAGGCCTCAGTGACTTCCAGAACAATTATAGGAGTGCAGTTAAAGGGAGACTTCTTTCTAATACAGCCTAAACTAACTGGGATTTCACGGTCAGGCTAAACATGCTTTATGTCACACTTTCATCATCAATACTTTAAAAGAAATATAAAAAAAATACTGCAGAGCACATCCTGTCCTTTAGGTATGTATGTGTTATTATAAGGTCTTCAAATTACCCCTGAAATAGCACCTATATGGTCAATTACTTTAAAATGATTTGGCAGGTATTTTATGTTGATTCAAGAGAAAGCTCCCCTTTTTCAAGAGGAAGTTGGACCAATGAAATTGAAAGCTAATGAAATGTATTGCAGTTGCATCAATAAGCAGACAGGATACTAAATTACCACTAGATAGCATTATTTATGACACATTTTATTTTCTGTTAAAAGTAAATAAATTAGAGATGCCAACAATTAGTTAACATTTGTTTGGCAAGAATGAGTATTCTGCCTTGTTTCTGTCTTTCTACCCCATCTTTCACAAATACTAACCTTAGAGGTTAGCAGAGTGCTTCTCACCAAATCTAGTAATTTTTATGTAAGAAAACTTCAAATGCATGGAACTAAGAAGCGAATTTTTCGAAATGTTAAATGAATAAAAAATATTTATCTTAAAATAATTTCTAACTTTTTCAAATAAGTGCTAATGCCTCATGAGGTTCTGCATCTGAAACTGCTGGTCAGCCAAATTACTAATTGTAATGATAACCTTATACGAGCAGTGTGTATCTATGTATTTCATACATCAAAGATGTTAAGAATCAAAACTATATTTTGAGGGCAATTTCTGAATGAAGTGCACAATTTTCAATGCCATAAAGAATCTGATTGCAACTGCATCCCCTACAGCACATGCTGCTAAAAGAGGACAAATTCAAAGGTCTGTTATTATTCCCAGGCAGCCTGCTAGCAACCCGCTTAATAGCTGCTGTTTGTTTAAATGAATGCAAATCCACTTGATTCCCAGGATGCTCTTCCGAGTGATAGTCTCATTGCTCCTAAGTAAGTGGGGCTGAGCCCTTCCTGTAATCTGGCACTGTCTGTGTAAAATATTTCAGATTATTTACATCTATTTAAACATGAAAAATCTAATGTATATACATTTTCAAAAAATTCTGGTGATGTGCAGTCAGATTTTTGGTATGTAGAATAATGGAAAACACTACACATCACTAACTCTAGAACCACCAGAAGCATATAGGTTCCCTAAGAATTCAGATATATGAGAAGCAGCACGCTAGCACCTTTTTCTTGCCAAAAGAGAAATTCGTACTCCTTTTTCTATGCTATCCTACTCCTCCTTCCCTGCACCTGGTTACATACTCATTACTTTGTGCTGGCCCTGGAGCTTATTGGGCAACTTACGTCAGAAGCCTTGCAAAAACCTACCTTGGAAAATATCAACCAACTTCCAGTGAATATTTTCTGTGATGTTACTGTGTTAAAATCGTCACAGAAGGACCCCACTTGCCCTTGCTACCTTACAGTCTCACTCCCTCTAAATTGCAGGTCTATAGGTCCGGCATCCTCAAGCTGCAATCAAGTAACCTTCTCTTACCTGTGATATAATCCTTCACATCATGTATTTTACTGGCTGGGTTGTTATTTCTAAACATGTACAAATTAAAAGGAGCTGGATCCTTCCCAATTCTCTTCCAGATTTCAATATCAGGTGTTGTCCACCGTCCTGCCAGTATGTCATAATCTCTTTCTCCGAAGTGGACTAGCTTGGTCAGTGGGTCGTATAAGCCTCCGTGGAATCCGATTACCAGCTGGAAGTCAAGGTTAGAGTCAAAATAGATCTCTCCATAAGCAGTGTATTGAATCTGTTTAAGCATGAGCCCATTGCTACTGAAAACTGCCAGTGGTGTCCCCGTATTGTCTGATGCAATGTAAAACTCATCTCCACTGCTAATTTCCATGGCAAAAAGGTGTCCTTGCAGATCATAGTAGAGAGATGTGATTTCAGAACTTGAGTGGTTATAAACATGAGTTATCCTGGTTGGGTAAGTAAGGTCTGCATAAAAAAACTGGAGATGCTGTCCAAGGCTAGTTTTACTGGAAACTCGTCGTCCAAGTCCATCATAACGGTAGATCACTGTCCATCCACTGCCTTTGCTATAAACTCGAGTAAGAAGGCCCTTTGAACTGTACTCAAAGATTTCAGTGCCCCTCTGACGCAGAAATCCATCTTCATCTAATCGGTACTGAACATCACCTAGTCGAGTTATTCTGTCTCTCAGGTCATAGCGAAGTGGTGTCAAACGGGCACTGCTGCTAGGGTTGAGCAGGTGGAGGTTGCCATTCAGGTCATAGTTGTATCGCCACATTATTTTTTCATTCAGATAAACTGTCTGGAGCTGGCCATCTACATCGTATTCGTAAGCATATTTTGTGGTGTTGGCAAATGGCCCAATCTTAATTTCTCTTTTTGTCACTCGTCCCATGTTATCATACTGAATTGTAATCCAATACATTAATGAACGAAATATTTCATACTGAATTTCCTTGATGCGGCCATGTGCATCAAAGTGTTTTGTGTACGTCATTACAGCTGTCGAAATGATCTGGTTAATATCATAATATATAACTCCAAATTTTCCAAATTGCTCAACTTTGCCAGAGATATCATCAAACTGGTAGAGATCAATAGGCAATGGGGTTTCATTAATGACACCTTGCATGCTAGTCACTCTGAAGCTATTGTCATAGCTGTAGTCAAATCGGGCATTTACCATTCCATCTTCACTAAAGCGGAAAATCTGTCTGTCAATCAATGGGCCAATTTGTCTGTATCTAATGGTGCAGATAAAACCATCGCTTTGGAGGTTTACTGTTTTCAGGACTCCTGCTGTCTCATCATAAGTAAAACTAACTCTTGTGCTATCATATAAAATTTCTGAGAGCCTGGTCTGCCGTCTGTACTTGAATAATACTCTTCGGCTTGTCCCCAGGAAAGCAGTTTGTAGGAGCTGCCCTTCTTCATTGTAGTCCATTATAACAGAAGCATTGCTTTCCGGGGGGTTGTATATATTCCGGTAGTAGCCAATGGAGCGGATAGTCTGCATGGTATGACGAGCAACACTGGGCATGGTGACAGCAGAAAGCCGATCCAACAAATCATATTCGAAGATATACTGCCGTTGGCTATGAAGCAGAAGAACCATTGACTGAAAATTAAGAACAGATTTTTACCATGTGACAAATGGTGCAGTGTCTCCCCTCCTGCCATATACTGTACTCTTTCTTCACAAAAATGTGACATTCCCACTTGAGAAAATTATCTCCTCTTTAATTGAGTTATTCTTGACCTTACATGTTGTTAACATCTCCCTGCCTAATTTACTCGTATGCTTAATTGTAAGGGGTTCTGTAATTAGTAGTTCCACATTCATAATTTGCTACTTGTTATGACTGTATCACTCTTTTATCAAGCATTCACAGCTAAACAGCAGATTGTCAATGGATTCAGATAAGTCATGTTTAATACAGAAAGAAGTAAAACTGTCTTAGAGCCATTAACTCACAAGTAGAACAACATATGGGAAATACAATTTCTTCCCTACAATTAGAGATGATTTTGAAGAATTTGAATAGCCTGAGATCTCTGAATACTGTGTTCTTGTTCTGTAAGCTTTTGAGACATAGAGAAAACAATTGTTTGATTATTCATATCAAAAGGAGCTACATGGAATTATTCTGACATTTTTCTGATGCATGACTACTACGTATCGTAGGTCTTGATTAAATTATGTCTGCAGTAACTACTAAACAGTATTTGCTGAGCAACAGCTCCAACAGAAATATATTTAAACTCCAGAAAGAAATGGATTCTCTTTCCGCATAGCAGACATGAGATCTCACAAGGGTGATTTTCACAGATATTTCTAGGAGAGGTATCATTGAGCAATTGTTATATATAATGAAGATTCTTTATCTCTTGCCTATTGCTTATTTTGATGGTGTAACATACAGCAAGTACAAACTGATAGCTGTTAACTGTTTAGAAACAAGAGCTTTCCTTGATAGTGAAAAAACCCCCCACAACAGTGAAGCATTTGCAAACAAATTATTTTCAGTTGATTTGAATTGCAGATAGTCCCCATACCTTATTTTAAGTGTTAAGATAAAAGGTAAATACAGATGCTTCTTGTTAGTCAGTGGCCTAAATAATTTAAAAACGCATCAATTCCTTGCAATTAGCTACAGCATGATTGCATGTCTGTGAAATGAAACATTCCCCTTGGAATCGCATGTTGATACTTAGAATAATTGAAATGTGCTTCTACTACCTATTTTGGCTTTGTATGCAGCAGTGAGGTGCTGCAGAATTTCAGCACATTCCAAGCATTTTTTAAAACCTGAGTGTTCTTTACCTTTTCCAGATATGTGTAACTCCAAGTTTTCCCATCAGCAAACACTCTAGACACTATCCTTCCCTGTCCATCATACTCAATTTTTTCACTAGTTGTCCCTCGCTGTATGCTGCCTATTTGACCTGTGGATGAATAGGTAACATTGACAGCCATCAGCTTGCTGCTCGGTAGCCACAGCGTGGGGTGCCCTGACGTGTCGTAGGCAATCCTCAGCAGAAATTTGCGGTGGTCATCGTAGATCTTTTCTGTCTTTGTAGTTCGATCAAAGTCAACTGAAAGGAGGTTTCTGCCATTAACCTTTTTAAAGCAAACAAAATGACACAATAAATCGTGCTGTTCAAACCCTAGCCACCTGTAATTTCCACAAAGCTAGCTAATCTTTAAATACCATTTACAGTGATTGATTTGCTGTATGCATAAATTATTTTAGCAACTTCTTGGTATAAATGTAAGGCACTATATATATGTATCTACTTTACAAGGTCTGATTATATGAAGAGATGGCTCAGAATTTGTTGAAATCTGTTCTTTCTTGATGCTTAGTCAACTGTTAAGAAAATACTGAATGATTTGCACTGAAAACTTCTGTAATAAACGCGGCCATGTCAATGAGCAAACTACATCTTTTGTAGTCAGTCCAAAGTATATCTAGCAAATTCTTGTCAAAATAATTTGCAACTGCTTTTCTAGTTCATAACAGTCATGTTAGAAAGAACTGAATCCCAATCCTTCACAGCAAGTATTTTTCAAAACAGTAAATACAAAATTAAGATCTTCAAAAGCATGTTAAGTCTTCAAATTAAGGTTAACCAGTTTTTTGAACATAGGCTTTCTCTTTCTGGATCAAATGGAAGTTTAACTCAGTATATCATCCACTGCTGCAACGTATTTATAAGGCTAAAATCTTTAGTAGAGGATTGTCTTTCTCATAGTTAACTGACCACTTAAAGCCATAAATGCCTGGAAAACTACCAAACCATGCAAAAACACGTACAAATGCTTTGAAGTTTATAACTACTTTGCTTTGAAATGAAAACATTAGCCTAGATACATATATGCTGAAAACCTTATTATTGATATATATAAACTATAGTGGTGGATAGTGATTTCTATAAAATATTTTTACATTGAAATCTCTTCCCCCCCTTTAGTGTTCTAAATATGCCGACTTTCAGTTTCATTGAATGAGCTCTCATTTTTAAATTTATGAATGTAAAATATCTGGTTTTCTTTTCCTATAGCAGTATCTTTGTACTTCCCCATTCTCCTCAGCCCTGAGATTTTTCAACACTGTATTTGCTAACAAATGGAAAGTGGGGGAGAAATGGATGTGGAGTTATGTATATTAAGAATTTTTTAAAACTCATTTTCAAGTACTTGATACATACATTACAAAGAGGTGAAGAAAGATGGCTAAAATAATATTCAGAAAATAACAAGAGAATAGATATCCTGACTAAAGAAATGACTGGGGGATTTTTGCATTTTTCAGGGCTGCATGTTCAAAAATCCATATATCGTGGATGTTGGTACTTATACTCTGAGGCTGATAAGCTTCTGAAAGAGCAATATAAACTAGACTCTTTATTATTGGAGTAAAAGGTATTAAGTGCTGGTGATAGGTCATAGGCGAATATGAAAAAACTTTCTACAGCTGCTCAATTTTGCTTAGTCTGCCAGTCTATTTATGTACATTGGCTTTCTCTTTTTTAATATGAAAACACTAGCATAAGAGGAATCTGCACTATCGATTTAGGGAAAAAAAATAATATATTCATTTAAATCTCCTAAGTAAAGAACACAAAGTCTAGCAGATACAGAATAGTATGAAATATTCCCACTCAAGTCCCTTTTGATTTTTTTTCTGACTTCCTTACTTTCTGGTAGGTTTTTTTTTTAAACTTTCCAACATCTAATATCAGCTTGTTTATCTAAATTAATTCTTAAATTTTCTTTTGCCTTTTATTTTTCAGTGTCTCCCATACATGCCTGCACTCCTCTCATCTCTGCATCTCCCTGCCTGTTTTGCTTCTCTGATTTTTTTTGTTCCCTTTCTCTCCATCTCCCTTTCCTTATTTTACATTTAATTATGATTTTTATTAATATTCTTGTCTACCTCTTGGGCTTAGCCACTGAAGTGAAAACTGGCACTTGTGATTTCTGAACTGGCAAAGAAAGAAGGATGGTTTATGGTTAAGGCAGACTTCCAAGCATTTGTGCTTAATTTCTTGGCTAAGCACATCCTTCCGGTGTAAATTGCAACAAAGTACTTAATCCGGCCGTCTCACTGCCCGGGCTGCTAAATGGGATAATAACATTCCTTGCTTTCTTCCTTCCCATCTGCCTCGTCTGTGCAAGGGCAGGCTATGAAGGTAAAGAAAGGAAATGCCTCTTGCTCCAGTCAGTTTTATGCTTTCAGACTTTGCTGACAGACCTCTTGCATTCTCAGACATGTGAGCTTTTGGTGAAATTTTGGCTGTGCTTGCACAATCTCATAATGCAGATGGCAACTGGAATAACAATGAGTTTTGGTGATATAGCTTCCTTCACTGGGCAGTATGGGGCTGGAATAACATATCTCAGCTAAAGCATTGCCTTCAACTGAAGTGTTTCTTAACAGCTCTGCTACCAAAATGCTTTTACAGCAAAATTTAAACATTTTTATTGTGTCTGGGACAACCACACTCCAAATACATTTGAAACCTCTGAGTTTCATTATGGATAAAATTTCACTTGAGGAGATTTTCAGCAAAGAAACAATGACATAAAACTGAGTCTTTTGACAGTCCCTAACTACTGTCCTGCTACATTTCAGTAATTTAGGTCTCCATCTATCCTGCTCTGCTTTAACTCCTGTTTTTCTTTCTGGTGACAAGTATGAAATCTGTCTATGATTCCTCCATTAGGAGTAGGAATATAGTGCTGTGCCTCACAAAGAGATTAAGGAGGTAATGTGGAAGAGCATGTCAAGTCGCAGGAGGAGGCAGAGCAAACTCTTCTTGTGAACTTTCTTGTCGGTGTTACCTGTTTACTCTGGGTTCATCCCCTGAGACAGAGTTTGTCAACAACAGAGTTTGAACGAAGGCAAGATTGAAAAAAGACTGTTAAGGGAGGGTGACATAATTCCTAATTAATTTATTTAGAAAGACTACTAGTAATGGGGAGAACTAATACAGGATAGAAAACCAAGAGAATGCTAGAGAGCGTACTTTGTAATGTTAGACACTGCATATATATAACATAGTGGAAGTGTGATAGATACAAGTACATTTACTGTCAATACATTTTCTCACTGTTTTTTGTCTACATTTGTCTTCTTTGCAGCAAAATGATACTGACATATCTCTCTGTAGGTGGAAATTATGAGCTCCACAAGTTACTGGTGTTCTCTCTGTTGTTTTCTTTTTCCACTTTCCTACATCCCTACATCCACCCCCGAATGACATTTCAGTAATATCTTCCCATGTAAATCAATTTCACAAAACCTTCCTTTTTTTCCCATTGCTGACAAGTTTCCTTCCTGTTTTTTTGAGGCGTTTTTCTCTTAATAGCCCTTCTCTGCCTGCCCTACTTCTCCCACTTGTATATACACTTTTAATTACTAATTTCAATTACTGTTTTTAAATTACTACTATTTTAACCTATCTGTGATCTTTAATTTTCCCCTCCATCTTGTTAAATCATTCCCTTTTCTCTGCTGTTCCTTTTAATTTTTTGTGTTAACTCTTCCAAGTTAAAGTTGCCCATGACATTTGTTTTAGTGCCTCTGCACCTGAATGGCAAAATTTTGCTTCAGTTTTGAGAACTGCACTCATGGTGATTTGTTTCACCGACAAAACCAAATGCTGTTGGTATGGTTATTTTATTTTCTTTTGGGCTTCTTTCACAAATGAATTGGCAGATGTATTATACCACTGTGCTATGTAATGACATGCCTATGAACCTGAACCACAAGGATGAGTTTCAGAAGCATGGCTTCCCTTTCCTCTTCCTTATCCATCTAAGACAGCTGCCACAGGTGAGTATTAGGATGTTGTTCTTAAGCAGCTACTATGCATAATCGTTTTTTCTTCTTGGAAAAAATCCATTCTTCTTGCGGAGAAATTGGTAGAGAGGAATATAATCTGCATGACAGCATCCCTTCCTCTCTTGTCCCGATGGATGATACAAAATAAGATTTCAAATGGCAAGAAGTCAAGTGGACTGAAATTACTTCATTTGATACACTGCTAGGCCTTATTTTAAAGAACTGAGTTCAGTTCTAATAGTAAGTTAGACCTCTGATGTGGTCTTGAAATGGTCTTCCCGCAACATAATTTTAAATGCTTAAATCTATTTTGTCTTTACCAAATGCTGTCACAAATCATTGTTTGCTTCCTACTTGTATTTCACTCACTATATAGGAAAAAGAAATGCCAACAAAATGGTAAAGACATATTAGAGGAATATGCCGTACACATGCACACAGTTAAACCCCTTCTACCATAAATAAGTACTAGTACAATTTTCATTTAAAATAAAAGAAGAAATGAAATCCAGAGATTGTGCTAACTTATGGTAGAATAATTTAAAACAGGATTCAAAATCAGCTGGCTGCAGAAACGAAAATAGTGAAGGAAAGCAGAAAATTATTCTTTTTAGGCATTCCAGGCTAAAACTAACAGTTTAAATTCCACAGAAAAGAGCAGTTAATAAGTAAAAACAGCCAGTAAATTAAGTAATAAAAACAAATACTTCCAGATCTACAGTCAGCTTGTCTACAGTAAATATGCTGTGGTTGTCGGATGGCAATACCTTCAGGAATGTATTTACATTTCCTCATTCCTGAGTGAGAATGCAGTAGGTACCATGCATGTTTGCATGCTTACCCTAAGCTTTCGGCCAAACACGTTGACTTTTCCCTGGGCTTGCTCTTTCCGGAATCGCCATTCCACCAGGTTCTGCCCGTTCTCCCCTGGGAGGGTCATGTTTCTCTTTGCCATGGTTGGGTTGGCAGTGCCAGCCAACACGTGCGGTTCTGTCTGGTAGTGTGAGTCCAGACCGCTGGCATACAGGATTCTCAGTGAGCCATCATAACCAATCTGGTAGCTATTTCTTAACTGATCTGAAAAGGCCAAATAGAGAATTACGGATTACCTACATGCGTTAAGACTCTGTCTTTGTTCTGCATGCTTTATGCAATATATTCAAGTAAAATCTTGACCTCACATAACTGACCCAATAGTAATAAACAGCCAGGGTGAGATTGTTAAGAATATCTATATCATATGAGAGCACGAATGCCTTTAGGAGGTATCATCAAAGTCCCTTAAACACTTAAAAAAACCCCCATCCTCACAGTATGTTCTTCGGACTGGCACAAAACTTTTTCTGATGTTTCATTAGGCATTTTTGGCCTGATCCTAAGGACTTTTGCAAGGATGTGGTTGCTGGAACACTGCATGCTATTTTAAAGCTAAAATCTTACTTAAGCTATTTCTGTGCCTATTTCCCTTTCAATCCACCTCTTCTTTCCAAGACTCCTTTTTAATACAAAGTAGGTATTCTGACTACTTCTCATAGCTGTTTACAAGAGCTATTTGGTTAGAAAACTTACTTAATTCTACTTTTGTTGCAACTACTTCTCTCTCTGAACAGTTCTTTATATATGTGTAAAAACATTTATGTATCACTCCTTCCTCCAAACACTATACCCCTAAAGTTCCACTTCTATTTGGAGCTGCTTGTACTGCAAGAAAACAATTTTCAGGTCAGTATCTGCTGAGAAATCTTTTGTTTACCTTGAACCATTGTATAGAAAGAATCTATTGATGACAAATTGGATGTGATGCTGACATCTTCCTCTCTGCTGGATGACTCAATGTCCACTGTAATGGCCCTTTCCATTTCCCCGTGAAGGTTAGTGATGACTCCAGTTGGGAATGTAACGTTTGTTAGACGGCCCTCGCTATCATAGCTTAAAAAAAAAAACAACAATAAAACAACAGAAAAAAAAAAAAAAGAGTCCAGAAATGATACATAGCAGGAACAAATTGTTTTCGCTTACAAGTAAAATGAACAAAAATATCAGCTACTCATATTGTTAAGGCACTTCGGCTTTTTATTTGTGCATGGGATAGGCACAGCTAAGACTTCAAACGTTCTTTGAAGTAGTCAGAAGACTGCTTAACATACAGCAGCCTCAATGGTGATAGCAAGAGCAAACAGATGGATCTTCAGCTCTGCATCTTATTCTTTGAAGTGTGACCAGATCCTGCTGTACATCTAATTCGCCATTTCAAAGGAAGCATATTTATTGGTGCTAAATTCTGCAGCATTCTATACTCACTGTCTATTACTGGACTAGGTTTTGCTGTTATCGTAGGAATTCTCAAAATTTTTTGTAAAAAGGATATTTTAATAACAGTATCTCTTGAGCCTTTCCTATTCAGTGATTATGCAGACACCTGTCCTCGTGTTCCTCAGTGCTTAACATCCCTTGTACTACTATGAGACAGAATCTGGAGTAATATTTAATCTACTTAAGCTGCTTGTAGCTGGAAACCAGAACAGCTAGCATCTATAACTTGTTAACTGCCTGTGGATCACGGTTTGAGAATTGTGATACAAACCATGTGGGAGATGTTTGGGTTTTTCTTCTGGCTCTACTGACATTTATTTAAACCAACAGCTATATATCCATTTAATACGAATAGGTAGATACAATTTCTGTAATTGAAGTAGATCTATGACATTTAAACCATGTATTTTCTTATGTTGTGTTACGTGCACTCCATTGGTACATGATTGGAGACCATGCTCCCATCTAAACATGCATTGTGGTCACAGTGTAGAGAGAGGGGAAGCTTATGTGAGCTTCTGGTCATAAAACTTGCCTTTAAGATTAGCTCTTCTAGTACAATAGTTTTGATTTGTTAGCCTACATGTTCAGCTGAAGCTCCTTGTTTAGAAATATAGCTTGCCTACAGCTGCAATGGAGAGAAAGAAGTATCCAAGGGATGATTCCATGCCCGCATATCACCTGTTTGCTCTCAGGAATTTTCAGTCCTTCTCCTCTGGCCATGTAGTGGGAAGCTAAAGGAAGCCTTAGTCTCTTAAAGTAACGTGACCCTGCAGATCATCACAATGCACTAGACATTTCAGACCGACAATTATTATCAAAATCACTCCTTCTGGAAAAGAAAAGCAAAACCAAAAAAAGCCCCCCAAAAGCTACAAGCATATCACTGAGGCTACAGAAACTCTTCCACTTAAATTGAGAGAATTAATCCCCAACAGTTTTAACCCACACCATACTTTCTCTGAACAGCGTGAGTACTGCACAGCATTGCTGGAACTGAAAGGATTAGGTTAAGAAATGTTTTTTTTCCAGTTTGCTTACTCTGTAGATTTGACAGCTTTTTGCATACAGTCATTTCCATCCTTTTAACACAGTTGATTTCCTTTGTTTATGTAAGACTTTCACTTAGCAACAGGAAAAAGAAAAGAATGTTTAAAAATCAGAAACCATACTGCAAGCCAGGGAAGTCAAGTGGGAAACTTATTTTTTGAAGTTAAGCACATTTCAAGATAATGGGGTTTCTTTCAGTGTATTTCTAGCCCTAATTTTGTCTCTTTTTCGCATACTAGATTTGGCAAACCAAGATACTGTGTTTATGCAGGAGACAAAAACAAACATACCCATGCTCCTTGTGCATGAATGTGACTGCTAGCCTATTCATCACCTTCAATCTCATTCTTCAGTTCTAAGAACTTATTTTATTTTCATGCACAACATCCCTTTGTAACTCCCTGGGGAACATATACGGTCCAATTAGTGTCCTTTTCTATTTTCTGCTTTATGTTTGAAAATAATATCAATTACTTGGTTGGGAATTACTTGCATCCTTTGATTCCAGTAGCCAAGAACGGGTCTCTATTTCAAACAATGCCACAGAAAGCCACAGAAAGTAAGATTTCCCTGTAAGAAATTTTTACTCTTTTATTCACAGTATCTGTGAGAAATTGCCACATTTCTCAGTATACCACTTGGGCTGGAAAACACTACGCATCAGTAGTATTCAGTGCAGTGTGTGGCTTCAGTGCACTCTTGCTTCCACATCATTATTTTTTGACTCTGTGCCTATAGTTCCTGGACTGGTCTCACCTCTCATAAATACCTGAAAGCACATCATGAGACTGAGATATGCAGCTAATATTATTACAGTGGGAGAGAGTTCAAAGATCAGCAAAAAATCATGCTACACATTCATGTTCTTAAAACATGTCCGTATGTCCGTAAAGCTCAAAGAATCTTAAAAGCCATGATTGCTTGGTTCAGGTGTCCTAGTGCAAGAAGAAAATGTGACTGAGATGTGAAAGGCAAGAATAGGATTTCTCATACTTTTACAGCTAGGAACAAAAAAAAAAAAAAAAAAAAAAAAAAAAAAAAAAAAAAAAAAAAAAAAAAAAAGAAAGAAAGGAAATAACACATTCCATTTTAGGATGGATTGCAATGTGTGTCCTTCATTTTGTTCACTGTGCATCGAATACTAAACTTACTTTATACTCGGTATCTTCTTGCCCACAATCAAAGCTTTATCAATCATAGCATAGCAGCATCACTCATACCTTTGGGCATTCTGCAGCCATTTTTCTTATTACATTCAAATACCCTTGCATTCTGCTGCCAAGGTGAATTTATTCATCCAAGATTGTCAGTTTTAGACTGAGAGATTTCTTTTTATCTGTCTAGTGTTCTAATATTGAAATTGCCCTAAAAGGAGTGAGATCTGAAGTCTAGAGGGCGAGTGCCTATATCTGGCATTTCACAGCCTCTTTGATCTTCTCATCCAAACACAAGCTCAGGCACATATGTTACCATGGAGCCCTCTCATCTTTCTCTTATGCCAGGCTCCACAGCAAAACTGTTCAACCAACCTCTTCAATTCCTCAAAAGCAAGTAGCACATAAATTTTTGAAGAATCTGAATGAGAAACTAGCTTCCTGGGTGTGACCTTGTGTGCATTAATCCCATCAACTCATTTCTGTTCGCATTAACATAACAATTTTTGTATTTGGTCAATAACTACAGAAGACAGCAGTGGGGGCAGCTGTCACTATCACTAGCTTAAGTTCCCCTTGGATCAAATTCTTTTTCTTCTTTAGGATGATCTGCCACTGCCAGATAGTTTTCCACTTCTGCAGTGAGAATTTCTGAGATAATGATTATCAGCTTCCCAGATTCTTGACCTTTTGCACTTTACCTGCTGGAAGTATCTCTTCCATTGTTCATCTCCTTCAGTTTTAATTACATGCCTTCCCAGACCATTTTCTGTTCTAGGCTATGTAGGACACTTCACTTTCAAGTATTAACTTCTTGGCAACCCTTGCCACAGATGGAATTGTCCTACTTTCTTTATTTCTGACTCATTTCTCAAGTGCATTGTATCTTAGTTTGTAGCACATTTAGCTCAACACCAACTTGCAGAGCATTATTAATGTTTTATATCAGAAGTTACTTCAATGTAACATAGAGAGCTGTAGAAATAAAGTGTATAATAAAGGATTCTCCTAAAGCCAATTGCTAAGTTGTGACTGACACTGTTTTTTCACAGACCTCTGCAGCACAATCCCTTAACAAAATAAATTCTGTAATTTTTTTTTTTTGCTATTGTAAACATGCCGGTTTGAAATGCAAGGCATACCAGTTCCTGCACATTTCAGATAGTGCAACAGACAGTCCAAATGTATATTACGTATTTCTTTAAAGACTGGTTACAGATTATACTATCAGTTGGGATCCTGTAATAGAGAAATGAGTCATGAATGCATTTCATAATATAGACATGTATAGTTTTGACAGTAGAAGTAAAAGTACTGTTACACTCTCACTCAACACACATCAGTTATTTCCTCTATGCATCTCAAATTACCAAGAATGGCTACATATTTATTGATCTTAACCTTACTTGTTTCAAACTATTAATGGAAATACATATATATATATATACCTGAATGCTGTTTCTTGGCAGGTGAGACCAGAAGGTTCAAAGCTGATGTTCAGGAGTGCAATGTCTTGTTGTCTTAGGTGCATACCATGTTGAAAACATACTGAAAAATGTGTCCTAATCTGGTAATGAAACATCTCCTTTGGCTTGTCAAGGCCATTAAGTTATATTCACATAGAGGATCACTGTCTTTAACATTAAAGAGTTTTGGTTTCCAAATACATTGTATTCAGCCGCTGTTGCACACTCTAGCTTTAGTCCCTCCCAAATAGTGAATTCAAATTTGGAAAACAACGGTAAAGAGAAGCAAATGACAATTTGACATATGTAAATTAAAACAAGTAGGTGTTTTTTAAGAAAAAAATATTATTGTGTAAGAAACGATAGCATTTTTCTTTTGTTCTTATCTGGAATACTGTTAAGCATCAGAAAAAATGCAGCCAGAAGGGACAACCATGTCCTTAGGGGTCATTAGGCAAAGCATTGCCAGCCGCTCGAGGAGGGGATTGTCCTGCTCTGCTCTGATACTGGAGTGGCCTGTCCTTGAGTATTGTGGCAGTTTTGGGCACCACAATATGAGAAAGATATTGAGCTGTTAGAGAGTGTCCAAAGGAGGGCAAGAAAGATGGTGAAGGGCCTTGAGGGGAAGCTGTATGAGGAGCAGCTGAGGTCACTTGGTCTGTTCAGCCTGGAGAAGAGGAAACTGTGGGGAGACCTCATTGCAGTTTCAGCTTCCTCACTAAGGGAAGCAGAGGGGCAGGCACTGATCTCTTCTCTTTGGTGACCAGTGACAGGACCCGAGGGAATGACATGCAACTCTGTCAGGGAAGGTTTAGGTTGGACACTAGAACATCCAGAGGGTGGTCAGATACTAACAGAGTTGAAGGGGCATTTGTACAGTGCTCTCAGGCACAGGTTTAAGCTTCTTTCTTTTCCCTTTCCCTCCTGCTTTATTCCTTTCCTGGCTCTGAGAAAATAGTGGATGAACAGGAATAACAGAAAATAGGTCCAGGAGTGATTAAGAGCTAAATAAAACTACAGCTGGCTACCCAGTTCTGGACAGGAATTTATATACCTACTTGTTTTTAAAGGAATTTGGGCAGAAAATGCAAACTCACAAAACCACAGAACCTAGAAGGTAATTAAAACTATCATATCACCTAAATTTCTCTGTCCCATCCAATCAAGTGTCAGACAAATCCAGCTTGAATTCAAGCATCTGGTCTGCTTTTCCTATTCCTTTATCTGATGGCTTTTCCGTGGGGAAAAGATGTTATCCTGTTTTCATCTGGGAAAGTTTTATGCAACTGTTTGCACAGCTGGTTAAATAACTCAGGTAATGGTCTTTTATCTTAGCAAGGTGGTCAGAACAAATTTTTCAGTCCAGGTTTAATGAAGACATTTCCTCAGCTGGAAAGTGACAATTTTTCTTTTTGCCTTATCTTGTAATAACTTGAGGCTTTTTCTTTTTTGGTGTGTCTATTTTGTCATAATGGTGAAAGGACAGTTTTCAGTCTTTTTTTTGTAAACTGGCATTCAGCACACCACGCGTGAACAATTCACTTAAATAGACCTGTCTTGACAGCCATAACTCATCTGCAAAACAACAGGCACACTCTGAACGAGAATCACTGCAGGAAATATGTCTGTTGGAAGAGGAACTCAAAGAAATGAATCAACACCTTTTCCATGATAGCTCGTTAGGAGCAGTTTTTGATGCTCATTTTCCACTTCACTGCACAACCAGGCAAACAAGCTTGAGTTCAGCGATTGTGCTCCAGTAAGACTGACCACCTTCACAGTCTAATCCAAAATGACTTCCAGGTATTTGAGGAGAGAGGTGCTTTGCAGCAAAAGAAGCAATACATGAATTTAGCATGCTGGGCCCACTTTACTTTTTGACAGAAGACTGCCAAACTTCTCACTGATGGCTGTACGGTACTGCAGTCCTCCTCACTGTGCTGATTGCTGCAGCATGCACCTGCCATGTATATTCTCATAAGGATTCACAAACCCAAGAGGCCTTTCAGAACTCACAGATCTGACACACACCTTACATGCACAAGAACTTGCACAAATAAACAGTGCTAATGACAATGGCGTTTTCTGAAGAGCAGGAAGAACAACTCCAGTGTACGTGCCAGGGGAAGGGGTGCACTTGGAGGCAGAGGATGTAGGCACTGTGTCTTACATGAGAGGTGCTTTTGGGGATGGAGCAGCTTCCCAGGGCTGGGGGTGCACACCCTTTTGAACTAAGTGCAGCCAAGTCAGGAGTAATTGAAGGGGCTTGTTCTTACGAAGATGAGAGTAGCAGTAGCTAGACTTTTATTTCTAAGACCTCAACATTCATCCCTTGCTTTCCAACTTCCCTCTAACAGTAATTCACTGTCCCTGAGCCTTGTAGGGTCTGCAGGGGCTGGAGTCTGGTTTTTGCCAGGGGGTGCAGAGCCAGCTCCAGTCCCACAGCAGCTTCCTGGTCAGGGTGTCTGTAATCTCAGGGCTCATAGAGGCTGCTGGATGGCTTCTGTGTCATCTCCCCCTGCCTTCTTAGCTCATCTATTACTGTACAAATAAACTATGTGCCATGTCGATATAAATACCAAAGTATGGCCTTTTAAATAAAAGAAATGCTGTAAGGTCTGCTTACATTATCAGAGCTCAGTGCACAGGCTGTTAGTGAAAAAAGGATTGAAGGCTGGTCTGTCTGGCCAGGTATTTTGTTCACAGAATAAGCTGAAATGTTTTTTTTTCCCCCTTAATTCTTATTTGGTGAGGTTTGTTTGTTTGTTTTTTTAATTTTGAAATATAAAAACTCCATGAAGCTGTTTTTACAGAGTCACAAAAAGTGGACATAACATATTAAATTACATTATGTTTGAACAGCAAATGTAGTAACAGGAAAACAAAATTATACCTTTTTTTTTGTTTGTTTGTTTGTTTGTTTTGTTTTTTGTTTTTTGTTTTTTTTTTTTGTTTTAGGACAGTGGAATACCAACACAGTAGACAATTATTGCTAGATTCAGGTTCTGTGGTCAATTTAGAATAACATCCTTATTCCTTCAGAGCACAAGTCACATCCATCCAATGCAGACAGGCTTCAGAAGTGAGAGACTCTCCCCTCTTTGGAGGGAACTCCAAAGGTAAGACTTTAAACTGTATGTGCCTTGTAGGCTTCCTAAAGAGCTGATCAGTCTGGCCTCATTGGGGATGTCAAGGAAGACCAAATGTCTACATGAGGCTGTATTCATGTTTGAACACAGCATAACTGAAAATAGAGAATAGACTTTTCACATGGATTCTGGAGCTGCCCTTCCACCCTCACTGCACCAGGTTCCTGTGAAGTGAGTGTGAAGGAGTGTGAGTTAGCTTGACTACAGCCTCCCCGACTTCTGTTTGACAAAGAAAATTAACATGGAACAAGAATATTAACATGTCAATACCTGAACAAACGGTATTAAGTCCTTGATAAAGCCAGAAGTGAAACAGATACTTTTAGGAGCCTGAGCAGAGATGACTGGATTGACAATGCAGAACATTTATGCAATTAATATGAACAAAACTGTTTTTTTTGCTGTACTGTCCTTATTTCTAAGTGCTTTCCAAAACCACAGAGACATCCCCTGGATTTTCTTGACAGAAATCAAAGCAATTCTTCTTTTCTCATACATATAAGATGTAATAATATTGCTACATGTCTTCAGCATTGCTATTTTGATATTATTATCTATTCAGTGGTTTCTCAGGTCTGCTTTTATTACTTAGCCTAGTTCAAAGGAGAAGGAACAGTAACATCCAAGGATGAAGAAACGGGTAAATGTGTATTAGATGAGACATACTATTGCTATCAGGGCAATTAGGAGACACACTGCACTTCACTAAAAAAATTTCACATTGCTATCTAATGTTATCTATTAATAGACTATTTTTAACGTGGCTGTTTTTCTATTATGCAGAATGAGTCTGAAACAGCAAGCTTGTGTGCTTCACTGTCAGCACAAGTGTTACAAGACAATACAACATGTTGTAATACAACATGCTGTATTACAATTATAATACAATAATACAATAAGACAATACAACATGTTACAATACATGTTGTATTATAATTATGAAATTTAGTCCGAAGTTGAGTTACAGTTCCAGTTTAGAAAATTGTGAGATCATAACCTCTATTCTTTGAAGAAAGTTGAAGACAGAATTTTAAAGATCTATTAAATAATTTATCTTAGAAGAAACATGGTAAGTATGATCAGCAAGCACCACCATCACTAAGTTCCTCCCAGAAATTGCATCTTGCATGAAATATTGTTACATACTTGTGTAGTATTGATATATCCAGAGGAAAGTTCGAGAAGTCAAATCAAACATGTCAGCTTGATATTTTTCCCTATAAGTTCTTTCTGGGTAGGGGGAATACTTAGCTTGTTTGAATAGAGGGGAAGAGTTTTAATTGCCTTTTGGCCAGCGTTGCTTCCACGGGTCTACATGAAGACGTGAGAGAGTGCTATGCCTACCAGATCTTCAATTTGTGTCATGCTGGGAGGAGGAGAAGAAAATATGCTTTAAGAGAGAAATATATGTATTGCATGCTGCATTGTGTCAGGCAATCTGCATAAAGGGGTACTTATGCAAGGACTGGATATCCTGAAAATATTCCCAAAAAGACAGTTCAGAGACAGTTAAGAATGAAGAGAATATGTCTTTTGTTGCTTGAGTATGTACAATATGGGAAGATTAAAGACATTGCACTTGTAAACAACAGTTTGCAACCAAGGGTTCATGTGATGCCACAAAAGTCAATGTAAAAACATGATAATTGGCTAAACAAAATTTCCTGAATGAGTATGGTTAATTACTTTATAGCCACTATGTTTTACAATGATGAAGCAAGAAGCAGCAGGAGTAAAACCAGAAGGTACAAAAGGTTGTTGATGATAAAAGAATAAATGTATCTAAAAAGCACTATGATACCAAGGATATTCAGAAAATGTTGTTCAGCAGTGATAAAAAATCCAGATTACAATTTTGTACGAAGTTCTGGTGTTTGTAAGAAAACAGAATCAAATTAGAACGAAAGCCCCAAAACTGCAAGAAAAAAGAAGACTAGGCATTTTTAGGTAGTCGTATTACTGAAACATAAATGGGACAGAAAAGTGAACACAAATAGAAACACAAATATTGCAGGAAATGGTACAGAAATATTGATTATTAAAGGTGAATTTTGAACCTCTTAATATACAGTAAAAGTGCAAGTGAATTGATGCTACTGTTGGGGATAATTTTCATCTGATCAAAATTAAACACTTGGTTCTATTTAAATGAAATCTTTCAGCATAAGCTCCATAGACAAATCTTGGTATTTCCAAGTCAGACTCCTCAGACAATGTATTAAGATGAAGCAAGAGAAAAACTGCAAAATATCATCTGTTCTCTGTTGCCAAATGCTGACAATTACAGACAATGTGCCTAGTACTTGGGGAAACTAAACAAATCCAAGCCAGAGGCAATATCTTGCTCTGTATCACAAAGTTTTAGGGAAACCACAGCACTGAATACACTGGTAATAAAAACATAATATGCAAAGGGTGATACTCCGTAGCACGCAGTGAAAATAATTCTCTCTAGTCTATAAATTATCATAAGGATTTCATATTCTGCATGATTTCACCACCTTTCCAGAAGAGCTGGAAAGCTCATTAATTTAACTGTGGGAGCAAAGTAAACTTGTAAGGGCCCTGATTGCTCAGGTCACTCTCTTTGCTTTCTGTTGCATTCTCTTGGAGACAAGGATTGAGTGGGAGAGAGAGGAGGGGAAGGAGAAGACAAATGAGCTCAGGGCATGAAGTGCCTGAGGAAACACTGGATGGACTGTCAAGAGATACAAGAGGGGATTGAGAAGAAATGCACAGCTGGGAAAGGAAAAGCAGGGAAGTCAAACACACCTTAGGGAAATATTGGGAGATGTGGGAAGGAGCAAGATTCAAGGTAAGAAAGTAGGAAACATAATGGGATGTCTGGAGAGCAAAAAAGAGACATGGAAGAAAGGCAGTGAATTTCCAGAGAGTAGGAGCCATCTCAGTCTGGACCAGATCTCTGCCAGCTGGTACTGCTTCTAAAAGAAGAGGAAGGGAAAAGGAGAGAAGGCTGAAAAGAGGTGACAGTGGCTACTGGAATTTTTTAATTTCTAAGCAGAGCACATGCAGCCTGAACCTTCCAGGAGAGCTGTGAGACAAAGGAAGAGTTGCCTTTTTACAGAGAAGACAGCAGAAGCACCTGGGCTGTGACCACAGAGGGATGAAGCCCAGGTGCCTGACACTGGGATGATCACAATTTGTTCTAAACCACCTCTAAGGAAGGACTCCATGTCTGTCAGAGATCATCTGAGTGCCAAGTCCTCTGGTGCACATGTAGACTGCAGCCTCCACAGCACAGCCCAACCTCAGCAGGGGCTGCCCCAACAGCTAAGGCTGTCTCCCTGCGCTGTAGGAATTCTCCCTTGCAGAGCAGCCTCTGCCAGTTCCTCAAGCAACCTGAGGAGCACAAAGCAGTTGTAGGCTGGCACGGCAGCAGGCTAGTGATTCAACCAAAGGACTTCTCCGGTGCCTGGCTCGTAACTGCTGAGACGCCAGGGCTCTGATGGAGACCTGGGCTGCAGGTTGGAGGCTGGCCTGACCTACAGGACTGAGCGATTGCACAGGGGCACTTCCAAGGCTTTTTAGGCATTCACTTCTGACAATTCAAAAACTTAGATCCAGGGAAGAGGCTCGTTTCGTGCACCTGGCTCAGCCATCTGTATGGAAACTCAGAATGGAAACTGCTGTGCAGAAATAATGTCATAGGAAGTGTCATTTCCAAAATGCTAATATGCATATAAATAGCTTAACTTTTAAGATTTACCTGTTTAAATGTTCATATCACACACACATGATATACAGTTATAGTTAATAGTTTCCACCTCAGATATCTTACAATTTTATAAGAGAATTTGATTAGGCTGATTACTTTTATATCTTAATATTATAATTTCATTATAAAACCTAATCTGGATGACTTTTAGCTTCATATGGCTCCATTGGTTTTCTAGTATGCATGGATTTTCAATCGTTTTTGTAAGTGCTCTGTTGATACAATTTTTATTTAGCAAGTTTTTAGACCTTTGAAAACATATAACAGTTACTATGAATTTGAGTAACAGTGCTTTACAAAAGCACATTCTTGAAACATGAGGTGTCACTTTTGATCAGCAGATTACAACCCTTAACGAAGTAGAAATTTAGAAATCCACTTTGCCATAAAGATATTTAAAAACCTCAAAGTTTATAAACAAACAAAGAAAACAGATTATATTATATCCTAAGTAATTCAAGCTAGTACTTACAATTCCACTGTAAAAGCTACAAAGAGTCTAAAAAATAATATTTCCTGTATGTCAGTCCTTCCCTTCTTCAGGCAAAGAGGAAACTAAATAAAATATAGATTAATAGCAGCCAGGCTACATGAAATAAAGAAGTAAACTTCTTTTGAATCTGATATTAGTGTGATTTAAATTGTGGAAAAAACTCAAGAAAAGAAACAAGGCCAATTGCCTTGTTTCATGTGCCAGAGCAGTGATTGCCAACTTTTGGGATGTAATCTTTTTTCAAAGATTTCCTCTTTTAACTGAAAAGTTGCTCTGAAAAAGGAAAAAAAAAAAAAGATTAAATCATTTTCACAATCTGCTCTCAAATCACTGAGAACTCACCTGAAATGGTCTAAGTTCTTTGGATCTATGCTCCAGTTATACAACCAGATTTGCACAGGAAAAAGCTATTCCTGAATTGCTCCAAAGGCCAAACTTTTTACTGCTAAACCCACAGTATTTTTCCTCCATGTATCTTCTGCCGTTTAAATAGATGTGTGACAACCAAGGGGTGAAAAAATGCAGCCATACTCAAGCTAGTTGAAAAAGGCATTTCTAGTCCATTGGACATTCAAACAGTTGAACACTTTTAACTCTTAGTGGGCAGAAAGTCTAAATTCACTGTGGAACATAAATTCTATCCTCTTCTCAAAATACTTTGAGAATGTGAGTAATAGAGTAAATAAAATACATAAATACACTGTGATATTAAAAGAAAATGCATCCGCCAATGAAGCTGAAGTATTTTGCTATTGCTAAAATAGAACAAGGAAGTCAGAATAATTTCTTATAATTTCTTGTTCCTGACCTAATGTTTGAATGGAATCTCTCTGTTTTAACAAGACTTTGTCTATTTCAACAGAAAACATTTCAGCTGAAAATGTTTTAGCCCACAATACCTACAAAAGGGAAAATGCAGAAGCTGAGAGATACCCACTTGTACATCCAGTAACCTCCATGCAAGCCCTTCTATAATACACATGGTTTCCATGTATTTTGGCAATTGTAGCAGAAACCTCTAGAAATCCAGCCTTGTCAGATTTAATGTTACAAATTATCAGCACCAAAGTCACAATAATACTTGATATTATAATAAAAAATGGCAGAATAGTTGTGTTTACAACTATATTTTCTTCAAAAGGGAAATACACAGACTGAAATTTGGTGTATGGGGATTTTATGTTAAAATGAAGCAAGCAGCTATGATGCCCAATGGATGTTTTTAAAGAATGCTGTTTTGGCAGGAAAAATAACACAGTGCCTTTTTTTTCCTTATTCCCTGTAGCTTTACATAATCAGTGCATTTTTTTATTTTGTACACAGCATCATAGAAAACATTACTGGAATTGAGAGGTCATGCAGTCCAATGTCTACCCCAAGGCAGGATCTGTTCTTCCTGTGTTGGTGCTGAAAGATGTCTAATCTGTTCTTAAAGACAGCCTGTGAAGGGCAAGGAGACACTATTGTTGTCTGCTCCCGGGCTTCAAAATCTTCACCATGAAGTTTTACCAAATGTCTAATCTAAATCTTCCTTGTTGCAATTAAACAGATTACTGCTTCACCATGGCTACAGGGAGGAGATAAATATCTTTGCTTCCGAAAAAGCCTCATACACTTGCAAATTTGTGAAGAGTGAAATTGCCTAGCTTTCTCTAAAATTACTCCAGCTTGGGAATTCTAACGAGACATTGGTCAGAGGTAATTGTTCAGGAAGTGCATAAGCAGCAGCTTGGAAATAATACTAATACTTACTGGGGGGAATAGCCTGCCCTTTGGGTTCTCTGTAAGCCAGCTGGACATAACCTAACTCAGACCAGAAAGTCTGCATGAAAGCAGAGCAGGTGTGAAAGATGGCTATTTACAGACTTAGGAAATAGCTATGTACTTCATGACACACAGTATCCTAAATTCTCCCTATGAGGAAAAATACAGACCTAACAACCACTTAATAGAGAGTAAAATATCCACTTTTTTTTGTGATCACGCAGATGCCATTAAGATACATTCAGGAGCCACCAGCTACTTCCATGGTATGCCACAGTAGGCTACATAAAACTACAGGCTACATGGTAAGAAATTACTGCCCTGATTAAAACTCTAGGTCCTCAATTAGCCAGTGTGAATGCCAGCACGATTTGAAGTGCCTGCTGTACCCAGCAGATGCCTTAATTTCTGTTTGGGACTTCACTACTCCCCAAACTGACCGTCTTGCCCAACTCGCCTACTGGAAACAAGTGGCTGTGTATGTCACAGTTAAACACCAAATTTACTCTGTGTGGAAATGGATGGCTATTCCCAGACCATCTGAAGCTGTGCTTTGGCCTCTCAGCACATAGAACAGGGCTAACTCATGAAAGGGAGAACACATGCCCTCCCAATCAAACACTTTCTCATTCCTCTATGTATCCTCGCTGTGCTTTTGTGTCCTCTTGGCAGGACCTAAAAAGATACACAGCAGATAGACCAAAGCACAATTAAATATTACAGATGTGGGCTAATGCTTTGGTAATGTGCCCATTACCAAAGCCCTGCCAATTTACAGATTATTGTAAGAATACCTTAAAAATGCCAGCAGCACCATCCCACCTGCTGTCTTTGTTAGGGATCAGCATTTCTAGCCCTGTCTCCACTTCAGGACACAATATGCAGTGAAGCAGCACCTGCTGCGCTTGTGCCTCTGAAGGCATATGTAGAGGCTGGAGAGTAGATATGGGTGCTCAGAATCCTCCTCTATACTGCCTCAGCCAAATGTATACTGACAGAAATATGAAGTTATCTCAGAACACAGATGTTTGGCTTTGCTGCCACTGCCTGACACTGGCACTTTATTTTTCTTTATCATGTATGTTGAATTGAAAGCTTTTTTTTTAGGCTCTGACCTTGGCAGCAGTTGCTACGGCATTTCATCATAAAGATAGGAGAAAAGAAGAGAGAAAAAAAAAAGAAAGATGAGAAATGTACTGGATTTTCATGATGCCCTTTGTAATCCTGAATAGTTCAACTAAGGGCCCTCTAATACTTTCACTTATCAATCATGCTAACGCTATGTCTTCCACTCCTTCATAGACACCTTTTTATCCAACCTCATCATGTCTTGTATGTGATTTAAAAAGACACGTATTTTTCCAGTTGGCAGAGATGACTGAAGAAAATCTGTGTTAATTCTACATTGATCTTTTTTGAAATAATGGTTTGTGTTTTAAGCTGTATTTTTGTTACATTTTGCTTAGCATATCAGTTTGCAGTTCAGCTCATTTGGAGATGAAGTTGCCTATAAAACCTGTATGTGAACTCTGGTTCTACTAGTTTGTCTAGAAATTGTCATGACCTTCCTTAGTCAATATAATTGAGGATTCTGTAAAACGTTTTGCTAACCTGGCTGTTGTGAACAGGCATTGATGACTTAATGACTGTAACACAGGCTAAAGCAATTCACTGAAAAGATTTTTTCTGAGGCTGGTAAAACTGCAAGTTCAACTGTTCCAGTAAGACTCTTGCTGTTGTGTTTGCACCTATACCCAACATGGTGCTGGTGGTTTCTGTGCTTTCAGTTTATTCCTACAGGAATGACACTTCTAATCATGCCCCACATTTATCTTCTCAGCTTCTTCCAACTAGATTCACTTGTGTAAGAGCCTGCCGTGCCATCCAGGAGATCCTTCCTGAATATATGCCATTCAGTGCAACACAACCTTTTACTACCCACCCAGACTATTTTTTTTTTTTTGGACTACTTATTTTTTTAGGAGAGCATGCTGATACGCTTTTACTTAAAAAAAAAAAAAGACATTAAAAAAAAGGAGCAGTGAAGACAAATTTCTACCAGAATTTGCAGCAGAACAATGCCAATCTAATGAGCAAGTGGGATGAAAATACAGTTTTTGATGCAAATCTACACAACCACGGTTGTCTGAGTTACAAATTTCTTGACATGAGTGAAATGTTGTCTATTATTTAAATATACAAAGCTGAAATTCAAAATAATGAATTACAAATTATTCAGACCCAGTGTTCAGAAGAAGTCAGACAGAGGAAGATAGCATAGGAAATTAGAAGTATCTTTCAGTGCTTTTTGTTATCAAGGGTCATCTTTACAGTTACTTCATCAGCCTTCAGAAATACTTTAAATGGTCTTGTAGAATTCAACAAAACTATATGGCATCTGATTTTATTTTATGTACTTACTCAAAAAAAGTGGTCCATCCAGTCTCATCACTTTTAGTTGCCAAAAGTCCACTGTTGCCATGGTAGGTAAATAAGACCAGCTCCTGCCCTTGTGCAGTCATGCTTTTCAAACATCCATTAGTGCCTATCGTCAGCCAGATGACTTGGTTATCAGGAGAGACCACTCTTACCGGCATCCGGTTGGGATCCCGTCTGATACGAAGAGTATTCCCATTGCTATCCGTTACTGCAGTAATATCATTATCATTGCTGTAGCTAAAATTATACAGATAGTCTCCAGTGACCAAACTCACAGTGTACTGGTGAGTACCATTGACGTCAAAGATATAAAGTTCTTGGTCAGTTGGAGAAGCAACTTCATAGAAGTTCATTGAATTCATTAAGGGTTTGTTCTTTGACACAGCCCGTATCCTAATATTTCCCAGATCAGCAATATACAGTGTGCCATCAGGAGACACAGCTAAGGAGGAAGGAGCATTAAGTTTGGCATCTTTAGCATAGCCATCTCCATTTTGGTAACAGTCACAGTTGACATCATTTTTGCAATCACACTCTGAGGGTATTCCAGCAACTAACGAGATCTCTCCATCAGTTGTGACCTGTCTTATCCTATTAATCTTTTTTTCGTCTGTTTCTGTAATGTAAAGCACCCCGCTGTAGGACACAGCAATGGCAGTTGCTGACTCGAGCGTGGTCTGGACAGCGTGCTTTCCCACTGTGTACTCCACTCCAGGAACCTGGCAATGCATCGGCCTCCCTGCAGCAATGCGAACCTGACGGTTTTCAGTGATCTGCAAAACTACGTTGTTATCCAAAACGTAAATGGAGTTATCCATTGGGTTGATAGCTAAATCTGTAGGCCATTCCAGACGAACCTAAACAAATAGAAGTGTTCTGTTAAACAGTTAACCAGTACAGAGTAAATGAATTAATTCACCTTCAGTTTTAGACAGTGCTGTAAGGATATTTTCCATCTGCTGTAAGCAATTATGACAAAAGAACTTGCATGAATACATGCAGCAAACTAAAGCTTTTCAGGGAGGCAAGGGGGACTATTCAGGCATCCATTTAATTGAAAAAAGCCAGTTGCATAGGAAGTACAATACAGGTTGAATTTCCCCTCCAATAAATGCTATGCTTTTCTGTATCACGAATGCATAAATAAGCATAGAGACAGATATCAATGTCTAAATACAAACTTAATGAAAGCACTCATCTTTTATTCTTGTAGTAGCAACAATAACTTACTACCTTCCAGATTACGGGACACTGTACTCCATTTTTTGAACATACTACTAGTCATGTCCCTTCTTAACTACACAAGCTTCTTGAGACAAAGAGAAAAACATAGAGGTTTTGAGTAAATCCTCTCATTCACTCTAGTAGGCTAAGGATGTTAGCGATTCAGAAAACATCACCATGACAAGATAGTTCTAACAGATATGCTATTTTCCCAGTATTTACTACCAGGCTTAATGTTTCCTGCTGATAGTTTTGCTGTTCTAAACCGAACTGAACTTTATGGGCAGAAAAATTGAATACAGCAGCATTTATAGCTAATAGAATACACTGCAATTCATGCCCTTGGAACAGGTTGCTTTCTCTACCAAATCTGCTGTTAAATATCCATTACACACTCCACCCAGTTTTATTTTAAGGGGCAAGAAAGCTGCATTTCAATTTCTATCTCTAGCTCAGCCTTCCAAATTAGCAGAAACTAAAAAGTACCTGGCTGATGTGCATGCTGGTATCACAGGTTAGAGGTCGTGCTGAGGTCAGGTCGTTGGAGCCAAGCAAAGTCGATATTATTCCATTCTGATCCACTTTTCTGATCATGGTTCCATCAACAAAGTAGATTAACCCATTCTTGTCTATTGCTATTCCTTTAGTGAAGCAAATAAAAATGAAGAGTTTTTTGTTGTACTCACAGTGAATATATTATCCATAACTAAGGGTATAGGCAGTATGTATCTAATGGAAGTTGCAGGCAGAATATCTAGTCTTAGGCAGTAGATAGTAAAACAGCTCATTAACATATTTTGCATAATCCCCCAATATTCAGTATGAAATCTTCTATTGTTGATTGCATTTTCTGTTCATTTGCTGTTGTGTGTTGAGAAGGAATTAGCTTTTAACTTAACCTGAAACATGGGAAAAATGGGACAAAAAGCAATGTGGATTTTAAATCTTCACCATTGTCTGCCAAACACATAATCTAAATGAGCATTTAAAAATGCTCCATAACCACTCAAGCCAAATATTTCTTTAAAAATCAACACTAATTGATTTCAAAAAAATCAGTCCCCTGTAGCTCTCTTCCTCAACAGTTTTTCCAGTTGGAAAAAATTACTAAAGCCCCCAATTTTTGAGCCAAACTGGGTTCAGTAACTAAACATGCTCATGTCCTCAGCTCTGAACTTCTGTATTATTTTGAAAGTTACAGAGGGAGAACTCTTTTTACCTTTAGGGCTCATGAGAGTTGCCTCCACTGCCTTGCCTCCATCACCACACCTTGCCTCATCGAATGGTAGGCACTGCTCTCCCGTTCCTCCTATTACCTCAGCATTTTTGGTCAGGTCTTTCACACCCGTGAGCGACTTAGGCCGATAAATCCTGCGCGTGTTTGTGTCAGAAACATACAAATCTCCTGTGACAGGGTCAGTTGCAAGGTAGTATCTGTGAGCTGGGTTGTTGCTGTAAAATAGAATTACACATTGCATACGCTGTAATTCATTGCACCTAACAGTGATCAAGAAGAAAAGGGTTCAGTTCATATGCAGTGTGCAGTAATACAGAAAGAGTTAAAAGTGAACGGTGATGCTCTATGCATAGGGTAGCACAGGTCATGGCCCCAAAACCTTTTTCAGTTCACATTTCTCATCTGTGTCACAGGCAGCCCAATCTAGACTTATCCTTCTGGGGCTGAAGATCCATTTTGTCTGTGATGCTCACAGGCCTGTTCAATGCTCTGTAATTACAGGTGGCGCATGTTTCTGTAATAGGCCAAATCAAAACACTGTAGTTTAAAACTTTACAGAATTTCTGTGAGCCTTGATCCAGTTCCAAATTTTGCAGCAGGACCCCAGCCCTTGCTTACAATTTGTTGCTATTATCCTACCTGTTTTAATATAACTTATATAAAGCTGTGCATGGGGTGTATGGTTTATGTAATTCATAAACAGACAAGACAGAGTTCGAATGATGAGTTCACAGGCAAGAGATAAGACATCATTCATAAGTATTCGTTCAAACACATGATACGCATGATTTAACACATTAGGAAAAGTCATCTCTTCCAGAGCGCCGAGTGGAGCTTTTCCATTCTTCTTAACTCAGAGTCATATTTCAAATAACTGCACACATTGGCACAAAACTGTTAACTATGCCAACACAGTCTTTATTACAGTGAAAATATATATTGCTAACCATTTTCTCAGAAACATACATTTTGCCTCTCCACTGGTGCCGCATAATTGAGAATTACTGTCTTTTCTCCCCTGCTGGTGAAAAAACCAGCCCTGGAGATTACCTTTTGTGTTGATACATTACGATGTAGGAACTTAACCCACTGCAGTTGGGATTCCTGACCTAATTTATGGTGTAAAGAGCTGAAATAAGGTCATGTAAATACAGGAGGTAATTTCAGATGCTCCCCTCATGGACTGAAGCAGAGTGTCAGAACAGTCACTTCTGATGTTTGGAAAAGCACTGCTTAAACAGATCTACCAGTCTGGTGATAGCCAAACATCTGTTCACAGAATGCTATACTTCAAGTTTTGTAAATACATAACCGTGCTAATGTAACACATTTTTATGTACTGCCACTTGGAAAAAGCAACAAGAGACCAACAGGAACAACTTGTGAACAAATGATGTCTTTTAGCAGGGACAGATTTTTATAGCTATCCAATTACAAAAACATAGAAAAAATGTGTTGCATAAATAGGATTTTATTTGGTTTTGAGACTTCTAATGTGTTGGTTAAGAAGGAAGAAACCAAGTGAAACAGACTAATGAAATCAAATACACAGTGATTAGCACCTCTTAAAAAGCTCTGCTATAGCATGGAGTGTTGTACAGCATGTCTGAAAACAATAAAATATAGGCTTACTTTACATTTCTGTCTGTTAGAAATCTATTATTGCCAATGTGCTTAACAGTTGGAAAGTATTTTCAAAGCCTTAATTTATGCAGTGATCATTTACTATGATGACTATGTGGTGTAAAAATTATTTATACCTTCATAGATTGCAAATTAAATTATATCCATCTACATGATTACTTTAGTCTTTAAGAAACTTTGCAGACACTTCAAATATAAACGCATTGCAAAATGTGAAATGTGCAATTAAATTTTATTTCATTGTAATTTAAAATAAAGTCTCTTCTTATACTACTGAAATCTAAATTAAAGTACCTCTCTTCAACCCATTTAACATTGCCTCACTCATATTTTTTTAACCATTGGAATAGGGAGTCATCAAATCAAAACTGAACTAATTTATGCCTAACACAATTATTTCTTTCTAAAAGGAATTTTTAAAGCTCTTTTCTTCATAAATATGAAATATGTTCTAATTAATTAAAAAAAAACAAACATAAGGGGGTGAGTTCTCATAGTAAGTAGTGTATCCTCATCAAACCAAAAAACCACACCTGATAATTTAAATGTACTTGCTCATTGTATTAAAAAATCCCACCAAGTTTGGGACTGCGTAGGATATTACTATTGAATGTCTAATGTCTCCCTTCTGAGCTAATACAACAGGCATTTCTTCAGCAGGAGGTTAAACAGCTGAGGCTGTTTGAGCTGACAGAAAACCCCAGTAGTTTAAGGGAGCAAGACACAATTTGAGGAACTGTGTAACATTCCAGTGAAAACTACATTTGTTTTCTAGCCAGAAAACATCCATGCGCACTATGCAGATCTCAAAAATAGTACAGGGATAAGCAGCCAGCAGCTGGAAAGCTGCAGGGTTTATGCTATTTCATTGCTGCCTGAAATGATATTAAGCTTCTGCCTTCTACCAATAACAACAAATGCAAAGAAATAAAATCCACAGCCAGTAACTTCTTGACTCATTCAGTATTGCCTAATCATTGTCAGTAGCTCTGCAAAACATACAGTTACATACCAACACAGGCTCTTGTGAAGACAAATGACTAAAAATTAACTTGGTCTGCCTACACCAAATAATAATAAGTCCTCAGAAGTTGAAGTGTGCACACACATACACAGACCTTTAATAATCTATTTCCCTTTGCTTTTATCTTGCTTAGGCTGACTTTTGAATTCTTCATCTGTCAGATCACCTGCACTACCCTCCATTCATAGATTTTTTTAAAAAATAATTTCCTGCTTCATATCCCTCTCTCTTGCCTTCACTATGTGCCCTCTAAACCATATACCCTTCAAGCTGTTTTTATGTTTTGTTAAACTTTTTACTCTGCCTATCTACAGACTGAGGACAGCTCCATAGACTAAAAATGACTTCCCTGTCTTCAAAGTCCTTCTAAATATTACTTCTTTAATGAATATCTGTCAGCATTAATCACCCACAGGCAGCAGTGTGTATAAAGACATCAGTTCAGTTTCAGATTGAAAAAATGTGAGGTCACTGGTACATGAGAGAATAAATTTGATCTGCATTCTCTCTTTAATTTAGAGTACAGGCAACCTGAGGTGGGAGACACATAACACTCTGTGCTGAAGCACTCTGTTTATAGGCGAGGAAAGCTGAATGCTTGAACAAGTAAGAGATCTGAACTAGTATTTAGCCTCGTTCAGCAGTTTTACTTGAGGAATGCATGTTTTAGTGCATTGTCTTACTTCTAATGCCTAGCAATTATATATTGCAAAGTGGTCTGTTGAGGGCTGTTTTCCAAACTGCAGTTTAAGTAGAAATCTCCTTAAGTCTGAAGGGCTTGCCAATGAAACTTGACATTTGGTCTCTTCTTCTCTTACAGGCCAGACAAATGATTCCTCTGCAGCATTTCATAGGACTTTGCACAAATTCACACAGACAAAGGAAGATACTTGGTGTGTTCTTAGCCGGGGAGCCCTTGGCAACAGGATTTGGCAGATCCTAAAAGTTTACACATCTTAAATAAAAAGAACTTAAATTAATAGAATAAAAAGCTGCCAGGGAATGTTAAGCATAAAGATTCCACACTTGGCTTTGGAAGCCCCTGATCAGCAAATCTCTAAGGCCAAGAGTGGACACCAGGAAAATGTTTGATGTGAGAAAACTCTCTTAGTAGATTGTGTCAGGCTGCACAGTGGGCTTCACATCTCCCTACTGGCTCCAAAACTGCTCCTGCAGAGCCAGTTCTCCACAGTCCTCTACGTCTCCTTCTGCCTTAGGAGGAACCCCCGCTTCACCTCTGTTACATGGGCCCATGCTGTTACAGTAATTTGTGCAGTATGATTGCAATTTTGCTACCCAGAGCTTCTGCATGTGTAGACATGAATAAAGCAGAAAAGCTTCAATATTCTTCCTCACCAACTTTTCTTACATGCAGGGATTCAGTTTCTGAAATGCTGCAGATGAATCTGTGACCACATTTCTGCCAGAGGCAGGAGATTGTGGCACTACTAAATCACAGCAAAACAAATCTCAATATATGTCTGCTTTTTAATCTCGTTTGTACATTCCACATTCCCATTTTAAGTATTATTCCACGTTCCATGCATTTGCCAAGACAATGCCTTATCTAGCTGCAATCACAACTTCATGATACCACAAGGGATATAATTCCTTTAAGAGTAATGGAACAAATGGCAAACTAAATGTAATAGCAAAAACCTAAACCCACCAAACAGTAGAGACTGCTTCTGAGTCACACCTGGAAAGGAACCATAAAACCAAATAGGCTGTGTATAAAATTCCAATTCTGATCAATAGTACTGATGCAAACACTTTATTTAGTCGCAGAAGTTTTTGCCTAACGCATTTGAAAAATAATTTTTAAAACATAAAACCCTTCCTCACAAAAAAGTATGTTCAAAGAAAATGGAATTTAAAAAACGAGGACAAAGACATACGACTCTCAGGGATTTGTTTAAAAACCAGGAAGGAAAATGACTGGCAGCAAAAAGGAGAGAAAGGGTCCAGTGGGCCTGCTAAGCTGTATACTTAGCAATTCTGCCACAAAGGTTTGCAGGGTTTCATGTCTCCAACAAGATTTTAGCATGACTGTTTTCTTTCTTATCAGCACAAACTGCTGTGGCAAAGCAATTATAAACATCAAGTTTCTTCTCTTCTGTTCTTGCCATTATTGTAGTGATGCCAGGATGGAGGAATGTTGTATTACAATCCTCTGATTACTATGGTTTCTATGACTAGTCTTGTGAATCTTGCTACATTGTAAAATCCTAAGTCTTGGAGCTATTATTATTTCAACTTTCATTATTAAAAGAAATTCACCTTTAAAGAAACAAATCTGTTAAATGTGAGCCTGAAAAGACTCAACATCAAAAGGCTAATGAA
This sequence comes from Calyptomena viridis, assembly GCA_013390005.1. Classification (NCBI taxonomy): domain Eukaryota; kingdom Metazoa; phylum Chordata; class Aves; order Passeriformes; family Eurylaimidae; genus Calyptomena; species Calyptomena viridis. Next base: position 126,230 of record WEIV01010620.1, on the reverse strand, counting down.
ATGAAGTCCCTTGATACTTTTATAATTTTATTACTTATATGACATTTTCATCATATTTGGGGTATCTGATTAATGAGTGAGTTTTATAGGATCAGCAAAAGTGCTGCCAGCAAGGAGTGAGCAGAGATGAGAGAACAGCAAGGGAGGGCACACACAAGCATAAAAAGAAGCCTGACTGTGGACAGAGAGTGATGAGAAAAGAGGAACTCGTATCCGAAAGGACGATACAGCCTGACAGCTGACATAACTAAAACATATGAACTCATTATTTTTGAAAAATACTCCTCTTTTCTAGTAATACATCTCAGAAATGACTTCTCCATTATAAGCATTCATTTGTTAAAAAAGAAAGAAGAACAGTTAGAAAAATATAAATCTTCTTCAAGGAATGCTTACCTATGTCTAAAATCTTTATTTCTTGGTGGGAGCAAGTAAAAAAAGAACAGAAAAACATTATTAGACAAACATTCAAGAAAGGATGTTAAAAGATGAGAAGGCAACATTTACATCTATCATTAGTGAAGTGGTGAATGATCATCTCCTGTCCACTTACATTGAGTATGTAGGTTAAATCTTAAAATCCACAAAATTATTACTATGGGTAGATTGAATTCTCACATTTAGATAAACATAGTTAAAATATTTTAGGAGGGTAAAATGTTTTCACTTCAGTTTTAAATACTTTTTCAAATGTTTTAAAATATTTTGACTCAACTTTATTTGTTCCCCAAAACATCTGGAAACTCAGACAATGTCAGAAATCAATTAAATACTTTAATTTGCTACAGTAATTTACAACTACAAAAGTCCAGCATGAGAAAAAAACATACCTTAGCTCCAGAACACTAGTTACATTTCCAGATGGGAATATCCGACGAACGTAGTTGAAGTCCCCCACATACAGACTGCCATCTATCCCACAAGCTAAAGCAACTGGAGCCAGCAATTTATTACCATCGGCTTGACCATTACAACTTGGACAGGAGATGCTGCGTCGTCTCCCATTGCCCATAATGCTACTAACAACTGGAGGTTGCTGAGATATAAACTGATTTTCACCATTTCCTTTGTAGAGGATCCCTGGCAGATGATATTAAAAAAAAACCAAAAACCAGTTTACAAAAACTCTGAATGTATTTACATAAAATGATACATAGGTATTCTAAATATTTGTTTAGCTGATTAGTATAACTTTAATGAATTTTAGTTTTTTCACCACTGTATTTTTCTCCTTACAAGTAACAGAACTTTGTTAAAACATTTATGGTTATATTTAAGTCATAGGCATGCAAGCATTAAATTACCTTTTCTACAAAAGGTAGTAGAAACACTAAATATTCTAGCACTTATAACACAAAAATATTTTCAGTTGTTCTTCTTTTTAAATGTTAATAATTTTAACAATTCTAGTTCAGAATAAAAATTGTCATGTTGAAGGAAATGTATCAATGAAAGCAAGGTCTGTGTTCCTACATCTTTGGTTTTGAAATTTCCCAAAAATGATTTGAAATTCTAACTGCACATTTGTTATAAAAAAGAGAAAAAAAATTTCATATTGTATTCCTAATAATTAAAAATATAATGTCAAATGTAATCTAAAGTGAATTACTGCTGCAAATTGTAAATATTAATTAAAGAGCCATTTCAGAAGGCTGTAGATTGCCTCAGCTTTACATTACAAAAAAACTCTACTCAGTTCACAACAAAAATGTTCCTCTGGCAACAAAGTCTGCCTCAGTATCATGTCTGCAGTTATAGGCAGTTATTAAAAATGTCAAAAGAAGAAAAAAAATGTGGTGCCAGGCCAACCTACTTCTAAAACTTAATTCTGCTTTGAGGCATGAAATAAACAATAATTTCGTGAAGACAAAGCAATGTGCCAGCAGTATTTTTCTTCCTTATAGCCTACATAGGAAATCTGAAAGGAAAAATGGATGCTTTATGTTAAATATTCAGTCTAGGGAAAAAAAAACGGTGCATTAAAATGTTGCCAGGATCCCCACTGTTTAATCTCATAATGAATCCATTAAAGTGTCCTCTAGAAATGGTCAGCTATTGTGGTTATACTCATAAGTCACAATATGTCTTTCCATGGTACAATCCATGTAAACCACATGTCACTTTGTACAGTGATCTATGTTTTATTGATTGCATGCCCAGAGTTTCAAGGCAGTCTGGGGTTGAGGGATACGGTTATCTTTTGAGATGTTTATAAGAAATTTAAGATGTATTTATCTTTCTCTCCTCATTCCCAAGGTGCACTCTTTATACTGAAAGGTATAAGAAAAAATAACTTTGCTTTCTTCTTTAAATGTTTTAGGGGTTTTCTCTGTTTTTAATGTTATAAAATGCAGGAGATTATAAATGTAAAACCAATATACATGAAAAAATTGGAAAAAATGAAAATGCTTTATGGAAACCTAATGGCAAATAATCTAAATCAAAAAAAAGGGAGAATGTATTTTTCATGAATAGTTAAAGCCTGAATGCATTAACAGTATACGAAATTCCCTCTCCTCTGATTACATCATTTCTGACAATCATGGCACTATAATTTTGCCTGAAATAGCTGAGTTCTACAATTTTCATCAGAGGAATTTTACAAGTCAGCACAGTGCACTATTGCACCTGATTTATTCTGTCATTACCTTGAAAAATTGGTCCTTCACATCTCTCCTCTATTATCACAGCCTAAAAGACGTACATTAGACTATTTACTGCAGTAGTTTGGGATGCCCGTACAAACAATCTGTACTCTCTTCTGAATAAATTTATGCAGCTCATCTACCTTGTCATTACAACTATCCACTTCGTTTATTCAATTAGACACATGTCACTTTGAAAAGTCATTACTTGTCAAATGTACTCTTAAACATAATTTAAAGCCACCATCAATTTACCTTGTGAACAGAATCAATCTTACACATGTATTTATAATTACAGCTCTTTACATTTTTAGATAGATTACTTTCAGTGATTTGCACAGGTTGTTTTTTTTTTTTACACATTTTAAATTAGGTACAATGACACCTTTTCCCTTGGTTACCTTGTTTCTCTACCAGTCAGAAGCAATGTTTTTGGTGGCGATTAGTGTATCTCACAGAATAAGGTCATGTAATAGTGGGAGACCTTCAAGGGACACCAGGTACCACAGAAGTGATGTTCTTCCAGATGAATTACTTCTGGACTTCTCTGTTGCATAAAAATCCAGTGCAACCAACTACCACCTTTAGCCATGTGACTGTTTATTTCATCTTTCCTATGTGGTTCCAGCCAAATTTTGTTGCTGGACAAATATACCTTGATGCAAAAGCTACTTTGCAACAGCAAACTGCAGTTGGAGACAGGTGAGAATATGTGAGAGCAACAGATCTGTAGACACCAAGGTCTGCAGAAGGAGGGGCAGAAGGTGCTCCAGGTACCAGAGCTGAGATTCCCCTGCAGCCTGTGGAAGAAGACCATGGTGAGGCAGGCTGACCCCCTGCGGGACATGGTGGTCCATGGCGGAGCAGGTATCCACCTCCAGCCTGTGGAGGACTCCATGCCAGAGCAGGGAGACGCTCAAAGGAGGCTGTGACTCTGTGGGAAGCCCATACTGGAGCAGGCTCTTGGCAGGACCTCTGGATATGTGGAGAGAGGAGCTCATGCTGGAGCAGGTTTGCTGCCAGGACTTGTCCCCCTGCATAGGACCCACACTGGAGCAGTCTGAAATACTGCACTCCGTGGAAAGGGACTCATGCTGGAGCAGTTAGTGAAGAACTGCGGCCAGTAGGAAGGACTCATCTGATGTTGGAGAAGTTAATGGAAATTGTCGATTGTGGGAGGGACCCAACACTTGGAACAGGGGAAGAGTGTCAGGAGTCCTTCCACTGAGGAGGAAGGAGCAGCAGAGAGCATCGCATACTTCAACATGTGATGAAGAAACCACAGCCCCCATTCCCTGCACCTCCTGGCAGGGAGGAGGTGGAGAATTCAGAAGTTAAGCCTGGGGAGAAGGAAGTAGTGGGGGGAAGTTGTTTTTAAGATTTGTTTTTTTCTCATTATCATACTGTAATTTGATTGGCAATAAATTAATTTTCCCAAGTTGTGTCTTTTTTTGTCCATGACAGTAACTAGCGACTGATCTCTCCCTGCCCTTATTTCGACCTGTGAGTCTTTTATTCTGTTTTCTCTCCCCTGTCCAGCTGAGAAGGTGAGTGACAGAATGGCCTTGGTGGGCACCCACCACAGCATATCCAACACAGGCTGACACTGCTGGATGAACTTATTCATGCGTATGTATTTACAGGATGAAGAAGCATGAGATTCGCTGTCCATCACAGAATCATAGAAATCCTCAGTTGGAAGGGACCCATAGGATTACTGAGTCCAACTCCTGGCCCAGCACATGACACCCCCAGGAATCACATCATGTGCCTGAGAGCATTGTCCAACACGTCCTGAATTCTGGCAGGCTTGGTGATGTGATCACTTTCCTAGGGAGCCAGGGAAGCTCAAACATTTATGTTATGCGAAATTTCTTGTAATTTCCTTTTTTAAAGTAACTGAGCAAATAGTCGAAAAGTTTGAATGATAGACCTACAGTGCAGGGCAGTGGAGTAGTAAACTTAGCAAGAAGAAAATGAACTCCTTACCATTCTGAACGTCCAATACATGATGCTTATCCAATGTCCAGCCACCCATATTGGAGGCATCCAGTTCATAACCCTGCAAAATGGCAGTCCGCTTTTCCCAGAGAGTTAGATCCAAGCAAGACTCATATTCGTAACCTACAGACACTGAAATAACAGTACATTTCCTCATTAAATATAGGATCCTGTTCTGAAGAAGAGTTTAAAGAATGTGATTTCCTTAAACTACATACATTCTTTTGCTGTCCGAGGCTATCTGAAAATACCTATGGCTTCCTTAGGTGTGTTGAAAATACCAAAGAAATTCCAAAGCAATCTTGGGTTATTAAAATATTTTTAGTTCTTAAATGGATAAGAACAGGTACAGAGGAGAGCCATTTTGTGATGTAAGTCAGATTGCTATTGTGCTTTCAAGTACATGGAGTGTGCAGACTAAATACTATACCGTATCATATTAGGCTGAGGGCTACTTCATGGGGAAGAACTAGAAGGGAAAAATGACTGTGGTTCCTTTTTCCTTTTAAATGAATTTTTTTCTCATAATTCAAAGTTTAGATTAGTGTTTTTTTAATGTTTCAATATCCACTGATATTTCTCATCTTATTCTGCTAAACATTTTCTACTTTACTTAACAGATAAAAGCTTTTGTGATGTGCTTCCCTATCTTTAAGATGACATTAAAAATGCAAAAAACCTTCGTAACACATACCGACAGCTTCAGATAATCCATAGACCCTCTGATTGTATGCATCAGTTTTATCCCATATGAAAGTGTAGGCTAGATTTGGAGATGCAGGGAACCACTTTTGGAACAGTCTTCCCACCACTGCCACCATAAGATGAACCTTCATTAAATTAAATGGTATAACAGATTGGGTCATAGTAATCTTCAGTACAGATTTATATCCTGCAGCCCTGGAGCTCAAGTATGATAACTTCAAATCGGTTCCTGGTATTGTCGTTTCTTCATGAAGTACCTATGCATAGTTAAGAGAAAAATACAGTATTTGAATGATTTGGAAATTTAACAGAACAACGCAGCTACCACAAAAGGATGCCTGACACAATGTTACATGACAATCCATTAGGCAGTATCATCTATATCTGCTCTTCGTTTAACAGTGTAAAAAAATACATAAATAAGTAACAACATTTTACCTTTTTTCTCAATAGTCAAGTCTAAATTCTTTATCATACTGAAGCTGCTTAATTGATACTATTTTTATGGGGGGAAAGGAAGCATGTAGGGAAGGGAAAACATTCCCAACTGCTTTTTCCGAAAGAGGAAAAAAAGCATCTTTCATCTAAGTGAAAATTGCCCCTTCTTATGCTGCCACCCATGCCCCAACTATACACATAATAAAAGCATTAAGATCCTCTAAGGACAGCAAAGCTTCAGATTTAGGATGCCTTCCTGTAGGAGCAGGAAGAACTTTTAGGTATTTTATTATTTGAATTACTAGTGGATTGTAAATACTTTGAACTAGAGCATTCTTCCATTTATTCTGAAGACAGATAAGTAGGGTGCCTCAGGGAAAGTTTTCCATACTTCCTGATCAATATTCACTACTCAGATATCAGCTTATCACTTTCACATTTCAGAGAAGTGCAATTATTCAGTTTCATTTTTAAAAGGTTCCTCCCCTCCTCTACCTTGTCTTTTCCTCTGAGCTGAGGAGCTTTTGTGGGTGATGGATAGATGTGAAGTATTTCTGTGTAATGTGGATGAAGAGAGCCTATATTATCCTACACTTCAGTCAGAACATAAACACTGCAGCCAGCACTTTGGGTGAACATCTACCAAGTGCCCTGGTTTATTGCTGGGGAGGGGGGGCAGGGAGGGGAAATAATAATAAGAGAATGAGAGAAATGTATCTAGGCACATTTATAAAGGTAATGTTTCTCTGATGGAAAGAGAGGGCAAAGGATGCTTGAAGCACAAGCCCAGAACCTTGGTGATCTTACAGGAGCACTCCTGGGGAAGTATATTTGGAAAGATTTAGTCTATTTTTTGTCTCCTAGTCCTAAAGTCTGAAGACCAAACACTAACTAATATTAATGGAAAGCAAACTTCAGGAAACACTGTCACCAATACTAGGCTTAAAACTCCAGTGGGATCAAAAGCTGGCTACTAAACAAGTGCTGTTAGCTCTATGCTAGAGAAATCCTTGGATGCTTGTCATGAAAAGAGAAGGTTTAAATTCACCCTTCCAAACGGGGGAGAATTTCTCTTCCCCCATTTTTTTTACATCCGTCAGAGTCCCAGATAAATCAAAACCCTTTTGTGGTCTGACCAGTATGTCAGAGTTCTGTGCATTAAAATTTTCACCGATCAGGAGGGTATATTCGATATTTTTCCTTTCAGGAGGGATTGTCACCAATCAGACAGGGTAAATTTCTCAGCAGATCTGCTCACCGTGTTATCTCACCACTGATGAAACTGTTAGAACCTTTGTATAAGGATTTATGCTAAACAGTTATGAAATAACACCTTTTATTAAGATACATTGTGACAAAATAGACAATGGGTTCTTAATAGTCAGGATAATCCTTATTATAAAGACACAGTTCAAAACCACATAGAATGAGAATACATACACACAAGTTCTAAAACAAAACAGTCTGTCAAGAAACATTATGAAGAAAAGCAAAATGTTAGGTCAAAGCAGAAACAGGTAACATGCGTAAGTTACAGCTTATCTCACCAGGTGTCCCAAGTGAGGAAGAAGAAAGGAGAGGAGAGGAGAGAAAAGAGAACTCATCAGTTCCTCATCCACGGTTAGGATGGAAAGCTTCTCTCCTCAAATTCTCTCACTTTTTGATTCCTTTATAGATTATTTTTCTCCCAGAAGGAGATACTGAGTTTTTTTGTAAGTGCTGTAGCCAACATTTCGAAATTCAGGTAGTGAGATAAGGGTCTCATTGTTTGTTGAAGGATTACTGATCCGTTAGAAGGTTTCATCCACTCCCAGCATTGAAGATTGTTGGTGATACCTTCATACCATCAACATCCTTCCAGCTGCAGGTGTTTATCTGTGTTTAGGGAACCTTGTGCGTTTGTTATCCGGGAAATGGCAGTCGCGGTCTCCCTTTCTTTCCCCACTCTGGGAAAACGATAGCAGATGCCTTCTCAGCAATTCCTAACTTCTGTGGTTTGACCCCTGTTTCTCACAGTGCTGCTTCTAAACAATTGACTGTTTGTGTTGGATAAGGTCAGGTAATGTGGTTTATGTTCTTGAAGAAGGCCACAGGTGCTACACTATCCTCTATATTAGCACTTTTGTTGGAATCTAAAGAAAGATACACGATTAATTATATCTATCTCCTTGTCAATAACAGTATCAGAAATCAGAAATAGTATTTTGACTCATGGTCTGACATTATAATTATATACATTTAATACAAGTAGACATAAAACTGTTGTTCTCCAGTAAGATTATAATAGAGCTGTAGGAAATAAATGAGAAATTGAAAGATACAGGACAAATGAAATTCAGATTTACAAATTCTTCATTCTTATTCTTTGAATATTTCTTTGTTCCTCACCAAGAACCTGCTGCCACTGAGAGGAAAAAACAAGCAGTATCATCACCTAGCAGGATGTGAGAGTGGCCTCATTTCTTTTGTAAATCTTGTCATCTTTTCCTCAGCCCAATACACAGACAGTGTCTAAGCCAGAGAACAGGCAAATCTTTTCTACATGAACAAAACCACTGCTCTCTAGAGAGATAAGCAATTGTGAACACATTCCTTTTCTGAGACTTTGAAGGAAAAGCACAAACCACCCAGGAACTAAAGACAAATTCCTCCTCAAGACGTCAGCAGGACTCTGATGTACTGCACATTAAAACTAGTTTAACAGACGGAGGTCTCTGTAAGCAAGAGGAGAAAAAGAAATAATACGCTTGTAATAAGACACAATTTAATGGACTTCACTGGTCTCCTGTTATGACCATTGCTTCTTTTACAACTGCAGCTGTGGAAGAGCAGTGTGAAACACATAGGTGGTCTTCCAGTATTCTTGGCTGAGATAACAGACAATAAAGAGGACACCTTGAAGTTTCAATTTTCAAGAAATTCCACTGTGTATTTGGATTACTATCAAATTAGAAACTAGGACACTCATGCAGTTCTCAGCGAGGTTTAAAACAAAACCCAAACCCCTATTATTAGTTTCTGCAGAAGCCTCAAATACCTGCTGGAAATCTGATTTATAACTTCCTTCTTTCCATAAAAAATCCCCTGTAGTAACTTCCTTTCTTGAGAACTTCAGAAATGTAGCGGTAAGGTTATGCAACTCAATTTCTCTCCCAGAATCAAGTATTACAAAGAGAATTAAACAGTTTAATGTTCATCTGAAAAGTTAAATCATCAGGCACAGCAGAGAGCTTCCTATGGGAGCCATGACAACATATCAATTGTAAAGCAATCAAGAAAGTCACTGGGTATAAAAGTCACATCAGGAATTGCCAACACAACCAATCCGTCTGTACTTTACCTTTTCCAGATAGAGTATCAAACTATCTTCAGAGAGGCTGATACCCTAAGGGGACTGAATTATAGCCCAACCACCAAATTCTAATGGTTGACATTTTATTTATGGAAGATCAAGCTTCTCAGAATGGCAGCTATGAAATATTTAACCTAGGGGACTGAGGTAAGGGTCACCTCAATTTTCACAAAGACAGAGTATGTTGTCTTCAGAGTTCAAACTGGTGTCTGAGTCACATAAATTGTGCAGGCCCCTTTGGCTCTTGTGACCAGCAGGACTAAAGCTGTCCAGGCTCTGGAACGCTTTCCTGCTCCAAAATATAATATCATTCAAGGGACATGCTCATATGGTATTAAGAATTTTAAATAAGTAATAAAGTTAGGGGGGAAAATGTCTGCTTTATTGCTGTGACTTTTTTTGGCAAATGGAGCAACTTCAATAGAAGATATGAGGACTAATTTCACAAAAACTTTAGTCGCAGTGTCAAAAAAAGGTTGTTTGCTGAGAAGCAACAGCTGAGCTGCTGGATTAAAATAGACCATCATCTTAGTTTGGGAGGGGTAAATAAGCCATTTTTAGACACAGCTAGATATTAGCAACTGCAGCTTTTACATAAAGGTTGAGATTAAGGAGTACGAAAATGATACTTTAAGTAGAAGCTGAAACTGCTCATTTCAAGACGTAAAATTGTTTTCCTTTAAAAAAAAAGCATTCCCCTAGAATTAAGGCTCTTAAATTAACTTATAAAGCAAGAAGAAATAAAAAGGGGAAAAATACTTGTTTTTTCTAGACTTAAAACATGGTTGAGGTAACACAGAGAAGAAGGCTAGGAAAAGTTATATATCTGTAGAAACCTAAAAATGTGTCCATAACAGAATAAATCAAAAGGTGCATATGAAGTCTCAAACAGAAAGCAAAAGAGAAGAAAACCAGAAATTGTACTGGAAACAAGGACATGTAAATGGAGATATTTGGATCTAAAAGTAATCTCATTTTTCTCTCAGTAGAAACTTGAAGTTGTGGATATTTTAACTAAGTGAAACTAGGATGCAGCATCCATTGAATACCAGCATATCTAGATATCCTATTATACTGCTGGTTTCAATGTTAACACAGGTTAATTTCTTTGCTGAAAATCTGGCCACCCTGAAGTTACCAACAATCATTTTTATTAAGTCATTGAAGCCCATATTTTATCCTAAATTCCTCTGGGTAAATAAATCTTTCCAACTTCTGCTGTATAGTATTGCCAGTAGTGAGAGTCTACGGAGTGGAGCCTTGAACATATAATTGGAAGAAAAACATTCAGTCTTCATTCTCCCACACACTTGAGGTGGCAGAAACAAGCTGCTCGGGACCTGCAGAAGGCATCTTGCAAGCATATTAACAGTGGATAACAGAAGTTTAGGAGAAGGAAACCCTCAAATACTCAATTTCAGAGGTGCTCACTGTGACTTATGGGTTTCTGCCAGACCACACAACAATATGTAGCAAACAGACATTTACTGTATCACGAAAAAGAGAGTAAAAATATTACCAAGCACATAAAAGCAGCTCTAGCTTAATCTGATTTCCCTCATCTGCAAACAGTTTACTGTCTTGTTCCACTCTGATTAATCTTACCTAGTTAAGTCTAGGCAAAGCATGGTAACTTGCAATTAAAAGTAGATAAAGTTATGCCTAAGCAGGCCAAATTTAGTTAACATATTATTATCATCCCTCTTGAATAATGATCTCTTGGGTCTGTGATCACCCCTTTACCCACTGTGTTTGTTCTTTCTCCTTTCCCTTTTTTTTTTTTTTTTTTTTTTTTTTTTTTTTTTTTTTTTTTTTTTTTTTGTTTTTTTTTTCCAGTTTCCTTTTGTGCTGCTTTTCTGCCACAGACTTTAATTCTCCCTCTCATCAATTTGGGATTCATAAGCTACTAAGTACACTCTTGGAAACATTATCTCCAAGAGATGATGAAGCACTTCAAGGGATGATTACAGCAGCACATCATTTTCTCCTGTAGTATGTAACAGTGAATCCTGTCACACCACAAACACAGAGTGACTGACTGAAGCAACATGGGGAATGATTTCTTTCTCTGCACCTTCACCCAGTCTCCCATCCTTTCAACTGGCATCATCCTTCTTTTATGAAAAGATCTACAGCAGTTCCTCTGGAGCTGAACATACAGTTTTGAATGGAATCTGGTTCTGCTCATCATTTATCAGAATAGTGAATTTTTTGGGAGACAGATTATTGAGCATTATACATTTCTGAGGAAAACCTGATCTGGAAGGGGTACGTCCCAGTCATGGCTGTGCAGCTCCCACTTGCTGAAGCAGGAAATTACACAGGGGATGAGCAAATACAGAAGAAAATAGTACTTAAAGGGTTTTTTACATAGTACTGGAATTGGATTTCTTACATATATAACAAGACTACCATTTTACCTCATCATAAACGACCCAGCAGCACCAACTGCCTAGGATGCACTGAGAATATGATCTTTTTGGTTTCCTAGAGAAATCAACTTGACCCAACAGTCCTGCCTATCAGACCTCGCACCTCACAATTTTTGAATCTGGAAGCCAGTTTCAACCACATTTGAATTAACAGCAGAAATCTCTGAAGATAATTCAGTTTTGTCAGGTTCATTAAAAAAAAGGTTCAGGTAGGGAAGAAGTAATCAAGTTGGGACTCCTGTGAGAAAAAAAGAAAAGGCTGAATGCAGTCCATGTGGGAAGGACTGGATATGATAGCTGGAATTACAGCAATGGGTGGGAATTAGCAAGAATCCAGACTTCATTAGTCCCACTGCCCGTTCATAATTTGTTTACCTAGACATTACAAGCGTTTTTTTTTTTTAAATTTGTGTTTTCTCACAGTCTTGTATTATTACTTTTTCTTGATTTATACCTTATCTATCTAAGCCATTTTCCATAATTTCAGGAACTGAATCTATCATCTGTTGCCAAAACAAGTAAATCAGAGCTGGTTTTCAGTGGACTCTGTTTCACAAATACTTCCTTTTAATTGACTTGCAACTATCAAAGGCACAGAAATGATAGTGAGGATAAAAGCAACAATTTTCTAGCACAGACTAGATTTATATGACTGTTTAGTTGTAATTCCATATATCTTTCCTTTAAACCTGCTCCTACCATGAATTGCTTAATGAGTTAGCTCTTTTCTTCAGAGCCTTGCATGAAAACATTTGAATACGTTTTCTGTTTCCCTTGAAGATGCAAGGATATTTCTTAGTGAATGGGAAAGAGTGCTCTATGTAATTATGGCATAGTGAAAGTAAGGGAGAGGAAAAAGAGAGAAAGGAGAGCGAGAGAAAGAGGGAGGCAGGAATACTGTTTCATTAGGAAAAATTCAAAAGTCAACGATGAGACATACATTACTTCTGAAATGTAACTGAAATGCTTTAAGAGCCAAGAGACTAATGGAGGAATCTAATACACATATCTTAGAAAATTAAAAAAAGCCAATCCAGCCAGACCTTTTTCCATTTAAATCAAGGTTTTGATATCAAGTCTTACTTTCAGTATAACAAGTTCCGAAGAAGTAGATTACAACATATGCTCATTGGCTTGTCCTTAGTGCTGCAGAGTTCTTTTAGTTTATAAAAACCTGTGTGTCATGCTATTTATTAAACAGATAAATTGAACTATATGGGTCTTTAGACAGAGTGGAAAAACCTCTCATTTTCAGTTTCTGAGGTGCACTTCTAACAAGAGGGCAGTCCAAAATGTCTGATGTACTGTAACATGTCCATTTTATGAGCCAGTGCATGACTGATGAAGACATTTTGTAAATTAAGGGATGCAAACAAATATAAAACTAGACAATGATGTACACCTAGCTTTCTTACTTTTTTTTTCAATGAAATTTTAAAGATCATCCCACAGAATAAATAAATTGGTCTAAAAATAATCACATTGCAAATTCTTAGCATTTATTCAGAATTATTTATTTTTGAAGAGTAGTTTGCATTGTTTTCATTATGGTTGCTTAACACTAGCCTGTGATAAAATTCTGTTTATTTGAAGCACACCTTACCTGTGTTTCTGGGATGATAGGACTATCTTCAGGAGAAATTCTAAAGAAGGTTGACAAAGGTGATGACACAATAACAGGGTTTGGCCTTACAAATCCACTTAGATCACAACTAGGAATGTCATTCTCTTCCTTCTTCATGACAAGGGTATCCATGACATAAAACACATTCCAGGGAATCCATACGGTGTGAAACTGTGTCAGGAACGGTGATCGCTCAAACACCAGTGTCAGAGAGGCGCCGCCATTTGCTACCAAGTCAAACCTAGGAAAAAACCCCAAGAGGGCTAGCTAGTCAGCAAATTCCCAAAGCCATCCACAGCCTCTATTTTATGGATTCATTCTTCACTCCATTGTACTGCTCTGAAGGCACAATGGCTCTACTGGGAACAATGGAGAAATCAATTAATTATATTACATAATACCGCACAGAGAGAACAGAGGTTTGGGATGCTGCATTTAAATTAAGCAAGCCCTTCTACTTCTAAAGTATATAATCAGCATGTTTTACACTTGAAGAATATACAAAAAAAGGTTAGTCAATCACTTTGTTAGTGTCTTTTATTTCCATTATGTTATTATTATCTTAGTTTTACAAGTAGCCTCTTCAGTAATGTCTTTGCTGTCTTTATGACTTAGAAGTACTTCAAAGGGAACTTACATTCCATCCTGGCGAGTGATTGTATATCCATAGTCTGGGTAGTGTAGAAAGGAGACATTGACTCCAATGAGTGGTGTTCCATCAGCAGTTAATACTTGGCCTCTTATGACGGATGCAAGACTATGAAAAAGATGCAGGATCAAATTACAAATTTGTTTTTTTCATTCTCTTTTGACTGAATAAAAGCTAGTGAGTGAACACACACACTCCCACCCTCACCCAGCCACTCCTCTCTACATGGTATCAACTATCATTAAAAAAACATTCCCCAGACTCTAATGCTTTTACAAGTTCGCATAATTTACACTGTACTTAAAAATGCCTCAAAAACTATTGATAATAATTTTTGTTCAGTATTGTTGATTTTACTTTGATTTATTTTGTCTATACCGAGTTACTAAGACCAGAAATTCACTGAAGAATTTTAAGAACTTATAAACTCTAGATGTTGTCTCTGTAAGTCATACCTCTGGCAGACTCTTAAAGAAAAGCTTACTTTTCAATTAGTATCAAAGCAATCTGTAAAACTGCAGGGTCTACAAAAGTACAAAATTAAAAAGAGCAATAAGGAACATTGGTGCAACAACTTTTAATCAACTGCTGTGCCCAAGCACATTAATGCTGTTAAATTACTGCAAACACAGTAGTTCTAGTGTAAATCATCTTCTTTCACTCAGTGAGATCCCAGACACCTGCTTCTTGTTACTGGTTTATTTTCAGGTCATTACTGCTTCATAGAGCACCAGTCAAATAGTTTATGCAATTATACTGTCGTGCACTTAACAGTTCTATTACATTAATTCATAATTTATATTATTTAGTGAGCTCAGTTTAAAAAGTGCAGCTTTGCTTTTCCTTATCAAGTGTTTTCATTGCTTTGATGTATTTCCAACTGTGCGAGCCTAAATCAACTGGTTAAATAAAGATTTATTTAATCATTAGTGAAGTGCCCTGTTAGAATACAGACAGTAAGCATGGCAAGTACCTTTTGTAACCTACTGGCACTAGTAATTTGAATTTTGCAGGAAATGAGACAAAACAAGCAATTTGATATATTAAGAGAAAAAGTCTTTGCTGAAAGTCCACACCATGAAATTTGCAGTCATAGTGGATCTTCTCTTCAAATGAATCACACAGACTCTCCAATTTCTTTTGTATTCATGAGTAAAAGATGAGTCATGCTCACCTCTTATTAAAAGGACTTTCCCCAGGTATGACATGAGTGCTGTCTGCTCCAATGAGAAAACTGATGCGGTCAAAAAATGCTTTGGCAGCTTGCTGAGATGGAGACTGTTGGCTTTGGCTGA
Source organism: Calyptomena viridis (assembly GCA_013390005.1). Lineage (NCBI taxonomy): Eukaryota > Metazoa > Chordata > Aves > Passeriformes > Eurylaimidae > Calyptomena > Calyptomena viridis. Next base: position 111,089 of record WEIV01010620.1, on the reverse strand, counting down.
TGATATCTTGGGGATCAGGTAGTCCACGACAATAAGGCTGGTTTTGGCAAGAACTCTGCAAACAGCAGTCAGGATCCATACAGTCAACTAGCCCATCTGTTGGCAGAAAGTCACACAAATGAACAAACTTCCTCCTGCCCCTCCACATGGGAATGAGCCAGCCAGCAGAGAGATAAAAAAAATTATACAGTATGAAAGAATACTCATGATTAAAATTTTAATGAATTCACTTTCAATTAAAGAGAGTTTCTACTGAGTTCTCAAACTCCCATGGAAATCCATACAAGCTGAATACATGCAGCATCATGTAAAGAATAAACCTATTTATTCAATATTTTTCTAAAAACATATTGAATAAACCAGAAAATTAAGATGCTCAGACTCTGCATACCTGTTGTGGTTTTAAGTAGCCAGCATTTTTTATTAGCTGGGGGGAGCTAGGAGAGAGGCTTCTTTAAGAAGCTGCTGGAGTTTTTCTCTGCTCTAAGCTAGC
>WEIV01010620.1:95976-110449 GCA_013390005.1 Calyptomena viridis | reverse complement strand
TGGGGGAAGGTGAAGGATCTTAAAAGGGAGGGGTGGGGGGAGAAAGGTGTCTGTAACATCTATCAAACTTCTCACTCTTAAACTCTTAAGTTCTGATTTTAGTAGTAGTAGTGAATACTTAATATTCTAAGTTAGAGCCTGTTTTGCTTGTGAAATAGTTAATAAACAGTTGCTTGTAATCCTTATCACAAAAGTCGAAGTTTTTTTTTCCTTCTCTGAGAAATTTTGGATCTATGTGTGGGCTCTCGGCATTTTAGCCCAAGTCAAACCATAACAATACCCTGCTAACTTACAAATATTAAACATTTCAGGTGGGCCCTCATTAGCTTTTATGTAAGGTTATTTGGCTTGCTAGAGAGAAGAAACATGTAACTTCCCCCCTGCTGTTTTCCTCAAGTTTTTTAGCATATCTGTGCTGCCAATAGCTTTAAATATTTCACAACATTTATCAAGGTGGATTCCTTTATACCTCGGCAGAAAGATTTTGTTGCTAGTGGCAAAGGCAATTTCCACAATTTTTTCACATGAAAATGTATGAGAACAAAATCTGTATTTAATATTTATATTTTATTTTGAATAAACTGATCAGAAATGCTGGCCAGTATAAGCCAGATTTAAACACACGGGTGCTTTTATGCTTATGTGCTGAAATAGTCACATATGTGGAGCATTAGATCTGTCACATCACTGGCAATCTAATTTGGTGAAAGATTAAAATCAAGATCAAATTGGTAACTACTAATCTGCTGTAAGTAAAGTCATAAGGAAAATGAGCCTGGAAATGTCAGCTACAGAAAATTTCTAGATGAATGTAATATGGTATCACAGAGCTAATAATTGTTTCCTCAAAAGAACAGCAAGACTGAAATAGCTCAAACATTTTATTATTCAATTTAGATTAGAGAGGGAGCTTGCTTGCTGCACTAAATGGAAAAAATACACCAATGCAGCATTCGGAGGAAGCCCATGACTGCTTTTCTCACAAAAGAATCTTTAGATTTACCTTCAGAGTAAAACTTCTGAAGGGAAAAATATAATCCATTTTTGTTCAATCATGTTGAAAGAGTGTAAGTAAACAGAGATCTTCTAAAGGTTTTCTTCTAAGTGTTGCTGTACTATGTGGATCAGTTAGAGAATTGACAAAATCATAAAGGACTGGGATTTGTGTTCTTTTGCACATCTAGAATTCTTATTTAACTTGGCTGACATTGAAATCAGTTCATGGAAAATAAAAGGTGATGAAAAACGCATCACTAAGTATTTCAAAGTTTAAACTTTTTTAAGAGAAAAGAAAGAACATTCATTTTTCCTAGGATGAGGATATGCCAAAGGGTCATGTTGCCCTTCAGATAGATAGGGATAGGCTGGAGAAATGGGTTGAGAGGAACCATATGCAGTTCAGGGAAGAAAAGGTGAAGTCCTGAGCCTGGGGAGGAACAACCCCCTCCACCAAAACACAGCTTTGTGGAGAAGACCTTGGGAGTCTTGGTGGATACAAAATTAACATGAGTCAGCAACATGCCCTTGCAGAAAAGATGTCAATGACATCCTGGGCTTCGTTAGGAGTGTTGCCAGCAGGTCAGGAGAGGCAATCATTCACTTCTACTTCGCACTGGTGAGGCCACATCTGCACACACAGCTCTGTGTGCAGGCTGGGCCTTCTGGTACCAGAATGGACATACTAGAGAAAGCTCAGTGAAGGGCCATGTAGACGGTTTAAGGCTTGACACATCTCTCCTATGTGGAAAGGCTGAGAGAGTTGAGACTGCTTAACCTGGAGAAAAGGAAGCTTATCAATGTATACAGATACCTAATGGGAGGGTGTAAAACAGTCCATCTTTCAGTGGTGCCCAGCAAAAGGCAAGAGACAATGGGCACAGACTACAACACAGGAAATTTGGTCTGAACAGCAGAACAACTTTTTTTACTGTGAAAGTACTTGGCTAGTGCAACAGGTTTCCCAGAGAAGTTGTGGAGTCTCAATCCTTGGAGACATTCACAACACAGCTGGGCACATCTCAGAGCAACCTGCTCTAGCTAATCCTGTTTTGAGCAGGGGGTAGGACTAGATGATTTCCAGAGGCCTTTCCAACCTTGAACAGTCTGTGACTTGTGATTTCCTATTCTCTTTCTTGTAAAATATGAAATCCTTTCCTAGCTGAAGTACTGTCCTCCCCTGTTGGTTTAAACTTTAGAAGCCAGGATCAGTGTCAAAGCTGGGGGTACTGATGGCTAAATGCATAGTTTTGGGGTTTCATATCTCTGTATGGTCTCCCAGGCAATATCTGGTACAGTTGCCAAAGAAATGCTCAAATTTCTCCATTCATCTTTGTTAGTTTATAAAAAGCAAATGTACATCTGGAGTATAGCCTGCAGGTCATAAAACTGCACGAGATTGACACCTTCTGAACTAATCAGCTGGAAATGCATTTTTACAAGCCTCTCCACTAACATCAATCAGAGAAAGAATCTCATTTTCACCAGCCAAGATACAGGGATATGCTGTTTGTTATTTTCCTGTGGAGGTTATCAGTAACTTGCCCAGGCGAGTGACGGATGGTTATGAATCTGGCTCCTTATAACTTGAGAAAACATTTTTCATTCTTTCTCTGTACTTATGTAGCTAGAGCTATCTAGTACTGCTAAGTTGAGTACTCTATTGCACTGTGTGAAGCAGAGTAAAATCTCCTTTCTGAAATGGCTCTGCAAAATTATTGATGAATTTTGTTTAGCCTGAAAAATATGAGGCTTAGCTTGTCAGTTCTATCACTCAAATATGACAGTGAAATCATAAAGAAACTAGAAACTCCTACAGGCAGCTGGGCAGTCATTATCAGTCTCAGAAGGCTATTTGTATTTTCTTGTTCTAGACATAAGATGTAATGACTACTTTATTGTTTTCTTCCTCAAAAGCTAAAGTTCAGATGTAAAAATCTTGACTTTTACCTTTGTTGGAAAATGCACCGAATTGCAATGGAGCATGGTAGGTTGATACAATTACTTATTTAGAGAGACTAATAAAACCACCAAAACTCCGCTCTTGTGAAATCCTATCTGGATTACTGTGTCCAGCTCTGGGGTCCCCACTGTAAGAAGGACATGGAACTGTTAGAGAGAGTCCAGAGGAGGGCCATGAAGACAACCACGGGGCAGGAGCATCTCTCCTATGAAGACTGTGTGAGTTGGGATTGTTCAGCCTAGACAAGACAAGGCTCCAAGGATATGTTAGAGCAGCCTTCCAGTACCTAAAGGGGGCCTGCTAGAGCTGAAGAGGGACTTTTTTTAAGGGCAGGTAGTGGTGGAACAAGGAGGAATGGCTTTAAACTGAAAGAGGGTAGGTTTAGATTAGATATTAGGCAGAAATTCTTTACTGCGAGGAAGGTGAGACACTGCAACAGGTTGCCCACAGAAATTGTAGATGCACCATCCCTGGAAGTGTTTAAGACCAGGTTGGATGGTGCTTTGAGCAACCTGGTACAGCAGAAGGTGTCCCTGCCCATGGAAGGGGAGTTGGAACTTGATGATCCATAAGGTCTGTTCCAATCCAAGATCTTCTACGATCCTGTGATTAAATGAGAGGAGTCAAGACAGAGGATTCCCACGATGCATGTCTGAAAAATAAGATACATCTGTGAAAGTGTCTGCTTTTGAACGGAATAAAACTGCTGGAAGGAAGAAAAACAGGGGGACAAAGTAAGTCTTAAGCGCAAGTTCTGCCACTATCAAGGGCAGATGGTGACCTACATAAATCACATACTTGGTAAATAAGTTGATTATGTATTTAGGTAACAAAAATTTCCAACAAGTGAAAATCAGTGCCTACATAGGAAAAATATAGTTTTGGAGCTGTGATGCTGGTCTTCTTACCAGGACAGTTTTGATGACTGGCAAACTAAGACAAGAGACTGGAAAGGACGGGAAAGTGCATTAACAAACCTCAGTTATCCTCACATAGCTCAATTTTACAAGAGACTCTAATGAATGGACTCAATTATAGACACAAAAATGATTGCTTGTAGGAACAGCTGGTCAGAAAATCCACAAAAGCAGACGTAGCCCTTGATTTATTCCTAAGCAGTGAGCAAGGACCTTGTTCAATGTTACTACTGCATTATCTCTATAAGCATACCTATAGTGTACTCAAATTCAGCTTTCCTGTTGGAGTGAAGAAGCCTAAAATATAAAATGTGGGGCTCTAAATGTGTTGTCACTCCAGAAAGAAATCTTGGAGTCACTGGGATATATCAACCTAGCACTCTCCAGCAACCACAGATGCAAACAAAAAGCTGAAGAATAATGGGAAATGTTGGAGCACAAACCAGAGAAAATTAGCATGACACTGTATCACTCCTAGTTCAAGTAGATACTGAGATTTTCCTAGCTTGGGTTATCTTTTAACTTAGCAACTCTTCCAACATTCAAAACATTCTCTGGCAGTAATTTCTGGCAGAGATTTCTTTAAACAGCAACCTGTTAGTATACAAAAGAAAATATAAGTTCACATTTACCCTATTGTAACATTTTGCTACGCAATTGCTATTAGTCACTATCAGAGAAGATGCCCTGATTCAGGTAATCTTTAGGCTGAATTTGTACTACTCTGTGACAATATTTAGAAGGAACAGGCTATCCTAGACTATGGAAGTAATTAAAAAAAAAAACAGTAGTGCTAAGTATGCTTTATTATATTATTTATTTTCATTTCAGTAAAAAAAAGAGTAGTAATGATCCCTTAAATCCTGCAACTACTCTTCATAATTGGATAGGAACTAATAAAAAGCAAACTTCACTAAGGAATCTGTTCAATAAAGACCCATAAAAACTAAGGAGTAAACAGCTTATTCTTCCTACAGTGATAACAAAGCATGGCTCACTTTGTAAGTACAGTAATCACATGCTTTTTTCCCAAGAAGCTAGTCTTACTCCACCCACAGACAGCTCTGACTTCCCCTCTCCTCACAAAGTCATTAGGAGTTTGATTCAGTCTAATCTGGTTGCTGCACACACTCTCCTTGTGGGCTGCTAAAACATAAAGAAAAAATCCAAATGAAGTCAGGGGAAAATAAAAAGTAAATCTTAAAGAGAAAGGAAACACTTTGCAAAGCTCTCAGAAATCTGTATTAAAAGAAAGGTAAGTAATAATCATCCCATCATATGTCAATAGTATCTGGAGGGGAAAATGATCAAGTATGCCTTGATGCCATTAGGACTTCCTGTGGAGAATATTCCCACTGAGGTCCTTGGGATGATCATATTCGCAGAATTTGAACGATCAGTCCCAGAAAGAGGTAGGAATCAAAGGAACAGCAGACAGTTTTATTAATGAATTGTACTCATACTAATATACAAAATATATTTTATCCAGTGTAGGATAAAGCATAAACATTAACCACAGCATATCAAATAGGTTACAACTGAGATAACTCTAATTATATAACCTCTGAGCCTGGTGAGATGTAGATCATACTGCCCGCAGTCATGCTATAAATTCAGTGTAAGTGTTCAGATAATCTAATCTGCCACAATAAACAAATACAGCAGAAGAATCCTTGTGCCATTCCTTGTAGCTGCCTGAAATTTTAATGGCTTGTGTGGAGATTAGTGGACTGACCGCAGGTACTCTTGAAAAGGGTAATAACACTTCTTCTCTTCCAGGTAGGTTTCAAAGAAGATTTTCTTTTTCCAGTTTTATTAGGTAAATTTCCATTTTTAATTTGATTTAATTGTTACATTTTAACCCTTTTCCTCAGCCACAGTAAAAGACTGAAGTGAATATGCTCTGTACCAAAGCATGCGAATTAAGATAAGTGAAATGCCATTGACAAATAGCATTATCATGGCAGGTCAATTATGGCAAAATGTGTTTGACCAATCGCTTCCTCATGCATAGCTGCATAATGATGTCTGTGAAGGAAATAATGAAATAAAACCAAGAGAAAAAAGCAACAAAATACCAGTACTAGCTTAACCCCCCCCACAATATTGTTCTTTCTTCTTGAACTTTAAGTCATCCTGTTAGATTGTTCTGCTCCAATTCCTTGTTACTTTTCCCCTTTTCCTCACAAAACTCTATTACTGTTTTCAGTTGAAGAAGCAACTTGTTCCATTTATATGCATTCCTGTTCACCTTGCTTCTCTTCCTCCTACTGCTCTCGACTCTTCCCCTGATACATCACATCCTTCTATGATCTTTAACAATTACTGAATATGTTTTAGTCTGTTATTGGGCTTTCACGATTTTTCCCTGTTTTTTTCCCTGCATGATCTATTTTTTTCTTCCAAGTTGTTTATACTTCCACCTAGTTTCTCCTCCTCCTTGCTTTGTCTCTTTTCATGTTTACAGGTTTCTCTCTCTTCCTTATCACCATAATTCCCCTGCCCACTTGAACTTCATTCCCCAAACAACATGTCTCTGCACAGAATCTGCATCAGACTCTGTGGGCTCTAAAACATGCAAAACTGACTCAAAGTATGTCATATGTAACAGACAAGGATGACAAATCAAAAGACATGTACAGCAATAAACAGCAGCACAGTTTAAACTGTGTTATTTATTTTCCTCATGAAGTAAATGCTGCTGGTATTTATGGTTTGTGGTGTCTAAGATTCCAGCTGCAGTTGCGATATGAGAGCAAAGAGCCAACCAGTAACTGCAAAGGCATACACAATCTAAAATGGAAAGACAAAGTCACAGATGACTTTATCATCATCCAGAGGTCCTGATGGAGTTTTTATCTCTACTCTGAATCTGAAGGTGTTACACAAAAAGAACTGATGAGAAGGGGAAGAAAGACAGACAATAAAAGCATTATGCTGATCTAATATTCGACTGCATTCACATTTAATCTTGTTTTGTGGGGGTTTTTATATGATTCTGGAGTCATGCCAAAGTCACAGCCCCTCTAGCTTCCCTAACCTACAACAATAATTGCTGATTGATTCTGTAAGTCAGCAGTCCTGCCTGCATCTTGCTGCAGATACCTGTCACCTGAATGACAGACTGTGGAAAAGTAAGCCAAAAAAAAAAAGACTTCTGGGAGCATCCTGTCAGTTATCTGAGCATTCGCAGGCTATGGAAGGATAAGATCTCTGTAGGCTGGGCAACGAATTGTTTCCAGCAATGGTATCATAGGTCAAAATGTAAACTCCTGGTTCAGCCTTTTCTCTTGGGGTAATTTCCTTGTGAGGTCACTGAAATTTTGAACTCCTTCCTTTTTTTTTCCCCTTCACAACAGTTCACAATAAAACAGTTATGTTTTATTCCAGTATAAAAGAACACTACAGGGAAACTAAGGCGACACCCATCTTTTTTGAAGTACATCTCACCTGTCACATGCGGCTTGTAAGGCTTTGCTGATATGCCATATAAAAGCACTGAATACTGCAGCATATTCTTACAGGAACAGGAGATAGTAAAATGTGTGTATGGTTCTCCTGGAAGCATTTAATCATCTGACTTTAAAATCTCTGTTCCTCAACACATTCTCCCCAGAGTTAAAGATCCAGTTGGTGTATCTTACCTCCTTCGTTGTCCTTACTGTCAGTGCAGAGAGTTTCCATGGCTACATCACAACCTGCTCCCCTCCATCCTGGCTGGCAGACGCAGTGCCAACCATTTTGGTCCAGTGTGCACCTCCCGTTGCTGTTGCACAAGCCAGGGCACCCCTCTATTGAAAGAGACAGAGAAGAAAAATCACAAATAATTTAAATATTGTAATAATATAAAAAGAAAAAAAAAATACAAACAAGGGACACTTACTGGGAACAGGCCTTAAGAACAGCACAAATACTGTAATTGCACATGGAGTGGAACAGCAACATTACCCGGGGAACGTAATTCTTAACAAAGTGGCATCTTTGATTGGCCTGACACTTGAGACACCACTTACCTGTAACAAGCAGGAAATAAATGCACCAATCCTCTAAATACCTGCAGGCCAGACAAAATTAAGTTTGGTTTTTTAATTTTTTTTTTTTTTTNNNTTTTTTTTTTTTGGCAAAGTAACAAGAGATGAGTGCATAGTGCAAACACAGCTGTGTAAAATGATACTTTTTCTGTGCTCATAGAGTAGATCATTATTTGCTCTATGCATTAGTGGTTACTTACTGGCACAAATATTTAAGCTCCCTGTTACTATTAACAAATCCCTCCAAATTCTTAAGTAGAAAAATGAGTATGATTTTAGGCACATAATAAAAGAGAACATTAACTTTATCTGGTCTCAGAGTTGCCGTGTGTTCATGTGAAATTACAGTGCGTTAAATAGTTGCACAAAGTATAGGTCAGTTTTAATGACTATACTTTATGCCAAAAATACATTCCTTTTCACAGAATAAGCGAAGCCCAGGAAATAGTGAAGCAGCTTAGCATCTATTCTAACAAACATTAGGATTCAGGCTGCATACGGATGGGACAGGACCAACAGGATTTCCAACTAAATGTAATAGCTGTGCGTATTTGATTACTTAGGACGGACAAAATGAAATACCATAAGGACCACAATAAACATTGATAGACTGAACAAAAACACGGTAGTGACGTGCTTCAAGACAGATAGCAGAGAGTGATTTTTTGTGACAATCTCCCTAAGGCTTTTGTGCTGTTACCTTTATATCCTATCTTGTCTGCTTTTATGACCAAGGAGGGAAAATTTGGGAAACAATTAACATAATTTAATATATCCAAAATCTGTAATTGTTTTCAGTCTAACATTGCATTAAAAAAACAGCATCTGTCACTTCCTAGTGATGAAATCTGGCATGCAGCCAACATGATCTGTATGAGGATGACAACACTATAAATATGTAGACTTTGGTGTTCCTTATCTATGACTACGGTAAGACACTGACAGAAGCAAGTACAGATATGGCACTAAGTATTTCTGGACACAACAGTTTTCTGTAAACTCTAATCCAAAAGCCCTAAATAGCTGGGTAAACAATTCTTCACTTTTTAGAGCAACTATCTTTGTGAACTAACCTATTGTTCCAGTTTTGTTAAACTTAATTGAGCTTAGAGCAGTCATTCAGAAGTAATACTCCATTTTTTTCGTTCTGAACACTTTTGAATTTACAGACTCCTTTTAACCATGTAGCTCCAAATTATAACTTTTTTTCTGGGAAAGTTTGTAAAGGGTGCTTAATTCTTGTCAAATCACTCTTAAAAGGCAGAGAATCAGCAAAACCTCTTGTGAGGAAGGACGAGGAAGTTATGGATATTGTGCCATCATGCCAGGCAGAAATTAATCTTGCTACTCTTATTCTTTCAGACTGCAGCTGGTAATAGTATTTGTTAACATACTGAGACCTATTTTTTCCTTAATATTCTTCTATTTGATTTATGGAAGGCTTACATATATAATTGCAATACTGACAGAGCATTTTAGGATTCAACTGGGTACACTCAAGACTTATTGTGTGAAAGCCTGGATATTGCCATCAATATTGCCATATTCTAATGAAAAAAACCACAGGGAATAGAGAAAGATACTCAGGGAAAGAGGGGTAGGAATATTTTAAACATTTTTGTAAATCAATTTTTTACCATAACTGAAGATACAAGAATCTTTGCTGTTTCATGTTACGCTTTTGCATTCTTGAACCTCTTAATTGAAAATGTTGCACAGACTATAAGATTCTTCTAGACTCATATGAAATACAAGTCATAATTTCCTATAGATTTTCTACATTCAGATAATCAAAAGCTTAATAGCCTTGGGCATTCTATTGATCTGTCTGTGTATAAACACACACATCTCTATAATTAATCTGTTCTTTAGAACTAATGACACTTGTTCTGTGACAAGAGTATTGCTTTGCTTTGTTTCCTAAATATTTAGGGTTTTAAAGGTCGAGGTCCAACGATAAAACGAACAAAAAAAAGCTACAAACAGCAAACGAATACTATCTTCAGTTATCAGATAAAATCTAATACATGTATACAGTTTGTATATAAATGTATAAGTACTGATAAAGTGTTACCACATAACAGAAGCAAAATTTTAATTTGAGATGAGTTGAAAGCCACATGAGTTGTATATATAATCCATGGAATATATGTAAGAGAAGATTCTTTTGTCCAGACTAGTATGTTTTTAACTATATATTTATATAAAAAAATACATGTAGGTATAGGCATGTCATCAAATAGCAAATATACAGTACCTTTCACTATCTTATCCAAATAGTGAGCTTGAGAATTAAAAAGAAAAAAAAAAACAGACAGACATTTCAGAAGTGTCACATAAAACAAGAATTGTTCAGAATTCACATGCAAATCAAGCAGGTGCACCTGACATGAGAGGTCTTACATTACAAAATGAAAATGTATTTCAAAGCTTTTAAAAATGCAAGAAATTCTCTTTTCAGCAAACACCATCATGTTTCAATGAAACTATTTCAGAAGGGAGGCCTGCAGAAGAAAAAGAGATGCTACCTTTCTGAGACTACATTTCTCTTCTGACTCCTCTTCACATGCTTTGACTTTTACAAATAACAAAAATATAATCAAAGCTAGTTAAAAACCTCAATTTTCAACACAATGTAAGAGCAATTCCTAAGCTTATGAGCTTTAAAACACTGACCATGTGGGAAGATCTTTGATTTGCAGGTCACATATGACTCTGACAGAATAAGCAGCACACTATCATAACTCTCACTGGATCATCAGGATTTTTAGGAGGATTTTTTCTTCTGCTTCAATTCAGCCACAGTTATTCTCCTGAGCACCCAAACCAAGTACATAAAATAAATTGGATTGCATATATGGGGTGGAGGAGGGCGTAGTGGGGTTAGTAGCATCAAAGAGATCCGTTTCATTTGCAAAGACAAGTGAAAATTAAACTTGGACAATAGGAGTATAAAAATAAATAACATGGTATAGACAAGAATAGCAAGACTTTTTTTTGTCAATTATGACACTTAAAATTTCACAAAAAATTTGAGGAGGCAGATGGATGAATGACATACAGAGTATAAGATGGATTTCAAGCATCGGGCTCTACTTTTAATACATGAGACACAGGACAGATGGGTTGGTTATATGTTTCCTCTTTAATTCCAGAAAACAGACATAAAACTGCAGCTGTGTTAAAGGGGTTAATGTCATATAGCAAAACCACACAGGACAGGTCCATCACAGGCTACCAAACCCAGCCACCCGCACACAAGGTGATGGGATATTACAGACCACTGTGGCTGGGACATGTCAAGCTGAGTCAACAATGTTGGATTCAATCCCCTGTTTTTGCTGTGGACAAGGTCTCTCAACATAGCCCTCATGGGCTCTCTTCCTTTCAAAATGTGACTTTTCTAAATCCCTGATGGATGACAGCTCAAGTCTGGCAGTTCTCTGTCACTTGGTATGAACCTTTTGGATGTGTAAGAAAGGCATTTCCAACTATATCCTTTCCTCTGGTTTGAACGAATGGAAAAAACCTCCTTTTTGAGTCCAAGGAGCGAAGTGATGAGATACAAATTATCACTGAAGCCACAGTCCCTCCTTAAGAAAGTGTCAGAAGTCCACTGCACAGCTTTTTTTTTTTTTTTACTATAATGCTAAGGTTAATGTGAAACAAAGTAAGTAGATGAAAACATCAATTACTGAACATTTAGAGAAGCAGCAACAAACTAAGTAGCTTTTCACATTAACCACAAACAGAAAAGTGATACAGTTTCATTTCAGAGTGGATCAAATTCTTCTCTTACTTATTCAGTATAATTCCCCTTGCTCCTACATAGTTTAAAACATGGTGCAGTATGCGTGGACAAAAAATCAAGCTTTATTTCATAAAATGGAAGAAATTAGGTCTGTCTATGGAATGCATCTGTCCACCAGTAAAACATTAAATGCCTCTACAAATGTAGGGATAGGTAACAAAACAGAACATTAAAAAAAACTTCTAGGCAACTGAAAATAGTCCCTGCAGTCCCAGGCCGTCATATGTTATTTCCTTTCAGCAATTCAATCCTAAATACAAAAAACCCCCCAAACAACCAAACCCTCTCCCCCCTAAAACAGAGAGAGAATAAGAAAATGCTTTTTAAGATGTTACATACCCAGGAGTCTTATAAGAAGTCAGTTCAAGAACATGAAACTATAATGATTGGGATACCTTCCTGCATCCTTTTACTCATGGTCAGTTGACATTAAGGACAGTGGTAGAAACTATTTTGGTTGGATGCAGCATTAAAAACCGGCAGAAAACTATTATGCAGAAAAAGCATAAAGCAGAAAATGAATGACCAAAAGTAGTTTAACTTTGCAGTGAAGTTTAACTATCCATGCTTCTTCCTTATCTTCATGCCACTGCAACTGAAAGAGGATTTAACCTGTGCAGAATTACAAAATACAAGCCTTTCTCTTTCTGTATAGAGAATTCGAGGTGGGAGTTGGAGCACTTCAGTAGGATGGAGCATCTCAGCAGGTGCTCCTTGGCAAAATATTTACACATCTGGCACATATAGGTTATGCTATGTCCTTAGAAAGTCTAATTACAGACCTGGCAATATACTTCCAAGGGTTTTCTTGCAGAGTTTAAGACTGTGCTATTTAAAATCTTGCTATTATTTCTGGGAGTAGAGCGACTTCATATAGCTCCAAATTGAACAAAGAAAAACCAGAAAGAAGATACAAAATTTGTACATTTTCTAGACTAGTCAAAATCCAAGAAGATCTAAGTGGCATTCAAAATTCATACAACATAAAATATAAATGATGCTATTAATCTGTGTGGATATTTATATAAATATGTGGCAGATAAATGTATTTTACAAAGAAATGGTAACAGTCAGGCAAATTCACATTTAACACAGCATATTTCATAACCAGCCAGAACCCTGACTTTTTTTTTTCTTTAAATTTAATGTCTCCCATTAGTTTCCTATCACAGATGTCAGTATCTTCCTTATTCATATGCTACTTCCTCCAGGTATGACAGAATAGCCTAAGAATAAAAGTACATATTAAATCCATTTATTCCAATCAGCTCCTGTTTAAATCAGCAGGAGTCACATACCCATTGATTTGATGTTCCTTAATTGGTACTTATAACACTGCTTTATTCTGACTGTTCTGTCATAAAGGATTATAATGGTGACATGCTTCTAAATTCCGTATAGCAAATTTATATCTCTCTTACTTTACGTTATCCTCCATCAGACATCTCCAGCCACCACAATCTTTGTAACCTGTACACTAGACTACAACATGCCATTGTAGCATATAAATAGTCCCATTATAGTTTCGACTCAACAGCTCCACAAGAGTCATGAGTTACTTTGCTCTGAGAGCAGATTTGACCTCATAGCACCACTAGACATGAAGCAAAAGTACAAAGAAATGTGACCGAAGCCATATTGATCAAGGTCAACCTTAACAAATAATTACTTTTAAGGTTTTTGCTTCCTAAGGTTTTTGAAAGTGTGAGTCAAACCCTTGCCTCCTCTCCACCAATACTATCAGCTTTCTCCCTTCCTTACTGCCTCTTCCTCTAAAAGAAAAGAGAAAGGAGAAATTAGAAAAAGATAGCCAAAATGGGGAAGAGAAAAAAGAAGAGATGATGAAGAAATAATTTCAGTACGCAGCAACAATGAAGAATGCTGTTCTGCTCCTCTCGGAGCAAGCTCTGCTTTGCTTACTCTTCCCATGTCCCACAATTCATTATAGCAATTTCCATTCACTGGCAAATGGTTGCCTAAGTATTGCTGCCACTAACACAAACCCCATGCTCCCAGATACCGATCATCTACAGGAACATGTGAACAACATATCTTGCATTAGTCATGTTTAAACTTCTACATAACCTTGCACCAAGTGTCATATCAGGAGATAGCATGTTTTTCTTAGAATAAAAACTGACTGTAAGAAGACTATGGTATGTTGGTACTATACTGTTTTGTTTAAGCTTTTTACACATTTATCTATTTGTTTAGAGTTAGAAAGTTTTAATATCTTCACTTGTTATTTTCATTAATTTTTAGTATTTGTATAAAACTTTGTTTACAATCCATATGACGAAATACTCCTAAACACATTACAAGAATATCATGACAGTGGCCAAGTCAGGCATCCAAAATTCAGGCAATGATACGTTTATGGCTACCTGTGCAAGTTTTATATACTTCTTTCTTTGTGACTGTACCGAGCTAACAGTCCCGATTCAGTACTTATTCTCTCACAAACAACAAAGGACTGACACCCTAATAGCAGGCACACTAAGCTAACCTAAACAAAGAAACTGTTCTCTTACAGACTTTTCTACCACCTTCTTCCCAAAGTCAAAATAATTTAGTAGAACATCTTCATCCTACCGGTATGAAGAGAATATATTCTTATCTCATTTTACCAGTGAGTAACTAAGGCACAAAAAGATCAAAGTGAGAAGTTTCCATCCACTTGGCCACAAAAACCTGTGATGTGATTTTCCAGAATACTTAGAATTATATAGGATTTCATACACAAATCAACACATCT
>WEIV01010620.1:40685-95963 GCA_013390005.1 Calyptomena viridis | reverse complement strand
TTGCCTCCAAAAAGTGAGGAACAGTCAGAGAACGCTCCTTTAAAATTCGCACCTTGTGAATGACTAACAGAAAATACATGGTAGGGTCAAGGGTAGAATGTAATTCTTCAAAATCATCCTTAACCAGGAGATCACCCTTTGCACCAGTCTCTTGTTATGAATATTACTTCTTACTCCCTGTGCAGTCAAGCACTAGCAGGGAATGAGGCACACACTTTATCTGTGGTTTCACAGACACTTGCCAACAGAAAACTCATTACAAGCTTTAGGGAGAATGCAGTTTGTAAACAGGTTTTGGTGCTTGTTTTAGAGGAACTGGGTACAAAACTCTGAGCTGACAGCTCTGGTCTGACCTCTCTAGTCTATTCAAGATTCAGTTCATGGTGGTTTACTTCTCCTAACATGGCTACCAGATCACCTTTATTTCCTGTCATTCCCATGCAGCCACAGTTTAACTATTCTGGCAATTAAAACACTTTTTGAACATAAAAAAATAAATATCCCTGGTAACATTTAAACCCACTATTTCTTATCCTATTCACAGATGACTTAGGGAGTATCATATTGATTCCTTTAGGCAACTGCTTTTACTCCCAAAGTGTGACTAAAAAAAGCCACACATCCCTATGCACATTCTGAGGAGCTCCGTGCCTCTAACAGAAAACTTAGAGGAGTCCAGAATTCATAAAATATTAAAGCTACTGTTGTAGCCTGTCTTCAGAAAGGCTTACTCATGTTAAATTCAGCATTCACTACAGTATTTTCCAGGTCTTTTCTGTCTGGTGAACTGCTTCCTAACTTGGATTTGTGCAGCTGATTATTCTTACTTAGGCACAGAATCCAGCATTTGTTGACTTGCATCTTATTTTTCTGCATGGTCTGTGCTATTTGTTAAAATAAATTTAAATTCTTATCCTGTCTTCCAAAGTGCTTGGGGGTAGCAGGCTTTGGTATAATTTGCAAATGCAATTCCTTCTATTCATCACTGAACACTACTGAAAGCACATGTTCTTCCACTGTAAGCAGCTCATGGATGTCATCCATTCTCTGAGTTTAAAAGAACCTTGTCTTTGACATACCATATGTTCAAAGCATTGCTGCCAATAGAGGAGGATTACAAACACACTTCTCTTTTGATACTTTTTTACTCCTAAATTCCCATTTTACCCTTCTTGTAAAGGAGAGCACATAGGTGAAACTGTAGGTTCACACAATTTTATTTTCCTCCCTACACAGGCCAAAACATAATCCTCACTCTGAACTCATACCACCTTCATCATTTATGCACTTTAGATATCTGCAGAGAGACCTGATTTCACTGCAATTTATCCCTTGCCAAAACTGCAACTGTTTTTTGCAGTAACCATTTATGGGCTTTTAAGTACAAAGGAACATAAGCCCACTATCATTTAGACTTGTTGTCCTGGAGACCATCTCAATTTTACTATATAAGTAAGAATTCTCATCATTATTACTGGAAAGCCACATATATCTTAGAATAAAAGGTTCAGTTACTTTTAAGGATGTAGTAGATACAGGAAATTTGGGACTGCTGGTAAGTTCATGAGCAGTGTTGTTTCCTACTTAACATCTATTTAGCTCAAAGAGAATTCAGAACAAAGTGTATATGCCATTAAGGAGTTCAAAGTATCCCACATGTATAGGCTGAAAAATTTCAAATGCCCATTTGAGACCACTGACAAACTTGTGAAGACCTGACTCAGAGGTAGGTAAAAGCTTAAGCTCATGTTAAGAACTACATGAAAGGTAAATTTGGCTTGAAAACATATTAGGGAATGGATCAGGTAGGAAGCAATATTGTTCCCATCTTCCTGCCTGACTGGAAGTATTTACAGAATGTGTCTGACCAGTATGCAACTATACAATGTACAAAACCACTTACTCTCTGGCCACTTCAGCTCAAGTAAGCTTTGCAACATACTTTAAAATTCTTCACATCTCAAAAGATTCTGCTGTTCTCTGAAAATGTGCAGAACTTGAACTTCACATGTGGTCTCCATTTAAATGCAAATCAACCGATTAGCAATTTAAAGTATGCTAACAGATAATTTGTATTTGAGATACTTGTCTTGAAATGTGTAAAGGCTGGACCAATAATTCACTTTTTTTTTTTTTTTACAGTTTCAAAAATGTGTGCACTATCTTAAATTCACCTTGTAACCGAGTATTTTTATGGTTACCAAAGGTACAAATATTTTGCATATTCGAGGTTTGGCCTGGAAAATTAATAACATGACCTTTAGGCAAAGGTAAGATCAAAACCAAATTTGTTCTAAATTTCATGAAATCTTGTTAAACTGTAGATATCAGTCCTTTGGGTGCCAAAAAAGTTAGCATCTCTTTTTTGGGTTTTTGCACTGAGGGTACTGGTATGAATATTGTGAAATCCCACCTGCAATGTAGTTCGGTGTTTTGAAAGTAGGATTTCACTCACAATACTGTGGTGAACTAATTGATATTGGATATAATTAATTTTGAATATTTGGTTGATTTTATCTGATAAAATACTGTTTGAATGTCAAAGGTTGTATCTTCATTCTAATACAATCTTACTTTTAAGAGGAAATTTGTACTTCAGTGTAATTCCATGAACTCATAACTAAAGAAAAACATAAATTTAGGAATTTTGATAATTACAGAATATATTCATACAGCGGTAATTATTCCGATTTGAAGGACAAAAATTTCCTTCTGATCAAAATTCTAAAATTCCCAAAGAATCTTAAAATTTATGAAGAATTCCCTTGAATGCATTAAGGTACATTAAATATGTGACACATTAAACTACTATGAAATGTGAATATCGTCAGTAATTTAAACTCTGAAGAAAAGAAAACTACTCTTGGCAATTAGCACCAGCACTAAAATGATGGTGGTCATTAGAATACCGGTTATCCATGCTGTTCTCCCATTAACATGTAGATGAGGAGAAGATAGACCAAGTCCTCAAATTGGTCCTTATTCTGTCAAGAATTCTGTCAAGAATTGGACTTATTCTGTCAAGCTGATGTGTAAAAACTGTATAGTGCAATGATACATAGCCACATTAAGTTTCGTATAAGCACTTCGTTGAATTAATTGGAGGAACACATTTGTCTTTACTTGCTCTCTGATCTGTAAAGCGAAAAGTGTCATTTCCCTTCAGTCATATTTGAAATCTGTACTATAAGGAGCCCTAAGCTAAACATGTGTTAAACAGAACAGATGCAAGCCATCTAACTTATTGGAATAGATTATGTCTTAGCATTCCTCAACACTACCTGTACTTTTGTGCTTACGCTGCTCATTGTCACAGAGAAAACGAGCACATAGATACCTCCATGTTTGCCCCTAGTCAGAAAACCATTTTAACCAGTCACCAGAACAGAGTCTGAGCTAATGGAAACAGATTTATGAGAGTGTGCTCTAGATGTTACTTATTTTTTTCATAATTCTAAATATCTAAACCAGATGACATTCCTGTTTTTCTGGCTAAAATAGCTGAAACTAGAAATTTCTCGCTGAAAAAACTTATTTTTTTTGTTTGATTGGTTTGAATGTCATGCTACTGACTTTTCATCCAAAGAAAAAGGTTAAAATAAGTATTTTGCTGTCCCTTGTTATTTTTTTCTCAACTAAATTTTAGGGGAAATTCTTAGAAGATAAACCAATTAGATCCTGGTTCTCACTGGAATATAAACATTAGCTGTACACTTATCACTAGACCACTACTGGATTTGATTTTCAGTTCTGTATACCAGGTAAAGTAGCCTCATGCAGCACTCAAAAGTAGCATGGAAGTACCATGATGCTAACTTTAGTCCTCCTGAGGGATTAATATGAATGCTTAATGACATTAATCCGCACTTAGCTAATTTATGTTTAACGATATGTTTTCCATGCATACAAATACAAATATTAATTTTGGATTGAAAGATAATAGTTCAACACGATAACAATTAAACAGCTGTAACCTGTCTTGTGTTAAGTAATAGAGCTGCAGGCAAGCTTCATAAACAGATGGTCTTACCCACCCATGCTTAATGCTAAAGATTTTTAAAAAAGAGGTGTTGACAATTCTGAACAAGAAGGCATAGTTTTAATGCAAATTGGCCAATTTGCGATTTTGATTACGCTAAAACTAATTTAGTCTATAGAAAAAATTAAGCTCCACTGTAACACTGAGATGTTACACAGCACCAACATAATTATTTACTAATTTCATTCAGCTAACAGAGTTTAATGGAAAAGCAGCTAAAAAAGTATCCATATTTATGGGCTTCCTATGACAGTTACTTAATACACTCATAGTCCATGACAGTTATATCACAAAAAATAACAGACTTTCTGAAATAGTATCTGTTCCAATCTCACAAAACAACTACTTGACAGGAGAGGGTCACTGAACTCATTGCAAGCAGGACAGAAAGGAAACAAAAACATACTTTAGTGCAACTCTGTTATGAAAACTTAATTATAGAGCAAATTTTCATCCAGGCTGTCACCTGGGCACCAGCTGTGCATGTGCGGTCTTGCATCACACTGAGATGCAGGCTGAGCTTCAAAAAATAATTTATGGATGTTCACCTCAGACCCATGAATGTCACTTCCTGACCAAATAAACAATTGACAGGTGATTTTCCACAGCTTTGCAGTAAGCTATTGAATTAAACTGCTCTCATAGAGATACAGGAAATAGTAAAACACTACATTAAAACATTTTAGAAGGGCCTGTTGTGACAGGTTATGGGATAATGGCTTTAAACTAAAAGAGAGTAGGTTCAAACTAGATTTAAGGAAGGAGTTTTGTTCAATGAGGGTGTGTTATGGTGGTACAACACTGGAACAAGCTGCCCAGAGAGGTGGTGAATGCTCCATCTCTGGAAACATCGAAGGCCAGGCTGGATGAGCTTCTGAGCAACCAAATCTAGTTGAAGATGTCCCTGTTTACTGCAGGAGGGGTTGACCTTTAAAGGTCCCTTTCAACCCAAACTATTCTGTGATTACAGGAGGGAAAAGACAGTAAGCAAATTAGGTGTCTTAAGTTGTTTAGTATTTGAAACATACCCCACCAGTGTGTAGTACAAATCTGTAAGATGCTAAACAATAGCTCCCAGTCTTTAGTTTTGCTAATGAATTCTTAAGAGATCCATTTTATCAAAATACTGAGCATGTACTTATCTGCTGAAGATCTCTGATATAAATATGTGGAAGTATGTGTTCAGAGCAAAGGCAATGACTCACAAGTGTGGCTGACATCAAGTGTGGTATTGAAGTTGGAGCTACCCTGTGCCAAAGATGCATAATGGAATAGTGGGTATCAGCAACACATATCAGGTTTATTGCATTAGTCAAAACTATCTTGACCACCTTACTATACACATTGTTTCAAACAAATAAAGTTCTCTCCACTTAATTTAGGCTATTATGCTATCACAAATTGAATTATATAAAAGTATATAAAGTACTGTACATAAATACTGTGTATTACTTCTCAAATCCAGTCTTCCTCAGCTTTAGGGAAATGCTGATGTTTAACCCAGGTAAGCAGGTGTCTAAATTTTTTTCTGAACAAAGAAAAAGCAAACCTTAGCAATCACCTATGTTTTTGCTTCCCAAAAGCCTGAAGTACTGAAATAAAACAACAACAACAACAACAAAATGCATCTGGGAGCTTAGAGAAATTAGAATTTCCCTTGGCTAAATTCCATTTGAGTATTTTGAATTATATGTAAAAGTCAGCATAATTCAAGAAACAATCTAGGGTTTAAATGATTTAGAGAAGCAAAACTATGGACTATCTTGTTTTAATTAAAGAGATAGGTTTGTTTTTTCCTTCATTCTATATTTTAATACGTGTCAACTTACAATACAAACAATGGGCTAACTGATAATGAGACTAGACAGATAGTAAGCATTTAGAAATACATAAAAATCATTAACTGAGTTGTAAAACATTTTTACCATTTTAAACGGCATTCATATTTCGCAAAAATACCATAAACTCTTTGATCAAATGAGTTATGGATTTACATGATTCAGTATAAATTCCAGTTAGTATTCTGTGCGTAATGCATATGTATCAATCCCGTTTTGTACATCCACCTAGAGATCTGGAGGTCTATTCCTTTCCCAAAAAGTGAATAAAGTGATTTGCCCTGTAGATTTACAACTTCTTTAGAATATGCCTTTCCCAAAGAAGCTGTAAATTTTGGCTGTTGCACTTCATATGACTTTCAGGTAATAGCTGCAACAAAGAAACACATTCACATATCCAAAATACTTCACAGTACTGCAGCTAAATGGTTAATGACTTTCAGAAATAAGAAGGGTGCAACTGTTTATTTTTAGACATATAAAGGGAGAGCGAGAGTCTTTCATACCCATAACACAAATCATGTAAATATTCTGCTACTAAGTAGAGAGTCCTAAGTAGCATAAAATGCCTGGGTTACAAATGGAGGATGACAATAATAAACTGGTTTGCATGGAGAAACATTCTGAAGTCCCTTGTGTTTTGAAATTTATTGCTCAGAAAAAGCTATTACCTACTGTAGGGCAGGTGAGAGAAAAGCAATTTGACTCTTCATCTGCAAAGCTGAGGAGGCAGCAATTTTTACCCCACTAAGTGGAAATACTCTTGGAAATGAGCGACAAAATGACCTAGTTCCTGAAGAAAACAGCTCTAAAAAAATGAACATAACAGCAGGCTAGAGCCTGTACCTCCTTACTTGTCTTGGAGGCCGTAAGGGCAAAATAAACAAATCAAACTATCTTTACAGCAGCAGCCACAAAATAAATTCCCATTTAAAGAATAAACAGGTGAGAAGACAGACCTGCTCGCCCAGTGCTGAGGAAAAACTTGCTTGTGCTTAATATGTTGGAAAAATTGTTCAAGAGCAGTTCATCCGTATATAACTACAACCCTTGAAATGCTGCCAAGGTCAGTGAGACCAACAGCAGAGTGATCTGCTGAGTAATTGCTCGTTGGCAAGTTAAAGCAGTCAAGGGAAAGGCCTTATCCTACTTCTAAATATTTACTTTCATTTATTGTTCAGAAAGCAGTTCTCTCTGCACCTCTCTATTCTCTCCGTCAGCATGTTTTCTGGAAGCTCCTCAAAAACATTAACCCTATCGATTCTTCATGGGATTCTGCAGATGCACCTTGATTCCCTCTCCTTGATGAATGTGAGCAATCTCATTAGTAAATAATAACAGTTATTTAAAATAAATCAGTTGTGATTGCTGTAAAAAATAACTCACGAGTCAATCTTCCTACTTCCACACCTGACTCCCTTCTACAAAGTAAAACCTTCACTCATCTTTCTGGTGCAATGATGTGGGTATCAGTTAACAGAGCTGTAACAGGCTCTCTTTTTCCCTGCCCTCAAAGCTCCCAGCAGTGCTTCTCATGACCACAAAGCACAGCACCACCACCTGCCCCTCAGTCAGGACTATAAACTGTTGGGAACACAGCTCAGGTTTTAATATTTTTTAAGTACTCATGCCCCAGTGATAGCTTAGCTGTGCTAACACAGAGTGAGAGACCTCCCAAAACTTCCAAGAAAGTTAGAATTCTCTAGGCTCTTTTTAGATTGTGCTAAAAGCAAATCATGCTACATTCACATCTATTAGCTCCACTGCTGTTAGACTTACTGATCCTGTCCTGTTGCTTCAGCGACATGAAATAAATTTAACCATCTCTCCTCCATCTCTCCAAACATAAAATGATGTGATTTTTTTTTAATTTATTGGAATTTTTTTGACCATTCAGATTATCCATGATTTCCTCATCACTCAATGTTATGCTTGCCTTTGATCTCTGGCTACCTCTTTCATTGGCTATTCAATTCACCTCTAAGTGCTTAGCCATGATGCTTCTCATATTTGGGAGATGTGTCCTATAAATACTTCAGAGTCACACTGTTACTCCTGTCACAGCCTTTGATGAGCTTGTGCAGTGCTCCCCACTCACCTAAATACAAACTAGTCATCTCTTGCATGTAGATCATTGCCAGTTCCTTTGCCTATGCTTCCTACCTGTTGCCATGCAATAATTTCCCTGACAAGACAAAAATTGTTTGTATAGGACCGTCCTCCTCTTTTACAGACCTGCAGTGTTTTGCACAAAGGGGAATTAGTATGCAAGGGAATTTCTTAGCACTACAGCTCCACTTTTTCTTAGTTTTCTTATTTACATGCATAATTTCTTATGCTAGTTCACTGTCAAAGCCTGTGTAGTGGAGAGGGATATCAGCTGTATATATACGGACTGTAAATAACTGAGTAAGAAAAGCTCCACTGATAAAGGCACAATAACTTCCAAAGTTTTCTAGGTACTAGAACTATCTTGGTAACAGAAACAGAGAAGCTGTAATAAGGTTCGCTTCTTCTCAATCAGCTGTATTAGACTGCTGTTAATTATTAACATGTAAGAAATTTGAGAGAATTCTAAAATAGAACATTATGTTGACAAAAAGATAATTTGGGGCAGCTAGATCACATTTATTACACAGTGGAGGCAACATTTTTGTGTAGGCAAGTCACTTTCCTTGAAAGGAGTCTTCTCCTTGAAAGAAAAAAAAGGGAAGAAAAACAATAGGAAGCTTCATTTCCAAAAGACATAAAGCTATCACATAAAAAAAGAAAAGCACAAATCAAATAATATATTTACAGTTCAAAATACAAGTCACTTCCCCCTCAACAAAAGGCATTTAAAGGGAAAAGATTGAAAAGGAAATTCTTCCACCTTCTCATAGCAAACTAGGTATAAAGAACTCCTGAGACATAACTATTTCTTTTCCTAAAGCATCAATTCCTTTCCACAGACTGACACGTGCAAATATTCTGTTTGCAGAAACATTCTTCAAAGTAATACAGTTCTTATTCACACATGGCCAGCAGTGCTGGCTGTTTGAATTTTGCAGTGAAGACAGGGTAAAGCATAGCCAGCCTACCAATGGTACAGTGCTCTCCGTTCCATCCCTGGCTACATTCACACTTCCCGTCTTTACAGGTGCCGTGCTCCGCGCAGCGGGGATGGCAGGCTCTCTGGTTGCAGGCTGCACCCGTCCAGCCCTCCTCGCAGCGACACGTGCCACCCATGCACACACCGTGCGTGCCGCAGTCCAGCGAACAGACTTCTGTGTTTGGGAGGAGAGAGGCAGAGAAAAGGAGGCAGAGAGCACAGGGGAGAGAGAGCACATATTAATTAGCAGCGGTACATTTTAATTCAATGTGTGCAGAATAAGAAAGGAAAATCTTTGAAAGCAAAATCGAACAAGTTTACTGTGAACAGCATTTTCATGTGAGACCAACAGAATAAAGTTTTCTCTTTGCTAATGCTCACTTAGTTAGCCAGCACATTTTAGTGATGCTTAAGCATCCACAGCTCTTTTGCTAGCTCTGAGTAATTTTCAGGCATGTTTTTTCTGATCACGTATGTTTTAAGAGTAACCTTTTAATCTTAGATTATATGGCACTTATACCTACCTGAACTTACACTGCACTCATCATGACTAAATGCAACACATTTCTAGATCACTGCGTGTTGTGAGCGAAAATCTAATACAACAAAGTTCATTTTAACAAGGTTTCTCCTCCTTACCCTTCTCCCAGTTTTCTTTTGAAGATAAAATGTGCCATTTCTGACACATTTTTTCATTATAAAGAATCAGCCTTAGTGAGACAAATTATTACTATGCTGACACACTGACACATCTGTTAAATATAAAAAATTATTCTCTTTTACTTTCAGTAAATTTGTATCAGCTATGAACAGTCTGGTTTAAATAATAGTTTGTTAAAATAATAAATCAACATATAGCAATTTAACTTGTCATTTACATGTAGTAACAGGATCTTGTATCTGATAGAATAATTGAAAAATATGTTAACAGCCTAAGGTAGTCAAAGGCCAAACAATGAATATTAAGTCTCTGCTGATACAAGATGATTTTGCATTTACAGTTTTGGTTCATTTAGTCAGACTCCAGCAAACTTTACTTCTTCTAAGCAGACAACAGAAAAACAAGAGGGGATACAATACAGCCTGAGGGACTTCTTTAGTTCCTTGGCATACAGCTGGCTGTAGGCATGTACTGGTTCACAGTAGTGCTGGATTTGGTTTGTGTTTTCTTGAAAAAGACACCAAGTAGGTTAGGAATAAAAGATCAAAATTATTTTTAAGAGCAAAAGAAAATTGCATTCAGTGCAAGGAAGGTTTCCAGTTTCCTGATCAACAGTGTTTTTCTTCCCGGCTGTCTCAAAAGTGCTGTGGAACATTAAATAGAGTATCAAAGAGCTGTGACATTTCCTGTAAGAAATACCCCAAAACCTCTATGGAGAATGACAGCTCTAATTTCCCCTTCCTTTTTTCCCCACCATACAGCATTTTATATCTACTTTGAATTAAATTTTTGATTAAGAGATGCAAGATGGTTTGGTTAACTTTAGAAGTCACAAAACGTCAACGTGGCTCCAAAAAAGAAAGGTTTATTTCTCTTCAATCTAATCAATTTTTCATTAGGGTGAAGGTGTTTATCAGCTTTTAGCACACTAGCTTTGAGCAAGGTGCGTCAATCTTTGTAATGAATTTATTAATTAGAGCTAATTTAATTGAAGTGGAATTGAAGGGCTAATTAACGAACAAACTGCTGATGAAGATAGAGGAAAGCTCTGCTGATTTCAAACCCGTAAAACTCTCTGATGGAAATAACTCATTCTTTTCTTCATCTAGCAACTTAACAACATGTTTATGGGCAAGATTTACTCTTTTAGTCTACTACTCTGAAGGTCGTTTTGTACAGCTTCAGTAAACAATCTGTGAACGTTTTTACAAAGCTCCTTTGTGATTCTGACACACTTGAAATATTTGCGATCAGAAACATTTTACGTTATTTTAATGACAAATCATTCCTTGAAACATTAAGTAAAAGATGGAGCATAACTGGTCATCAGAAAAGGTGTAGAGGACACTGTGTCAATAAAGAGGGGATCCATGTTTCACCTGAGAACTAGAAAGGGTCTCTCATAAACAGCCATTTTTAGTGCTAGAAATGCTCAGAGAATTATTTTTTTCTTCTAAACAAATTTCACAGAAGCCAACATTTTCTTCTCTCTGTCACTTTTTCTTGAATGTTTGGAACTCTGTCTTATCACTCTTGTATGCATAAACCATTATGTAGTATCACAGATCCTGGTGAGGAAGTACATTTGTTTTAAAAAGATGGTTCCTCATGAAAAAGTTATATTTATTCATAAGCTGGCATAAACCCAGCTAGTCCATGTGTTCAGTTTTCATTAACAAAATGTCTGAGTTCTTAGGTGAACGGGTTTAGACAAATATATGTCTCACAGTTAGACATAATTTCTTTTTTGATATGTGGCTATCAAACAAGATCCTAAAACGACAGCTCTAATTTGAGGTTGTTGTCATACTTTATAAATATTTAGATTCTGCTCTCTATGCTAGTACCTCTAGTTTTCTACTTTTGTTTCTAAGCTCAGATTATGCTTTTAATAAGCTCAGTATCATATTTCAAGAAATCCCTCTGCTTCTTCACTCCTACTAACTCCTTCCACTCTGGCAGCCTGCACTCTGCCAGAATTCATTCTTGAATTCCCTTTGCCTTCAAACTTGAACACTGTTTTTCAAGAAAAATACTTCCAGTTATCTGGAGAGATTTTAAAAATGTCATTGTCTCTGGTTTCACTAGTGCAGTTTTAAGTTTCTAAACAGATGTATTAGGTAAAATCCACATATCATGCAAAGAACATTCTGAACTTGCATGTGAAGTACCTGAAGTTATCAGGTGAAGGCAGCTAAAAGATACAAACAAATGTATTGATTTTCAAATCCTTCAAACTCATCAATTATTTTGAACCTTTGAATCAATTCATAGTTCATGCTGAAGTCAACTCAAAGACATCAATCAGTTCAGCAGGTCAGGTCTTAACACAATAATGTCATTAAAATGTTGCTATTTGAGACATCAACATTTCACAAAATGCCAGGGCTTTTAACTCTCACCATTGGAGCAGTCTGGACCTGTCCAGTTGGGGTCGCATGTGCAGGTACCGCTTTCTTGAAGGTAGGTGCCATGACCAGAGCACTGGTCAGAGCACATTGTCTTCAGGATTTCACAGTTGTTGCCACCCCAGCCTGGATTGCAGTGGCACTCGCCGTGGATGCACACACCATGGCTGGAGCAGGCAGGGTCCAAGCAATCTGCTGCAGAGAGATGAGAAAGGTCAGCTTAAACTTCTCATTCCTAACAACAGTAATCAAACCCTAGATGCTCATGGGCACTTTTGGGATTAATTCATATTTTAAGATCTTAGGAAATAGGCAGCATTGCACTCATCTTAAAAGTAAACATTAGTAGTTTGAAGCTGAAAAGTTCACCTTTCTTTCATCGCCATGAGTGAGGAAATGACAAAGTAGACCACGGTGTCTTGGTGCTTGCCTCCCTTCTCTGGCTACAAGATAAATCACTCTTTGTCATCACTACTTGCATAGCTGCAATTTTCCTTGTAAGAACACCTTGTTTCCACATCACTTTTTGATACTGTGGAATTTGTGTGTGCACATAACTGACATCAGGCTATTACAGGATACCACTGAGTTAACAGAGAATCTTTCAAGGTTTGCTGATTTTTCTGAATTGCAATGAGATTGGCTTTGGGTCTCAGGCAACTGATCTTGGTTGTGCCTTATCACAGTGTAACGAGTGTTGGGATTCCCTGCAGCACTCGGCATCAACTGACCTGATCCACTGCCATACAGTTTTGACAGCTACACAGGACTCTCAACTTGTATCAGAAATGAATGAGTTGCATCCTGTCTCTCTGTCTTAATTCACTTTAATGTGCCTTAGATGACGAGATTTAATTTAGCAATTTGACTCAATAAAATGTTACACTTGTAGGGTCAATGGTCTGAAAATTTAATTCCAGAGACTTAATTGCATTACTTTGTACGTGGAGATCAATAAAATCAATTTGATTGAGGAAGAAAATGGCACTTTTTACTCTCTAAAAAAATAGAATGGAAAATGAACCACATTTTGCAGCATGACAGAACCAATATTATTATGCACATCTTTGGAATACAAATATGATGCATCATTTTTCACTCTGATGCATTTGAATCAGCACTTTCCACAATGTGGTCAGTGGAAAAGATCACTAACAAATACAATACATTAATGATTGACTCTATACTGTGAAAATTCATTAAGTATTACTACATGTGTATTTCATGTGCTTTCTTCTTAGCTGACCTCAGCCAGAAAAAAAAATATGGCAAGCAAAAAGATAATGCACATTATTAAGAATTTTCTCACTGCTTACTTGAGAATAAATAGAGCACAATAATTACGTAGAATTCAGTGATACTAGTGATTCCCAAACTTGATTTGTAGTATTCTAAAGTGACTTTTGAAGAAACATGGTTAGTGCATAAGATCTAGATCTAGAAAAATTGATAGAGCTGGATGTGCCAGCTGCAAACCTGACCAACAACAGCATAGATGCTGGCATAAATATTTACTCATTTACCTTCTTCACAGTTTTCTCCTTTGTACCCAGAGTTGCAGGCACAAGAGCCCATGATGCAAATGCCCCGGCCTCCACATTGGGGATCGATGCACTGACTTGTAGGCACGTCACACTCAGTGCCCTTCCAGCCGCTGTAGCACAGGCAGCGCCCTTTGGAGTACTGGCCGTTGCCACTGCACAGCACTGGGCAAGCTGCTGTGGAACAAAACACAGCAGAAAAATTAAAACCAAGATCTTCACCAAAGCTTTATAAAGAGCATCTAATAAGTTGCTTTTCTGGTGTATTTGTCTTCATGTTCACTTAAACTGACTCCAGAAAAGCATTAAGTCGATTTACCTCTTGAACAATCGGGGCCCAGAAACCCAGGAAAACAATGGCAGGATCCAGAAACACATTCACCGTTACCATGGCAATTTCGGGGGCATTCCACCACAGACTCTAAAGGGAAAAAGAGAAACATAATTCACAGATGCCCACTCCATTAAGTACCTATCAGCTGAACAACAAGTAACTGACAGTATGCTCTTGCTCCAAGAAGTGTTTACGTTTGGTTTCTTTGAAGCACACAAATAACTGTGATTTTCTATTGCTGATGCCTCCAGTATCTTAGGACATTATATTTCAACAAAAAGGCTAAAATTAGAATGGTAAAACTATAGGAGTTCCATACTTAAAATGTGTGCCTTGTGTCATTTAACAAATACTTCAAACAGTGTCCTTCTTTCAAGCACTGTTTTACTAGAAGGTACACCCCTCATGCTGTAGAATAAGAAATTAAAATATATACTCTGCATTTTACTCTGAGCAGCAAAGGAAACACTATGAATTGAAAACCTGCGAAAAAAATTCAGGTCATTCACCTATGAAAAACTATCTATGTATTCCTAATAAACCTGACCAGTAGCTAGTATTTGGTAAGTTTCAAAGTTTATGCTTACCTATAATTATGGTATTAAAAGACACCTGCTCTGCATTTTTCCCATCATTATAAAAGGCCAGGTGCCAGATGCCAGAATCCAAATACTGGATAAAACCTGCCTCGTGGAGACTGACAGACCTCGTCTGCCGCCCTGCTCGCTCCGACTCCAGCAGGTTGCGTTGCTCCCTAGCAATCAGCCGGCTGCCATCCAGGAGCTCCACAAAGTCATACTGCAAGGAGAAACAGAGAGGAGCTTGAAAAAGTCACAAGATGACCCATGGCACCATCAGCTTCCCCACAATACCCTGACAGTATGCTTGTATTTTGACCAAGATTTTCCTTTTGGAGCAGGGAAGCAGGAGCTGAAACTGACCCTTGTTTATTTCTTTGCCCCTTGCTAAGCATTCAAACAAAATCACCAACTAGTTCTTATGCTTATTAGAGTGGTCTTTTCAGTGACAAGTGGCCAGTGAACCTACTATACACATTAGAGGAAAAAAACATTAGTTGAAATGAGTCTGCAGTGATGACTGTCACCTGAATTACAGGTGAGAGCTAACTTTCCAACTGTGTTATATGTATATGGGTTAGTAATAATATCCAACACCAATAACCTACTTCATTTAGTTTCAGATGAAGGATTAAACTGCTCAATCCCCCTTTTGCAGTCTGGAATTATGGAGGAAGGAGAGCAAGAGCTTTACTTCCCATCACAAAAACTCAAAAGAGAAGATAGAAAGCAGAAAACGTTGCAAGTGTTGAAAATGACAAACTGACAAAAAAACAGAGTAATCTCAGGTCAACGGACAGCACATAGTGTATTTTAACAACCGTCAGTGGGGCTTGGAAAAATGTAACAGCATCTCAGCTGATACAGCATGCAAACTCACAACACAAGGTTTTATGCATGTTAATCTTTACTTAGGCTAATGGCACCTAGAGGGCTAAAACTACTCCAGGCACTACACTGATTTACACTGCCCGGAGTCTGTTCTCACGGCTTGAAAGTTGTCTTCTGCATGTTTAGCATGTAAAGATCAATATGTATAGAGCAAAATTAAATATGTAAGAAAATAAAGGAGAATTCTTTCTTGTGGTAAAGGGACTCTGCTTTTCCTGCCAAGACTGTTCGAAGTTTCATTTTTATGGTGACGGTGACACATGTTTATTGTATGAAGTGAACTGTAACACATAAATCTTCAATATTCCCACAGGCTGGAGATCTCTCTTAAATGGAATTACATCCAGGCCCTATTAAAGTAAAGGCCAGCACGTGAAACCATTGATTCACCTGAGCTGGGATAAGATCAGTTCCCAGGACAAGAGAACCCATGGTTTTACACCCTGATTTGTGACCTTCAGAAACTGCTCCCAGGACAAAAGAATATATGATAGTCTTTGTCCTGGAACAAGGGTTTCAGTGCTTATATTCTCTTCTTAAAATTGCAGGCCAAAATTCAGTGCTATTTTAAGTCTGTTCCTCCCCAGTAATCAGAATTATCTTCCTACCAGCCAGATGTGAAAGAAATGCAATGTTGATATGCCTCTGTCAACACTCAATACACTTTTCCAGCTATGTCTGAACCAGCAGACTAGAAGATAATGTGATTAGGATGCACAGAAGCCAGTACCTTGGTAGCTTTGTAAGTGCTGCACCACATGAAAATGAAAGCGCCCATTTTGGGAGAGCACCAATTATTCGAAACCATTCAACATTTTCATTTGTCAGAGAACTAAATATTTATCTTCTTTTGTGAGAGCGAGAAAAAACAATTTTAGTTTTTTTTAACCTCTGCCTGACTCAAGAACACTTGTCTCTGGTGGTTTTCACTAATATTTAAAAAAAGGGAAAGCTCAGGGAGCTCTGAGTTTTAACAAGTAACTTATAGCCATTAGGATCAACTTTGTCATTTGCATACTTCAGGAGAGCTCTTCTGTAGAAGGACAATTTCAGACTAAAACTATATTTTTGATACAGGAACAAGTGGTTACACTGCTTGATTAACCACTAATGACTGATAAATATTGTGCAATTAACAATTTAATATTTGTAATGTAATAAGGACATATGCTGTTATCAGAACACCCTTTTAGACTACATTTAAAAAGCCATACCGAAAGGCATTTACTGTTCGTTCTGTCCCCCAGCAAAAACCAATATTTGATCTTAATCCTTTTAAAGGCTGTTTTTTTATATTTAGGACATGGTAACAAAAACAGACTGGAAAAACAATTATCTTCATAAGCAAAATCATACTAATTTTATTTTCCTCCTAAGAAGATAAATTAATTACTTTTATATTGAGTCTAAATGTGCTGATTTGTTGACCATTTCATACAGTTTTGCTTTAAATGAAAATCCCTTTTTCATCCTTACAAGTCTCTTAAAATAAACATATTGATTCACTGGCTGCAATGGAACTGATGTTTTTAGAAAGTGTCACAAAGACTTTCAGGCTTGCATTGATTGGGTTTTGAATGGACAGCCATCGTCAATTATTTCTGGTTGATTTTATTTATGATTCCCCAGAAAGAGAGAACTACGCATCTCTGATCAGTCCGTGATACATAGTAGCTGTGCTTGAGACGAATTTTGACACTCAAAGAGAATAGCAAGACAACCAAAAATTCTTTCCTGATTACAATATATCAAACCATTTCCTACATGCTGTATCCCTATTACTTTGGATTATGGGACAGAACAAGAGTTAAATTTACTGCATTCTGTTATTACTTAATAATAAAATGCTAAGCAACTGACAGGAATGGTTTATATACAATTCATCCTACTCCAAGACAAAAGTGTAAACTAAGACTTCTTGAGATCTCTCCCAGGCTCACTTCTACCATAATGTTACTATGTCCCTCACACTGGAAGGAAAACTGGCATCAGAGGTTGTACAGTTATGGACAAATATTGACTCCAGTTTCCTTTTACTCACTGTCAGGTTTTAACTGGGTATAAAAAAGAGGTGGATAAACAGGCAAAGGGTACAGTACAGAAGTGGCAAGTTTTGCATTACAGTCAGAGGTGACAATAGAGAGAAGGCAGACATTGGTAGAAACATTGAAGCTGTAAGGAGGGAGCTAAAGAAGATTGTGGTGTGTGGTTACACGTGTAGGGTATCACAGGCATATGAGTAAAGATATCGGAGGGGCAGGTGATAAGGCAACTTTACAAATGCTGGCAGAGTGCAGGTAGTAATGAGTTTTCTACTATTTAACAAAAGATCTGACAATTCAAATACCAATGTTTGAGAGACAAGCAGCAGCTGCTCATTTGCATAAATTTTGTTATTAGCACTTGTCACTCTGTGACTAGGAGATAAGGGGAGACAGCATTCATAACTGTCATAGTTAAACACCTGTTATTTTCCAGGTTGTTCTGTTCTCCACACCTCAAAATGGCTGCATTAAAACTGGAGAACATTCAGGAAAGGCCAAGGATGACCAGGACTGAAACAGCTTTCATAAAAATTATGACAAAAGACTGGAAAAAGTACAACTCTTTGATGACACTAGAGATCTATAAATCAAAGGTGGCATGGAGAAGAAATATGTGAGAAACTCTCTACTGTCTCTTCCAAATCACTACCAACAGTGTATCAAACAAAAACTGCTGAGAGCCTGTCTCAAAACACACTGAGGAATACAGTGTGAGATGTGTAGTTAAGCCTTGCTACAAATGCCACAGATGCTAAAAGCTTTCACAGGTTCAAAGGTGACTACACAAATTCACAGGAAAGAAAAAAAACCTATCAAAGACTGTAAAATACAAAGACAGCATCTTTGACTCAGCAAAGTCCTTCAGCCTTAAAACTCTGGAGGCCAAAAGCATATTTTGGGGAGAACAACTACAGTATTGCCATGATGCTATATTAATCTCTATGTATCTGCTCATGGCACCATCACAGACAGAACACTGGGCTAGATGGGCCTTTAATCAAACTCAGTGTGGACATTCATGTGTTTTTCTACTATGCTCCTATGACCCTTGGAACCATATGAGTAAGCTGCCTTGTCTTATGAAGGGATGCAGCGAAGCCCAACATCAGCTGTTAGTCTGTCCCTGCTACCTATGCCTGGCTTGCAGTTAGGAACTTTTGTCAGTACAAGCCCATAAGGGTTAGGGGAAATAAGAAAACAATAAATGGATTTATGCTTGCAATCCCCTCAGTGTTCTATTTCATTAGATGTCTTTTTGCCTAAATATCTTATTTTGTTTATGTAAGCTCCTTCGGTAAAATACATATTTTACCAGTGCAAGTTGTGTCTTCATCAAAGTCCTGTGTTAGCCCTTTGCTAGAGAAAGGCCTAAACTGTTGAGAGATACTTTACTCCCTTTTTTTGCCCCATGTGCAGGAGCATGGTCACAAAAAAACCCACAACTCTTCACTGAAACTGCATTTTTAGGAGATTACATACATGCTTTATCTCAGGCACTTAAACTAGACATCAGTGGGTTCAGGGCTATATAAACATTCTGATAAACGTGTACACTTGGGAATCTCACTGATAAGTAAGGCCACTGATAAGTAAGCATGCCTAATTTTTCCATGTATCAAGTGTCAGTCAATGATTTGTAAAAAAACCTGCAATTATATACCAGGCAAAAATAGGACAAGAGAACTTGACCTATATCCTGGGAACAATATATCCAAAATGTCACACAAACTACAGAAGACACAGCAGCAGGATTTGCATATGATTCTTTTTGCTGTATCATACTTAAACATTAATAAGAACTTGGAGTCTCTGTAACACAGGTGATGGGAAACAGATTTAGTAGTCTCCCTTTCTGTGTTTTTGGATATTTCAACCTTTTAACAGGATAAGAAATCAAATAAGAATCATTTTTTTATAGTCATACATACTTGCATAACTTCTCATATAAACACACAGTCCAGATCAGCTTCTTCAGTTTTATTCATTCTTGCCACACATGTATTCCCCTAACTCCTGTTATTACTGCTATCATTGAGATAGCATTTGTATTCCAAACCCCTATTTCCAATGGCCGATAACTTTCTGAATCAATTCTCTTCATGCTAGAATTTCTCATGCTTGTTATCAGCCTGAGGGTGGATGTTCATATGTGAAGGTCTGAAGAAAATCCATTTAATAATTTTTGTGAGGATCAAATTTTTAAGTAAACATAAGTGCACTTTCTGCATTGAGTAAAGTGCCTGTAGTTTAATGGAAATTAAACTAAAAATTAAAGTTAATGCAACATTCTGTGGTTTTAGCTGCTTTGATGATCCTTCTTCTGTGGTTTGTGATTGTTAAATAGGTGTAATAATTAGATCTATTTCTATGTTCTGCATATTTTGAAAGTTATGCTTGAAGAAAAAAAACCAAATAAATTTAAATGGCAGAGTAGCATGAAAATAAAAAAATATGGCATTGAATTAAAATACATTAATTTTGCAGTTATGGATTTGCTGTTGCAACTGCGTATCAGGCATAATCAGTCAAGCTTTGATCCAATTATACCATTAGGTTGCTATATTTACATTTGTGTCCAGGGCAAATCCATACACTTAATAAATCAGGAAGATGTTGTTTCAAACAGGATAGAAGAGCATGAGCTGAAGGTGGAAAAATGCATAAGGGCCAGCACTTGGACAAATATTGTACTGAAGGAAATCTAAGCTTGGAGGGTATTAAATCCTTAAAATAAAATATGAATACAACTGATTCTAAAATACCATTTCAGGCAATGATTCCTCCTTTCTCCTGCCAATCCTGAAGGTAAGTGTTTCTTGTTACTAGGCAAACTGTGGCTGTATGCAATAAAAGGTGTAATTAGAAACCTTCTGAGGGGTGGAACAAAATAAATCCTCTGGGACACTTATAAAGAAAGTTTCAAGACACTAGAGGCCTAGTGAAGACTGTTACTTTTGCAACCCCAGTTCACTGTATCTTTGTAGACACATATTACATATTTTTTTCTTTTATTTATTTATTTAGTGAGATACCAAACTGTAAATACTTTAGCATTTGCTTGCCTTCATGTTTGGAAATTTGGCTAATGTGCTGTTCGTCAGGCACTCTCAACTACATGTCTGGCCATAAGATGCTATATTAGTTTGCTTAGGTTTTTAAAGATATGTCTATGTACCACAGATGGAAAACAGTACCTAAAAATTCTGCATGAAAATTCCATATCTGAAGCANTATTGCTCTTCGACCTATATCAAGTTCTCCAGAATCTATAGTGTTGTTTTCTTGTGCAAATCCCCCTAATTTTCCTGACAGGTTAGAATAATGAGATCAAAAATTAGTGTTCCTTTCTGGTTTTCAATCATTCTTCATATAACCTTCAAATATTTAGAATAACCACAGAAAAAATGTTACCTGATGATCTTTCTGAANCAACTGATTCTAAAATACCATTTCAGGCAATGATTCCTCCTTTCTCCTGCCAATCCTGAAGGTAAGTGTTTCTTGTTACTAGGCAAACTGTGGCTGTATGCAATAAAAGGTGTAATTAGAAACCTTCTGAGGGGTGGAACAAAATAAATCCTCTGGGACACTTATAAAGAAAGTTTCAAGACACTAGAGGCCTAGTGAAGACTGTTACTTTTGCAACCCCAGTTCACTGTATCTTTGTAGACACATATTACATATTTTTTTCTTTTATTTATTTATTTAGTGAGATACCAAACTGTAAATACTTTAGCATTTGCTTGCCTTCATGTTTGGAAATTTGGCTAATGTGCTGTTCGTCAGGCACTCTCAACTACATGTCTGGCCATAAGATGCTATATTAGTTTGCTTAGGTTTTTAAAGATATGTCTATGT
This sequence comes from Calyptomena viridis, assembly GCA_013390005.1. Lineage (NCBI taxonomy): Eukaryota > Metazoa > Chordata > Aves > Passeriformes > Eurylaimidae > Calyptomena > Calyptomena viridis. Next base: position 74,679 of record WEIV01010620.1, on the reverse strand, counting down.
ACCACAGATGGAAAACAGTACCTAAAAATTCTGCATGAAAATTCCATATCTGAAGCATCATCATTGATTAGGCATCAGAAGAGCTCTTAAATAGGAACATCCTCCACCCCCATTTTGGATCCAAATAATTTGAGTATTACAAATGTTCTGGATATCACATGAGATCAATAAAGCATAAAAACTAAAAATAATGTAATACTGATAATACTGAGAGAGAAAAAAGATATAAAAGATAAAAGCTCACAGTTTTCAATAACATGTCCTACTTTTAATGTAAGCAGTTCTCACCTGAGTGTGTGAAGGTGGTAAGCCTTTTCGACCATATACTCCAATCAATGCATCTTTCTGAAGGGATATATTGAATTTTAGAAATTGTGGCTGATCAATGAAGAGTTGTGATCTCCAAAAAATTCCAGGGGGAACTTCTTGTATTGCTCTTCGACCTATATCAAGTTCTCCAGAATCTATAGTGTTGTTTTCTTGTGCAAATCCCCCTAATTTTCCTGACAGGTTAGAATAATGAGATCAAAAATTAGTGTTCCTTTCTGGTTTTCAATCATTCTTCATATAACCTTCAAATATTTAGAATAACCACAGAAAAAATGTTACCTGATGATCTTTCTGAATATAAGATCCCAGGAATTCTTTGATTTAGAAATAAAGAGGCAAAGATGCCACAAATACCTACCAATTATAAATGCTGTAGCATTCCTAAGGACAAGCATTCCAGAAACAGTTTAGGATCTATATTAAACTGTTCTTCCCCCCCCTGCCCCCCTCAAGTATTTTAACAAAGGTTTTCCAGAGTAAAGTCTCACAATAAAAAAAAAATTAAGATAAAGGGAAATGCGGTATACAGATTTTAAGAATAATAGATACATAAACATAAGCAGCCAAGAGAACTAATATACAACCCTTTCTACATTAAATGTCAGGCATTTATACAATACTAACAATGTTTACAGCTCTAATTTCCTATTTTTGGTTTTCTGTTCCCTGCACCCCACAAAGGCAATGTTTCTTGCTCCACTGTGCCTATGTTCTTATGCCTCTGCTCCCCACAATGCCTACATCCTCTACATCCCCTAGCCTTAGTCTTAAGCTTCTTATCACCTCCTATCCACCTCCATATCTTAACTGTTTCCTGAACAAATTGTATGTTAGCATGTCAATGTCTGGTACTTTTACTACTTTTTATATTATGAATATGTATTTATCTTGCAGTCCCGTCACTATGAATAGGAACACAGCACTAAAGTGCACTAATGATTTTTTTCTCTATAAAGCATCTGTACATCAGTTAGTATATCCTCAGGAGGTCAGGGATGATGGCTTGGAAATGCCCACAAGAAGCAAAGAAGATGCTAACATGCAAAAGATACACGGTGTCAAATGCTAACACTGAAAACCTGGACTACTGATTGCGGCATTGAAGAAGAAAATCAGTCATAAACTTTAAATACCCCCAAGTTGCTAAGTCCAGGCAACAGAGACTGAATGTACACTGCACCATTAGTACAGAAAATACCATCCAGTCTGTAAGGCTCTGTGCCACCCTGGTGAAGCATTGTCAAATAAATTAAAGGGGTAAAACTTTTCCAGCCCAAGTTCATGACCCTACAAGGCAGGGGACTGAACACTATTGACAGCACAGGTCTGTGACAGCTCTGAGATTTCCCAGTTGCCCCTTGTTGTACCACACAGGCACGCACAAAGTCTGGCAAAGATTACAAGCCTTTCTCAAAGATCATCAGCAAACAAATTGTGGTTTTATTTGTGGTAGTGCCAGATTTGTAGGAAACAGAATTACTATGAATAATGCAGTAGAAAAGTGTTTTGCACAAACTCATACCCAGCTTTAAAATGTAGGATGATTTAAATGAGTTTGCATGAAGTCTGAGGCCAAAGACTCAAATTTGATGTTCAGGCACTAACTCCATGCTGTGCAGCTGCACACAGGTAAGTCTTGAAAGTTGGTGTCAGGGTCAAAGCCTACTTCAGTCCATTGGAATCAGTGCTGTCAAATATAGACTGAGATGTAAAGATGGGTGTAAGAACTTGCTTACCAACATATGTCAACTCTGGAGCAAGCAAGCAATGTGATATTTAAGCAGATGGCACATCAAGGTGAGGCTTGAGTGAGGCAATATGAAGAAAAATGGAACTGTCATTATAGTCTTAGAGTTTGCTGTGTTTTTACCAATTTATACTTTTTTCCAGCAGGTAGTCTATTAAGAAGATTGAACTAAATCCATGTGAATGTGCTGCTGACTTGTTGGCATACAAGTGTCCTGAAGAACTGACAATGCTGCCCTTGTCTTTTATGTTCAAATTTGACATTATTCATCATTTGATAGAACAAACTGACACAACCTTTTTGCAAACATTTAGGCTGTAAAAAAAATCAGATTAAAATCTGAAATGCCAGGTGAGGTCACAGATTGATCCTCACCACTTTTTGTGCATCCAAGATGAACCGAGTCTGCTGCTGAATTAAAGAGGTACAGATGCACTGCTGAGAGGCCTTGAGTGGAGGCTTGTACTATTATCAGAGCTGTGCCACAATGGTGTTGCATTCACTGAAAATGTCTCACAGCATTATCACATTGATCAGAGAAGAGACAGTGAAGTATCTGATGCTGGAGAAACCATTCTTTTTTACACTTTTCAAGATGAGTCTAATGCTTTTCTAACTCTGGGCTTAACCTTTCATAACAGTAATACGTTATTCTAGAAGATAGATCAGTACTCACTATTTCAGTTTATTTAACCATTTGTTTTTTACCTCTTTCTTCAAATTTAAGTATATTGTGCCATATAAATTCACACACTGATGACTGGTAATCACTAAACAATAAACACTTGTTTGCAGTATTGATCTGCAGCTTCCCCTATTTCTACATTTCACATGAAAAACAACTGCCTTGTACTACTGAAAAGATGAACTAGACAACTTGAGCAGGTGGCATTTATCAAACATTTTTACCAACTTGCCAGGAACACCTATTATTTCAGTTCAAAACTTAGCAGACAATATTCCTATGGACTCCCATTTTCTTCACCAAAAAACATCATTTTACCCTGTAGCCATATGCCCCTTTAGCACTCCACTACCTCTCTCAAAATAGTCACCAGCTGTTTGCCCTCCTAAGGTTAGAGTATTAATTATTATTTGTTCCCTGTTGCATCTCAATGACCATAAGAAAGATCTTCATAGTGTCATCATCTTCTTTTCACTTTCTAAACAGTAATAGTTCTTAAACACAGCTTTAAATCAAAACACAAAATGTCATGTTCATTCACATTTACTGTGAGGGTGGTTGGAATTTCTCAAGTCTAAATCATAGCATCAAGATATTACCACGGGACTAAAGAGGGGCACTTTTGGAAGTTGTTCAGCTGTCAAAAGTATCCAATCAAGACTTCAGTGATTCTTCCTTACAGTTTTCAGTAACTAGTATGATAGCACAGGACTCTCACTCTTTACATTTCACATCCAGTCATCACACTTTCCCTTCTGTCTCACCGTGGTTTAAAATGTGTATTCTCTGGTCTGTCTGTTGTTTAGTATTGATGTATGCTGATAAATGACCACTTACCATATTCTGCAGAGGACAGCATTTTAACAGTGGATGGAATTAACCCTGTTCTCTTGCACAGTATTTAGGGACATAAGGAAAGAAAAATGGGATTTGATATACTATTTCCTTTTATTTTTGAGGCAGCATATAACAGATTTTAGTTTGCAAAAAAAATTTAAAATAATCAAGGGAAAAAGAACAATTAGTATGTATAAAATATTTACAAAATCATCAAAATATTTTATATAAGAAAGTATATCGGCTATTGAGGGCAATGTGACAATGAGCTGTCACTGCAGCATTAATATTCATTAACCATTGAGTAGCTTTTTGCTATTCATTCAAAACAAGAACACAGAAAGAGATAATGACTATCAGACTGCAAGAAAAAGACAGTAGGGTAAAGAAATGAAAGAAGAAAAAGTCCTATTGGAAAAGCTTCATAGGCTTACAAAGATGACAGAGTGAAATGAGCTGTATCTTTCCTATAACTTAGAGATGTGAAAACTTGAAAAATTTTCAAGATGTCAACTACCATCAGAGGCTTCCTCCTTCTCATTGGTAAGGTCAGCCATACCTTGTGAATGAGAGAATGGATTTTTGTGTAATGAAGCAAACACTGCATTTATCAACCATTTAAATCAAGTTTTCCATTCAAAACCTATTGATTTTGAAGCCTCTGTTAGCCAAAAGTGCACAAGCTCTTAAACGTTTTGAGAATCTTAAAGGGCAACATGGAAAAAGGTCAATAAAAAATAATCCCTTTTTGTGGCTCATATTTTAAAATCTCCTACAACAAAATTAAGAAAGTTTTTTTTTCCCACTTTATATATTGGGTGGATGATTTGGACTCAACATTATATGCTAGAGACTTTGAGAAAACAAATAAACATATTATACCTGACCTATTAAACTTCATAGAGAAATTAAAAAAAAAAAGTAGACAATATCATCATCTGTTGAGAAAAACCTAAGCTATTCCATAGCAAGGACATCATGCCATATGTAGCTACTTGATCATAAGCTGCCTTCTAAACACAGCTAAGAGAGAAGCTTTGAAAATGTGCAAAATCTTTCTGAAGTGCCTTTTCTGAAGCAAACTCTTCAGAAAAAGAGATTATGATGGGGGTGGAGGGAACACACACACATATAATGTTTTGTCCAAAAACCAGACAGAGCTTGTTGGAACTCCCAAAGATTGAATCTTTGTATCAGGTCCCCCTTACCAAACAGTGTGTCCTGTCACCTCAGGCTCTCTGGCTTTGTTGTGGTCATTTCTTCAACATGAGACCCTAGCCCCTAATGCAGGATGGTCTGAGCCAGCCTCAGCACCATCCTGCTATCTCTGAGGACCCCACAACAACCATTGCATTATCGAGGTTCTGCTCCTCTAGATATGATGAGAGCTTTTCTATCTTCATCAAATATATGTAAATTTCTGTGAGGAATTTCTGTACACAGCCAGCTTTCCTAGTAAGATCAATTTTATTGCTCAGGATCCCCCTTCACAAGCTAGGTAGAAGAAACTGTGCGGTCCTGTTTATCTATTTAAATTACTATTACTTAAAAATGCTTTGTATTTCCATTAAATATACAGAGTTTTGGAAGAGAACTGTTAAAGCCTGGCGATGTAAGAAAGAAAGAAAGAAGGGAAAACATCAGTGCCCGTTTTACTTACCATTTTCTCCAGCAGGTACTGTTACAGGATGTGTTGGCACAGTATCAGAATTCACTTTTCCATTCTCAAATGTATCATTTTCAGTTTGCTGCAACTGCCAGTTGAGGCCAAACAGATGCATTGCTGGTGGTAGAGGATATAAGTTATTTGATGCTTTTAACCACAAAGACAAATAGCACAAATAATGACATTTTGTGCTTCACATTGGAATAGCAATTCATACATTAAAAAATTAAATTACATGAACAAGCGTTTGCAGACTAATAGTTCAACTTAACAAAGGCACCAAGCAATTACTAACACTGTCCTTTAATGATACAGTGCTTTTGAACCGAAAGCTCACCAGTCTCATTCTGAGCCTTTTACTGGTCCCAAATCAATGTTCAAAAGGATAGGTAGTAATTATGTTCTTTTCTGTTTTTTCCATTTTTGATCCTTCTGAAGAGACAAGTCATTTAAGTGAGCTCATAAACGACCTACTGAAATAAATGAGTTCCCCAGCAGATGGATCTGCCCTGGTTAGCCAGAGAGGGAGAAGAAAAAGCGAAGGAAGAGAGGAAGCAGGGCGCTGTGGGTGTTGCAGGGCTAACCTAGGACATGAACACTTCATGCTGTCAACAACACCCTGCACAAACTTCCAATTATATGCCTATTCCCTACACCAGTCTAAGGATGAGGCCAAGACCATGAGCGGAGCCAGAGACACTGAGGCACTTTGCTCTGATAACGATAACGCATAAGCTAAGTTCCTGAACTACTTAATTCCACACAATCACATTCATTAGAAAGGTAACACCATGTTAAAAAGTTTAGCTAAGTTAATTATGAAAGACAGTCAACCTTTAATGGTGTTAGGGGGAATTTAAGGAACCTTGACATGACCAGAGACTAAGAAATGAACTCTGCGCCTAAAGTTTTAGAGCAAAAATATGTAAAAACAAATCTCTTCAATGCTCTTCAAGACACATAACATATGCAATTTTGTGCTATCTGTGGATTATTTCCTGCTCTTTCAATGTCTCTATAATACCACCAAAATTAATTTTGTTGTAATTATTCTATTTTGCATCTGGTATAACATGGGTTTGCTCATTCCACGACAGCAGTTCTTTCACTGCTACTTGTGAAAAAAATACATTGAATAAAAATATGTAATCATGTATTTTAACTATTAGTGCAAAATAAGGAAGATAATTCACTGTGCTTCTGTTGCTTCTGCTCCTTCTGTCTCTTAAGTTGATCACTGCTTATAGTCAATGTTATTTATTTATTCATTTCTTCTATCCAAATGACAAAATATTCTTCATCCCTTTTGGTTTCATCTCTGATCTTTTGATCTCTCTGTATTGACCATGGCAAACGTTACTTAAGATGAATGAGCATCAGTGGAGGTTGAGTCTGAACTGCAGAATTAAGATGCTGTCTGCCAAGTCTTTGCCTTAGACCCTCCCCCTTATCTTGAACAAAACAAAAAAACAGAATGCAACTAAAGACCTGTTACTGAATACTTCAGAGACTGAAATTCTCACTACAGATGACATATTCTCTTTGTTCCAAGTCTCTGACTCTGCTATTACTCTTCTTTCTCAGACTTTAAATTGCCTGTCAAAGCCTGATAATGTAGAATGTTCCTTGACCCTAAAAACTTCTTTCTTTTTTCCCATCTCATCTCCTGTTAAACCATAAATCTGACTGCTATCATTTTTGGCACAACAGAATTAGCCACTTTTATTTGTCTGTACCTCAGATCAAACCTTTATTTATGTATTAATCATCTGATAGTTGTATCTGTTTTAATTTATTTCAACAAAATCTCAAGGGTTAAACTCTACTATCAGTTGTAGTAGTTTATTTCACTGGCAGCAAGGAAAGTCCACAAATAGCTAAATATTTCATGATTTAAACCCAGTACATTTCTTCTTTTCAATGTGGAGGTCTAAATCACGTCTCTTAACTTCATTGTCTTCCTGTCCCTTTTACTAATTCTTCAGGAGAAAAAAAAAGAAAGCAACATTCATTTTATAACTCCAGAAGTTCATCCTTTGCAAACACATGAGCTTAGAACATCATTAACATCTGCTGGTACTACACACATGCCTTGTGCCTTTTCATACTCCACTGTGACATCAGAAGGGAAAGCTCTGACATGACCTTTTAGTCATTCCCTTGTAATTCAAAACAGCTGGAATTTGAAGTCTTCAAAGGCAAGGACTGTGGGATCTATATTGATTACATCTCACAGAACCACAGTTACTACAGGGTAAGTGACAATTACCTTTTATTTGTGTTTGTAGTGATGTGAGTCCCACTGTAGTTTACTGTCAAAGATAGTGAGTATTAGTTGTGTCCCTCAAATACAGTATTCTTCTCTCAACTTTTACAATGAACTAGCAACAAGTTCAATAAAAAAAAGTCTAATAAAAATGAACAGATGGATACATGCAGTTGTTTCATAGACTGCGAATACATGAATATTCAAAAAATGTTGCTAGACAATTCCAATGACAACTCAAAACTTACAATGTGTACTAATACACTAAATAATTCAACTACGTAATCTCTCTGAGATAGTGCTATGGAATTTACAGAATTATCCTTTCACTACAAACATTCGAGAACAACATGAAAGGAAGAGGCTTGTTGATAAAGCATCAAAATACAAGGCAGAATTTCTTTAGACAAGGGGAACTTTAAGAACATGGGTAAATTGACTGATTAAGAAAAATTCAGGCACTATTTTGTCAATCAAAATTGGTCTCCTCTCAACCAGCCATCAATATAAAAGCAAACTTTTAGTCCTTATCAGTTTTATAAGGACGGCGAAGCACCTGAAAAAATTCTTGATGCCACCACGAATCTGATAAACAGCACCTGGTACTGGTACCTCAGTGGTGTTGAAAAGACCTTCAAGTCAAATGGTATGAACTAGTTCTGAATTTCTAGAGGGGGAATGATGTAGACAGACTGCAGTGGTGTATGTTTGTTTGATTTCCTCTGATCTAGAAAAGGATGAAGGCTTTCTTTCACCATTGGGATGGGAATGTAAGAGTTCAATCTCCTTCTCTGTTTCTGTTCTGTTCAGAGAAATAGGTTTACTTCTTTTTAAAAGGAATTTGATATATGAAGCAAAATTAAAGCAAAAACACATGAAGCAAAATATATTTTTCTATTTCCTGCTGCTATTTTAGTCCCAAATCTAATGTAAGACAGTTTCTTGATTTTTGGATTAAATATTTGTTATGGTGTAACATCGTATTTAAAACTGTTTCTTTTAACCTGAAAAATAAATGAAAATAAACCTTCTGGGAGAAGAGGGGAGTAGGGGGAGAACTCACGCTGGAGTAGCCCTGGGCTCAGAGCCTGGGGGACGTGATGTTCGGATGCGGCGGTTTTGCTCTCGTGCGACAGCTACCTCAGGAGCAGAGTCGAGGAGCCATGGCGCTGAGGAGGAGGGGGTTTCCCCATGGCCTCCCTGAGGCAAATTCCCAGAGTGGGGCTGTGGCTGGCTGGAGCTGTGCTGGGGTCCCTGCTGTTGCAAGGCCCCGGGGAAACAGGGTTTCCCCCTCTCCCCTGAGGGCTCCATATTGGCGGTGGCTGGAACCACAACCTCTTTGCGTTCCCGCCAGAGCCCGGGTGAAACCGCAGTGGAGAACGGGGGTGCAACCGGCATGGCAGCACACTGGCCCGTCACTGCTGGTTGCTTCTGAGGCTGGGGGCCACCTTCACACCCCTGGCCCTACCCCACGTGGCTGCTGCTGCCGCTCAAGAGAGGTGGTGTGGTGGGTGCTGCCGCCGCTGCTCTGGGGAGGTGTGACTCTGGCGCCGCAGCGCACACGGGGAAATAGATTCCATGCCAGCCTGCACAGGCAGGGCCATGCAGAAAGACAAAAAGCTGGTTCCCGTGCCTGGGAACCAGGGGGAGGCAGGGTGGGCCCGGGGATGGGGGGCAGATGCAGCAGCAGTCGTCCAATATGGAGCAAAGCCACACTTCATGGGAGGAGCAGCAGGGCAGGTCCAGAGGACTGCACAGGCACGGTTGCAAAGGATTCTGGGCACCATATAAACTGAAACAACCATGACACCAGGACTCATTTGGAACTTGCTGGGGTAGAGTAAGGAGCTGTCTGCTACTGCTGTTCCAGCCACTGCCGCCATCTTTGCTGCAGCTTTCCACCTCTCCAGCCACGTGTGTGGGCTTCAGCAGCAGCCAGCACTGCTGTTCCAGCCACTGCCAGCACAGCTGCTCTAGCTCCCCTTGACTTTCTGGTTTGTTAAATCCCTAATCCCCTGCCTACCCCCACTGACCCTTGGGACCTCCAACTCTGGAAAACCCTCGAGGCATCCCTCCCCACCCTCCAGGACCCCCAGGACCTCCAGCAATCCCGGGAAACCTCTGTGGCACCTTAGCCATCTCCTGGGACCCCGGAGGCCTTCTGGTGGCCTCCTGCTGCTCTTGCCACTCCCCTGCTGGTCATCAAAGTGCACTGCAACTTCCTGCTGCTCTCTGTGCCCCCTCTGGCCACCGGCATGCACAGCACCTTCCTGCTGCTCCCCCTCCAGCGCCCTCTACTGGTTGCAGCTGTTACTGCACACAGGACATACAAAGAGGGACAACTATTCCTACAAAAAGTTCTGATTTCTCTTTCTTGTAATTGTTGTGGGTTTCTATTGTTTTGCTCACCATTTACATTCAAATCACTACCTCATCTACACACATACACATTTACATACATATATATATATATATATATACACACACATATAATATATAAATTACATATTTTTTTCCAACAAAGTTTTTTTATCTTTCTATTCATCCTTTTGGTCTCATATCCCTAAATTAAAAATATAAACTGTCTAAACTGTGACAATATTGCTTGTCAGGTCTGGTTTATTCTCACTGAATTTGGCATTTATTTTATGTTAGACAATGAAGTCAAGAGACCCTTCCTAAAGTTACTAGTTCTGAGTCTGCCAAATCTGTGAAGATACCAACACTGGAACAATTTTCAATATTGGTATAACTCTGATGGCAGCAAGGACTTGTCTGAGAATGCCAGATGACTCTAACCAGAAGGCATGCAGATTGCAATAGTTGTGGTCATGGAACACAACAATTCAATCCAAACAACCCACAGCCGCAAGCATGGATGAATCCTCATGGGATGGGAAAAATGATGGGTTATCACAATTCCAAATGTGCCCACAAACCCTAACAAAAGCCTCCTTTTACCTGTATCAAGAGTGTAGTCATTGCTCCCATTGTGGAACAGGATGGCTTTTTAAGCAGAAGAATAGATGATGATATCTGGGACAAGGCAGTCCACGAAAGCTTAAAAAAGGAACTCTTAAAGGCACTGGAGCAGGCTGTCCCCATGTGCTGAAAGATGAGCCGGTGGGGAAGAAGGCCAGCCTGGATGAACAGAGAGCTTTGGATGGAACTTGGGGAAAAAGAGGGTTTATTGCCTCTGCAAAAAAAGCACTGGTGGCTCAGGAGGACTACAAGGATTTTGTGAGGCCATGCAGGGAAATAATTATAGGAGCCAAAGCCCATCTAGAACTTAATCTGTCCACTGTTGTAAAAGACAACAAAAAGTGTTTTTACAAACATATCAGCGAGAAAAGGAGGGCCAAGGAGAACCTCCATCCTTTGTTGGACAAACATAGTGACAGAAGATGAGGAAAAGGCTAAGGTACTTAATGCTTTCTTTGCCTCAGTTGTTAATAACAAGACCAGTTGTCATCAAGGTATCCAGCTCCCAGAGCTGAAAGACAGAGACATGGAGCAGAATGAAACTCCTGTAATCCAAGGGAAAATGGTTGGTGACCTGCTATGCAACTTAGACACACACAAGTTCATGGGGCTGGATGAGATTCACACAAGAGTATCGAGGGAGCTGACAGAGGAACTTACTAACCCACTTTGAATCATTCAAAAGCAGTCCTGGACAATTGAGAAGGTCCCAGGTGAATTCAGGTTGGCAAATGTGATGCCCACCTACAAGAAGGGACGGAAGGGGGATGCAGGCAACTACAGGCCTGTTAGCCTGACCTCAGTGCCAGAGAAGGTCATGGATGACATTATCCTGACTGCCATCATGCAACATGTACAGGACAACCAGGGGATCAGGCCCAGACAGCATGGGTTTATGAAAGGCAAGTCTTGCTTGATCAACCTGATCTCCTTCTATAAACAGGTGACTCGCTTAGTGGATCAGGTAAAGGCTGTAGATGTCATCTACTGAGATTTAAGTAAAGCTTTAACAGTTTCCCACAGCATTCTCCCAGAGAAACTGACTTCCCATGGTATGGACAGGTGTACTCTTTGCTGGGTAAAAAACTGACTGGATGGCCAGGCCCAGAGCGTGGTGGTGAAAGGAATTACACTGAGTTGGTGGTCTGTCATGAGTGGTCATCCCCAGGGTGTGGGGGGGTGCTGAAGTATGTCCAGAGAAGGGCAATGAAACTGGTGCAGGGTCTGGAGCACAAGTCTTACGAGGAATGGCCAAGGAAGCTGAGGTTCCTTAGGCCAGGGAAAAGGAGGCTGAGGGGAGACCTTGCTCTCTACAACTACCTAGAAACAGGTTGTAGCGAGGTGAGGTATCAGAATCTTCTCCCAGATAACAAGTAAAAGGTTGAGAGGAAATGGCATCCAGTTATGCCAGGGGAAGTTTAGATTAGGCATTAAAATTTTTTTCATGGCGAGGGTTGTAAAGCATTGGAACAGACTGTCCAGAGAAGCAGTGGAGTAACCATCCCCAGAAATGTTGAAGAAAATGTGTAGATATGGCTCTTGAGGACATGGTTTAATGCTAAACATAGTGGTGGTGGTAGGTCGATAATTGGACTTGATGATCTTACAGGTCTTTCCCATCTTTCACTATTCTATGACTCTAGGATCTTCTTCCCATTCTGCTGTTTCAGTCCCCACATCTATGCTGCAAATTAATCTCTAGTTACCAACAGATCTTCATTTGCTGAAGCTATGATAGCATTTACCTTGGGACCAAGTTGTTTAAGGTGGTATTTGTGCTGCTACCAGACAAATTATCTGCATGGCCTGCCTTTACAATGTGGTGATAGGTTAAATGGTAAGGAGTCCACTCCCTCTAACAGAGTGGGAAGAAGAGATATCAGATATGAGAAACCTCCCTAGGATCTGGGCTGCTCTTGGCATGAACACAGCATCAGTGTTTCTCAGAGGTGCTGGTGGATATGGCTAAATTCACCAGAACAAATCTCAAACACTAAAGCAGTAACCAAATTTACAGCTGGGCTTTTGCCTCCCCCATGCTCCACCCACCCTCCCCATCCCCGTCCCACTTCAACGCCAAATGGACTGCATAGTCAAAAATTCAGAGCTTGGATTAAAGGAGCGTATTTATACCTACAGTAGCATTTATGCTAACATAAACATGCTATCATTTGTTGCAGACTATTGGGTAGTCTTACCACCTGTCACCACACAGTTCATGGAGGGTTTCTGAACCACCTTAAACTGCTTTTTTTCAAGCTTGATCGATCTTGCCTTTCACTGTGTAATTGAGGTCTAGTTATCTTGGTTTGTAACCAGTCTACAAAACCTTCATATCTGCTCAATAATTAAAACAGCAACTAAGAATACATTTCACAGCAAACACTTGAAAAAATATTATTAGTTTACACTGTGTAAAACATTTTGCAATAATCTGCTTCAAGAAGAAGGTGCATGCTCCTTTCTGAAGCTAATACTGCTGTGCTTTATGCATTTCCTTTACAAGGAACTTGTTCTTGAGCAAACACACTGTATTATCACTTCGAAATCCTCTTCTAGACTTTCTTCAGCATGCAAAAAGAAGTCAGTCTCTTTATTAGTAGGTGGTAAGAGAAATAGATAATTTATGTAATTATGTGGCAGAACTAGAACTGCGAGAGCTGAAAACTACCTGCTGCATTTGACTGGAGAATGCCTTCCCTTTGCTGCCTTACCCACTGTCTCAAAGTTCTCTTCTGCCAAAGTTATAGGAGGCACAAAAAAGAGTGGTAACAGAAAACCAGTTTATGTAGCTGTTTTACCATTTAGCAAGAACTGGACTTGTCTGAATTTTTTTTTCCCTTCTCGTACACTTGAAAAGTAAGAGGATATGGACAGCTAGTTCATAAAGAAAATAGACAGGTTTTGCACAATCCAGTGTGTAGCTCTGAATGGAAAACAAAGTTTGGACTCAGATGTGAACCCTATGCTGGGGTTTATGATTGCTATTTGAAAGGAAGAATATTTTTCCTTTGCATAAAAGGGTAGCAACATAAAGTAAAAGCCAGAGATACCTATTTATTGTTCTGGTCAAAATTCAAGGGTGTCTCTATTGTAACTCACCAGGATCAACCACAACTTTTTCTAAAGTACCATAAACGAAAAAGAGGCTTACGTGAAAAACAAAGGGCATAGAAAACAACCTGTGAGCTGTGCAGGTGAAAGCATTACAGATGCAGATGATAAGGATGCACAAACAAAACCATACACATAGAAGCGGAGGTTTTATTCGCAGAAGTAGTCCTACAGTAACTAGAGAGGTAACCCTCTGAAGTACTGGTCAGAAGTGCCAGCAATTCAACAGCTTCCATTCTGCATCTGGCAAACTTGTTTTTTGCAGGAAAGAATTCTAAAAGTGACACAGGGTGTTTCGAGGGAACAAGAATTCGCAGGTAGGAAGATTCTTTTAAGTAGAAAGAAGAAGAAACAGAGAGATAGCAGCTCCCCAAAACCTCTCAGGACAAGGCCTATGGTGTATGTTCTATAAACAAAGAACTCAACACCATGGTGGAAGTTAGCAAGAGGAACTGAATTATGTTGGTGACCCTTCTTTCTTTCTCCCATGTGTTTTGCAAGGTATTATATTATTGTTAATGAAGCTGTGCTTGAAGAAGTGCTCCTTGGTAAGATATTGAACTCATCTTCCAGGGCTGCCAATGCTACATACTTCTGGGTGCTGGTACTTTCAAACCATGGTTTACAAAATTGCTTCCCTAGAATTAATAGAATAATATATATGCACACTTGCATACAAGGAAAAGTGAATATAATTTATATTTAAAGCAATGCAAAAAGATTATAATTTAAACTAAGCAAATTGCAATTATTGCTCAATCTTGTTGAAGGATTATCTTCTAGTTCATCTCCCTGTTGGCAATACATTTTAAAATGAAGTATTTGAACATTGAAGTGGTTTTTAAAATTATCTTCCATATATTTTTCTTGCAGCCATAATTATCATCTAAACCTATTTTATTCTGAAGGACCTGAAGTGGACCAGAAGATGTGCAAATGAACTGTCAATGATTTGCATTCACTTGCTTTTTTCTAAGATAACAGGATACCTTGGATGTTGCTGCATATCAAATAGTGAATTAAAAATAGTTAATTAAAATTTTAAATAAAGTGAATTAAAAGTTACAATGACAAGTTTATTTATTACTGTTTTTCTCAGATCAACAAAAAGCCTATTATTTCTAAATTTAAAATAACTTTAAAGGACATGCTTTTGAGCCTCTTCAAAAGATTAGTCACCAGCAGCATCATACAAAAGTTGCTGAACATACACTCTGAATGTAAAACATTTTAGTACAGTATCAGATGAGAACCTAGTAATACCTATTAAGATCAATACAGTAACTGAAAAAGCATGGTCTTTTCCCTTTTATCCTGAACAGTTAAATAGGTCTATTGATTTTACTGTTTCATGTGCAAAAAATTCCAATCTTTCCAAGAGAAAATGAAGAATAGACTAGAATCTTTTAACAAGGAATTTGCGAAACACGTAACGAAAATTTGCCTAGAAAAAATACAGCAACAAAGATATATCAGCTATCTAGTATGGATAAACTTACTCTTTTTGACTGCTAATCATAAATGATTACATGCCACTTCAAAGTATTGTTACATTTCAACTATAAAGAAAGATGTGTGGTAATCTCAGAGTAAATATTTTTACTACATTCACCCCCAAATGGAACATTTATTTCTCCAAGAACTTGTACAGCTATATGTCTCATTTCAGTCATCAAGCCAGGGACTTTTATGTAACAATGGTCTAATTCTGTCAACTGCATTATGTGAGGCACATTCAAAGCTTAAGGGAGAATCCAGATTTCTTAAAACAGATACAAAGATCATTATTCAGTAGCCTCTTATTTAAGTAAGATGTATCTGTCATGTCTTGTTTCAGATTTGTCCATTTATTCTGATGAACAATCAACCTACCCCATTTTGTAATAGCCTTCAGTACTACCTAAATAGTCTTTAGTATTATCATGGGCATTCTCCTGAAGAGAGCTCATTTTTTCTTCAGCTAATGTTGTTCACAGTCTAACAAGATGGTGAAAAGTCATTACAGGTACAGAGATGATAGGGAAGTGCAAATTAGATTGCTGACTCTTTTGACACAAGGGTTGTTTTGTCTCTTTTAGAAAATACAAGGGCATGAAAACATTCTGTAAATTTTGGGCTTCTATCTAACAAAGTCATAATCAATGATTTTGTTTTCGAGTATTGTGGGAGAGAAAAAAATTCCCCTGATTTAAACTTTTCAAGACCAGGTTAAGATGGCAGGCTAATAACTTTTCTGTATTCCTTCAAGGACTTCTTTACTTCACTCCTTCTCAATCTTTAACTCCTTTCTTTCCATCCTTAAACTTACTTTCTAGAAAACAGCTGATGCTCAGATTTGTCCTTATCTATTTTAGGTTTTTTCCACTACTCCAACAGAAGTCTTGCACCATCCTTTAGATCACAGCCCTCATAAAACAGGATTGTTAAGAAAAGCAATGACAATGTAACATCTCAAAATTAACTGGAAACACCTTTCTTAGGCAAGAGCATCTATGAATGGTCCAACCATTTTCATAGTTCAAAAGCCTTATTTATTACAAAAAAACCAACCACCTCAAACCCAACAAAACCCCCACAAATCTCTTGAGGAATATAATAATAATTAAGTGGCACTATATGATCATGCATAACCTATTTGCATGTTGATGGCACAGAGAAGTGCAGTCTGATGAAAAGATTTATTAACCAAAGGAAAAAGAAACAGGGGCCAATTAATGCAATGTTCAAAGGACACACCAAGCTGGGATTTTATAGTATATAGTGAAACACTTGTGTTGCATACTTCCATCTCATGACTGGCTAAAAAAGATCAAAGCTTTTTTATTCTATATTAAGAATGACAGAATATTAGAGCAAACATGCAATAAGGAGAAATGTAATAAGCTTTAATAAAAAAAGATAATAAGGTTTGATAAGAACTTTTGGAATGTCATCAAATCTGAAATGTAAGATGAAAGCATCTGCATGTAGAGATTGCAGTGTGTTATTTGGAACCCCATGGAGCTAAACTGTGATTAGAACTCCATATTTTTCCATAAATTAGCTTTTGTTTTGAATTTCCTGCTGAGATCATATGCAAGTTGATTGAACGTGCAAGTCAATATACAGGTTTTCTAATCCTTTTTCGGTTTCATGATATCACAATTACAGTGGTCCACTTGTAGATCAAAGGCACATGTTTAAGGCCAAAAGAAAATAGCCTATAACCTATTTACAAAACTTCTTCATGGTGACTTAGACCTATTCATGATAATTACCACTCATCTACCTGAACCGCACAATTATGTAGATGCATAAATCAACCACTACACGCAGATAAACTTGCAAGCCCCACAGAATTTCCACTTAAACCCATATTTAAAAATAGAATGGACATGCTGAATTCACCATCAAAGAGGTCTTTTCACACAATTCTACCCCAACATCTTCAATGTAAACTTAAAAGCCCTTAGCTACCTGCATAAGCAAATAATCTTGTGTAAATCCTTGGTTCAAAACCTCAGGGTTTAAGACAGCTCAGTGACTGCAGTCATCCGCTTACTGAAACATCTCTGCCACTCCAGGGACCGGCTACTAGATGGAGCATCCTTTATTATATCATCATTAATATGTTTTATGTGCATTGGAATAACACACCATATTCCTCCACTAAAGTGAAATGTGGTTTTTATGGAACTGATTCTGTGAGCAAAGTTATAGTGTAGATATATGAAAAATACTACTACTAAAAAGCAAACAGAAAAAAAAAATTGCCATATATGATTTCGAAAGCAAACTATCACATAAAGACAATCTTACTGTTAATGGTTTGTAAAGCCAGTGAATTCTTGCAAGCCAGTTTGTAAGCCACTCTGTATTCTGTGTTTTGGGAAAAAGCAGTTAGGATTATAGTTTCACAATTTTTTTTTTCCCTTTAAAGTTAAATCAGCCACAACACTGAACTATAAAATCTTACAGGTGATAGTAAGAATAGCCAATCTTAGCACTGAAGTCACTTACAAAACTGATGGAGAAAACGAATTACTCTCTTTACTGTGTGAAAAGATGTTGGATCAGTAATGTGTTTTAAAGTTATTATCTAGTTTTGGCTACAGCTGAATTGAAATAACAGGAAGGATTGTATCTCTCCTTTTCAAACATGAACACCTCAATATCATTACCTCTACTTGAGAGTACTAACAGGAGACAGAAGAAAATGGCTAGGGACTTTAAAAAACCTGGGAAATAATCTGAAAACATAAGTAACTATTCCTTAGCAATGTGAAAAGATTTGGAGTGAGTCAAATGAGGACCCACTGTCCAGCAAAAATATCTCAGTAGAAAGTGGTGTGAGACTTGGCATTTCAAAGATAAAAAAGAAGGAAGGTGAAACAACAGATAATACTTTCAAAAGTAAAGATAAATTTATTGCACCCAGTTGTTGTGTTACACCTTGTGAAACTCATGAAATCAGCAGTTAGCAATAGGTTAACTCTATGTAGCTGGCTATAGTTTTAGTTTTCAATGACTATTATTGAAGTAAAAATACCACTCTTGCTGTAGCACAGTAAGGGTAACTTAGAAGTATTTTTAAATTAAAAAACCCACAGGAAACATACATATTTCTATATGCAAAGGTTTCTGGAGCCAGCTGATTTTACAAATGGCTGATATTCATTTATAATACTTAATCTTCTCCTATATTACTGCTTATAGAGAGTCAGTAAAAGAGATGCATTTGCGTGACCCTATTTCTTCAAGTATTGTCAAAACCACTCTGGTCTTGTTTGATTTGTTTTGTTACTGAGGAAAATTAAGCGTTTCAAATGCAAATATCCACACCACCTAAACAAGTGTAGCATATTTCTTCTTCCTGGATTATCAAACTACAAATGCTGTCACGGGTGACAGTTCCTAAGAGATAGTGTTCTGTTTTGGTTTTTTTTTTTGTTTTTTTTTTTTTTTTGTTTGTTTGTTTGTTTTTGTTTAGTTCTGTTTGTTTGTTTTTGTGAATGAAGTTGTATGAAATGGCATCAGTTTGAAGATGAAGAATCTTATACTTCAAGATTACTGTCTACTTCAGAGGACATCTAACTCTCATCCATAATAATGCCTGAAGTGGGGTAATTACATCCACGTGTTCTAGTGATCTCAGTCATAAATGTAATATCAAATGCTATTCCTTGAAGCAAGGTTGGACACATGTACTTGACCTTTTCAGTCTAGAGTGCTTGTGGACGCAGAGGTTTACCAAAATCTCATCTAAATCAGACATTTTTAAAAGCATGATTTTTTTAAAGCATTCAAAAAGAGACCAAGCAGTTTTCTTCACAAAAAAGATCCAAGATTTCAATTTACAGAAAAGAAAGATGAAATTTATACACAAAACTACTTTTAATACATGTATTATAATTCAAATATCACAGCAGACAGTGCATCTCTAAGAGCTGGCTTCTTTCTTCATAGGCATGAGTTAGGAATTAATTGAAACTACAGCAAAGAAGAGAAGACTAATCCTATGTCCACAACAACTTGACTAATCACCTAAGTAATTTAACCTCTGCTTTGCAAAATCTCTTAAACATAAGCATACATTTGATGTATCGCATATGTTTACACAGGACTAAAGTAGACTACATTTTTTTACCTGGACTGATAAAATAGAAACAACAGCAAGCCTAGAGTAGTTTACAGATATTTGTTAAAAAATGGTGCATTTTAACTGAATTTCTCATTAGACTACTTTTGCTACTATTTGGCAGCCTGTGAGAAGACTACAGGAGGAGTGCAGGACACACATCTCTACATAATGAGCTTGCAGGAGATTTAAGTATTCCTGAAAACAGCATCCAGACTTTGAAAAAACATATTGCATCACAATTTGATGGCAGAATTGAAATGTGGGACCTATGGAGAACAACATCATCATGTCATCTTGCAGTTTATTCCTACATCTGTTACAGTGTTAGAATTAATGAGTTTCAATTTGCTCCAGTGAGCAAAAGTGGAAGGGTTACAGGACCACTGCCAAAAACCTTGTGATAAATCTTACTTAGAATACAAGTCTTCTTTAGAGCAGAGGTGGGTATACTCCTTGATAGATTAATTTTTTTAATCCCTTGAAATCTTGCCAAGTCTCTTTTAACCTCCTGACTGTCAATTACATTTTCCTACATCCTTTCATGTGAGGATTATCCTTCTCAATGAACATTTCATTCTCAGTGCCACTAAAAATAATAGCAAGTGACGTCCACAACACCAATCAAGTATTAATATATGCACTCCTGAAACAGTAATATTATGCTTTGCACTTAATCTGAAACACAGGAACAACATCTTTGCTTTAAAAACATTATCCACAATGGTATTCTTGCAAGAGACAAGAAAGTATATGTTTATGCTTCAAGACACGGATGTTCGAAATGTTTAGATTTTGTACTATTTCAATGAAAGATGTTAAAAACACTTTTAGCCCAATAAGGTGGTGAAACACAACAACTTAATTTTCTGACTAGTCATTCTATCTCTGTCTCCCAACCTTGAAAGAAAGAATGTGGTCAATGTAAGAAATTATATTATTGTTTACAAAATATTTCCACACCAAGGAGGCTCAATGAGCTTACTGCCAATGCTGTAATCATATGAAATTCACACAGCTATCTAAAAGTCATAGCTATGGGATACCAAGGAAAATAATTTGATCTCATGTTAGAGACAGCTGAAAATCTCTGTAATGCATGAAAGCCATGCATTTAATAATTCCATACTTATTAGCTGTAATATTAAGCCTCATGTTAAAGCATAAAAACAGTGTGGACAGTCACATGTGTATCTGAATACTGCTATTTACCAAGCACTTGTCAGAAACGACTGAAAGGAATTGCCTGAACTGATATTAGTAAGGCAAGGACTATATATATCAATTATCCAGCTTTTATACCTCCTGTATTTAAAGATTATGAAGTACTGAAATGGAATTTAGACACTGGTATTTCAGACCTCAAGGACTATTCTAAGGTCCATTTCCTTAGAAATTTCAGAAGGAGGTTTTCTAGCTGCTAAATACTTGTGCCGTACTACATTCACCGGGCATTTGACCATACACTAAAGAGATTACACACCCTTTGGTCCTGCCTTGTAGTTAGACCACATACCTGCTCTTTTTTCAGGAAAGAGCAACATGTGGCACCGATGTCTAAAACAACAGGTAAGCAGATTTAGTCAGGCGCAGAGCAGAGCCACACATGCTGGGAAGACAGAGCCCTACACATGGCATTGTCACCAGAGCCAGCCAGTCTGGCTGCCCATGACACTTGGAACTAAGCAAGACCTGGAAATGTCTATTCTGGACAGAACTGTGACATCACTATGTCCCTAATCCACAGCTTCTTACTTTGAGGCAGTCACTTCCAACTCCTGCCAAGCTTCAATCTGGAACAAAAAGGATGACAAGGGAAACTGCTGCTGCCTCCAAATGCACTGGACACACATGGAGCCTTTCCTAAAAGCCCCATTGCTAAAATGAGAAGTAGTCTACACTTTGCGAAAAGTGATGTACTTTCTACAGTGCTGGGGACACTGGCTGAGTTCACAGCTCCAGATGTAGGGACACAGTGAGGAAGAATACGAGACATCGGTGTGGGTCTGCTAAATGTTTGGTGCTATCAGACAACACAAAGCAGCCATGCTTAGATAGCTGGCATGCTTTCTTAAAAAGGCTTACATAAGAGAAGTTTCCCTGATATAGATTTTTGCATGGTAGTTTGAATACATTGTGATACGCAGATCTGGTAAACTAAAATCTCAGAGCACTGTCTTCAAATGCTGACAACAGCCCCAAAAGAATGACAAAATATTTCTGGTTTGGTTTTTTTTTTTTTTTTCATTTCAATACATTAGTTTACCTCATGCCTCTAATGTGTTGGAAAAAGAAACAGGACAAGAGCATAAACCTGGCTAACTGTAAAAATCTGCCAAACATCTGCAGACAGGGAACGTATTTCTAATCCACACAACTCAGTAAAGCTACAGACGCACAGCTAAGGTCCCACCACAACCAAGTGATGCAGAAATGGGAAGAGAATGCAGAAAACCAAAAGTTCTTGATGAAACTCTCAGTGACAACTGCATTAAAATACTCAAAATTAAATACATGTCAAAGAGAAAAACAGTTTCTATAAACACGTAATGAAAGTAAAGGTGATTAATGGCAACAAAACAATATTTTCCCTCATGCCTGTTAATTACAATACCTATGCTGGGTATTGCAATAAAAATTCCATTTAAGTGGCATTATTAATTAAGTTGTTTTCCTTATTCCTGGCAGTAACTGAACTTTACAAATAGCAGAATAATGTTAACTTGACATTGCAATCAAAAAGAAATATTATATTGTTCTTTATTGATAAAATAAAATAGATTCCTTTTGATTACAAGTATATTTAGTCATTGCTTTAGACAAAAAAATTCAGTTCTATAATTGTCATGGCTGCAAATCCATTAGTTTTGGGGAGGTGGCTCTACTCTACTATGACTTCTGCCACTGAACCCAACAGAAAAGGCATCTGGTTCTCCTTAATCTGGGAAGAGATGCGAATGTCAGAAACTGTCACACTAAATCCTGAGTAACATGGGAGAACTACAGATAACGAACTAGGAAAGAGCACTGAAGACATGGAAACTTAACCTCAGTCTACAGAAACAGACATTTCGATAATTTTTAATGATTACTCGCATGCAGGATAGTTAATTGACTCTCAGCTGTAACTTTCACACTTTGCATCCTTCTGTGTCAATCTCCTTGAATGATGAAACTTGTTTGCTATTTTTCCTGGCCACCGCCTTCTCCTCTTTCTACCTTAAAACCTCTTAAGTTGTTCTGTTGTTATTCTCAGGAAGTTTTTAAGATAACGGACAACTATCTTCAGTTATTAAAAACGTATTAGCATATAAATTTTCAGCTTACTTTTAATATCTTGAGATGATGATAAAAGAGTAATATTTTTAGATGGACAAAAAGCATGAGTGGACAATATAATAAAAACAGAAAAAGCACAATACAGCTACTTTCACACCATGTGGAAAACCTGAATCATCTATAATTATCAAACATGGCATTCTAGTTTGGTTTCTCTTTCCCATTCACATTTCATTTGTAATTTGCATTATGATTGTATGGTTATCTCTGTGTTGTAGCAGAACACAAATTTTTCTACTGCTTCTCACAGAATGAAATATAAACTAAAATACATGTTTTCCCAGAAGACATTTCATCTGTTAAGTCTAAATGTTATTTTTCTTTTCGGTCCAAAATTGATTTGGTAAGAGTAGTAAGTAGTATTTGCTGACTAGTAGTAAAAAAGTAGTGATAGATAAAGAAAGCAATGATAAAAAAAATTATATAGAGAAAGCAGTAGTGATAAAAACAGTCCTGTGGTCTTTTTAATGAAATAAAATTCCTTTTTTTTTTTCTTCTACAGAAGAGATGTAAGCATTTGCTTTATCACTAAGAATAGCTGGCTGGTGTATATTCTTGTTCTGACCATTGACTGCACAGCTAAGGCTATCAAAATGATCAATCTCAAGTTACACAAAGAGTAAAATGCTCAACATATTTGGAAGTACGACAGATTGTTGTGAAGAAGTCAGGACAGCAGAGGCCTGACTGAACAGCTCAGGTCTCACTGTGTATTCCAAGAATGTTTTATGTTCACAGAAACCTATTTAGTACACATAAGACAAAATTTATGACAGATGCATGTAACCTTTCAGTGTATAACTCTTCAAGTTTAGTTGACTGAATCTGGTATTGTGCAATTCCAGCACTGACTGAAGAAAACTGCTCGCCTCTTTGCTTCCATGCACAGTGAAAATGGAAGTAATTTCTTGTATTGATTTAGACAGTGTCAAGACAGTGTCACCAGCAATGAAGAATCAATTGCTAGAGCTACTCCTAGAGAAGAAAGAAGGGCCCTGATGTCTCCAAATTCTCATTAATTTTGTCCCATTGCTGAATTCACACTACAGAAGAAATAATTAGTACAGCACAAATCAGTTTGTTAATACAGCTGGTCAGAGTCTGTGCTATGCAACAACATACTGGAAACAACTCCTCCTGACTGTTCGGTTTGCCATAATTACACAAGGGATTTTTCTGTTAGGAAAAAACCACATCCAAAACCAGCAAGCTCTTCCCTTTACGAAAACCAAAAATGGACAGAGAAGTTCCCAAAAAGTAGAACTGAAAGATGGAGGTTACATATGAAACTTTGACTTGGTGCCCGTGTTTGACCTAGGAGTTGCTCTACAAAACTTTCTGTTCATTCATTCGCTGCAAATGATGGATGCCGAAAGAAGCACTAAGTCATGGGGAGACTAAGTTCTGTTTTGTCTCACACATTGTAAATCTGGCCACTATTTCTCACATGGACTCCCTGTACCAAATTGGATAAAACTATTTATGTCAAACTAAAGGCAATTTTATATTTATTACTCTTTCATGACTTAAATACTGTTCTTCCTAGTCTTCCAAAGCGGAAAAAAGATTCTAAAATCTTTGTGTAGGAAAAAAAAGGTTTTCTTCTTCCTTGGTTGCAAATCTGATTACAGATAGTACTTAAGCAAATGAGAAGCTTGAAGCAATTCCAGTGTAAACTTGGTCACAAAATGAGGCAGTTTATATTCTTTACTCCCCATTTTTTAACCCAGTATTTCTGGGAGCTTTTCCTTGAGTACTTTACTTTAAACTAGAGCTATATTTTAATTCCACTCTTTTATTACATTGCTGCACTATCTTTTGGTTCAGCACTTGCATGTTTCTGTTGCTTAACTGCTTTCTCAACCATTTAACGGTAGATAAAGCCTCTAAACAAAGGACCAACATTTTCCATGACTCACTTGTACTTTCTCTAAAAATAAGTAGGTCTAATTGGCAGGAATACTAAACTTAAATATTTTATATATTGAAGAATGGTTCAGAGAAGACCATGAGAGCTAGAAAAGCAAAAATATATGGAAAGGCTGAAAAACAAACTTTTTTTTACACTGAAATAACATTTTCAATTCCTTGTGATCCCCAAGACTGCCTTAAATGGTTTGACAGTGTAGTGTTTGCTCTGGTCTCTACTCTTGTTGACACCCCCTGCTCTCACCTCATCTTTGCAGACTTTGTAAACGTAGGAGTCTTTCCTGTCAGAGTGATGGAAGAAGTGCAAGACACACCAGACTCTCAATGCAGCTCCTTCCTCTGGCTGGGCTAATTGATGGAGCAGTAATTGACTGAGCAGTTCTGCAAAGGCAGACATGAAGTCTAGCAAACTGTCTCTTCTGCCTTATGTTGCCTGAGCAGAGGGATCTCAAGTCATTTTCTCTACCCCATACTTACTGCAACTAAAATAATCCTGGGCATGACATGTTCATCACTCTGCACTTCTGGTTACACCAACATTCATTGGATGAGTGGTGCTATTAGTTCCTCAGTCTGCAGCTGCCACAGCAATACAACGGACATAAGCCACGCTATGTTCCTTATCAACGTGTACTGGCTTGTTTTACAGCAATCACGCTACAAAATCGCTGTTTCTCCCAGCCCTTGACAGTAATATTTCATACTGAATTCCCTCTTTCATGCAAATGCTATCAGGAAGTAGCATTTTCACACTTGTAGCAGTATCTCTCTATGAAGTCCAAAACATGTCTCAAACTGGCTTTACAAACGTGACACACCACCTCAGCTACTGTAGACCTCAGCAGACATGCCAGAGCACTGTATTGAAGGCATGTCACAGGATGCTGTCACAGGACCTGTACATCCTTTCCATTTTTTTTGTTACAACCAATTTCCTACTCAGTCATCTCCCTTTAACGCCTACATTATTATAACAACCTGGTTTTGAGGCCATATAAGCTTAATCAGAAATATTACTTTTTATTTAAGGCTTTAAAAGGTTTTAAAACCTTTGGTTCATTATTATCCATGAAGCCGCATCTGGAGAAAATGGTATTATGCTTTCTCTAAGAGAATGTCTTTTAATTTAGTGATAAAATAGATGTTTTGGTAAAAGGGTTTACAGGAATAACATACAACCAAGGAAAAGCACTACACTAAAGCATCAGCAAACACCAAGCCCATACGATTTAGTGAAAGTATTATTAAAAGCATTAGAGTATTAGCAAACAAAAACACAGTCCACAAAAACACCCAGTCTAAAGCAATCAGTTAGCCACCTATGCACAATACAAGTTCCTTTGGTTTTAAGTTACCCATGAGAGAAAGAAAAGAGTAGAAGAAGAAAAGAGATTAAAAGAGTGAAGAAGAAAAGAGAAAGTGAAGAAAGAAGAAATGTGAGAAAAATAGCTACCAACAAAGGTCACGTTACCAGGTTTTCAGATGGGCAGCTGAACACACAATGGAGGCTCTGTGCATGTTTATATAGGGTTTGACTATCACGGTCACTTCCCCCCAGGCAGCACATCTGGTCCACTGACCATTCAATGCCCTCCTAGCCAGAGTGATGGGTGCTGCAGCCTCGGCCATGTGGCTGGGCCACCTTGGACCATGTGCTCTGTGGGCAGGCTCTGTGGGCAGGCTTGCTCAGAGCAGCAGCCCTGTCACGAGCTTTGCAGCAGCAGGCCTAGCCCTTATCCCACACACACACACAAGCTGGCTTGTTCTGACCCAAATGAAGCGAGATTCAGAGGATGTCACAGTTATGAAACATACATTTCCTATGAAGACTGGCTGAACAAGTTGGGGTTGTTCAACCTCAACAAGAGAAGGCTCCAGGAAGACCTTCTATCAGCCTTCCTGTACATAAAGGGGGCCTGAAAGAGACTTGGAGAGGGATTTTTCACAAAGGTGGGTAGTGACAGGACAAAGAGGAATGGCTTTAAATTGAAAGAGGGTAGGGTTAGATTAGCTATCAGGAAGAAATTCTTTACTGGGAGGATGGTCAGAAAATGGAACAGGTTGCCCAGAGCAGTTGTGGATGCTCCATCCCTGAAGTATTAAAAGGTCAGGTTGGATGGAGCTTTGAGCAACCTGGTCTAGTGGAAGGTGCACCCGTCCATGGCAGTGGGTTTAGAAATAGGTCATCTTTGAGGTCTGTTCCAACCCAAATCATTCTATGATTCTATGAAACGGTTAATCAAGATAAAGGACTGCTTTCATCTTACATTAATGATTTCTACTTGGACAGCCTATTAAATGGAAAATATGTCTCATATTACATCTGTAGAGATGGGAAAACCACCTATATGAATGAGTGTAATCCATTCGTTATTTTATGGACCCAAAGTTCTCTAGAGAGCATCCCTGAGTGCTGAATTTTACATTTATATTGCTGAGTTAGCTGAAATATGTGTAATATCACGAGTAGGCAGAGAGCCGTATTGACTATGGGCAGAGGAAGGCCCTTGTGCATTGTTTATTTCAGCAAGCCTGTGAGCTGGCGTGTGCCCATGAAATGAAATGGTGTACAGCTATATTTGTTTTTTGGGTTTCTTTACATGGTATGTGAATAAATGATGTGTGGAGCTGAAAGCTCTCACTCACTGGAAATCTTGGCTCTTTCCTGAATACAGGAACAGAGGCACATTAGACATGCTTATATTTCTTAATGTGCCTATGGGAGAAATAATCTAGTACAGCTATCCTCCTGTGCCCCTCAGATTCATAAGTAATCTGTGTCTTTTGGGCTAACAAAGTGTAGAGCTCGGCTCAGAATCAGCTCTCCAGTATTTTACTGTATGTATGGCTGTTTTTCCTAGCTCTTGACAGTGATACTTCATGCTTTTGTATTTATGTATTTATTTAGTAGCAGATGTTTACTTCTGATAACTTCTGGAGGCAGTATTGCAGAGAGCACAATTACTGTGTTTTGTAAGTGAGGTTATTTCAAATCCACTTAAAAAAAGATCTAGTGTCAAAGCTTAGCTCTAAACCACACCTTTAAACTCCTGTGCACATTCACACAAAATAATCACAAATCTAGTGATTGAAGGAGGCTGAACAGCAGTGGCAAGCCCTACCTTTGCATACATGCCTTTTGTTCTTTGGGGCTGGCAGTTGGTGTAGAAAGGGTGGTCAGGGGGCTCTGCTTTGCTGGGGCAGAGATGAATTTCTCCAGTTACTCAGCAACCCATTTTCTTGCATTGTTCACAGGAGTTTCAATCCAGTAAGAATTACTCCAAGGGCTTTATACAACTTACGCTTACATTGAAATGCAACAAGCTTATTTCATTAAAGGTAATGAAGGTTTAAGGACCTTAAGGCCTTCTAGGCTTTACTATTAATTTACACTGATTTTAAGAAGAGGGAGGGAAAGAGAGATTGACTTTCCCCTATTTTCTATTCTTGACTCCTTATGATTCTGAACTTGTGCGCAATACCAAAACCCAGATCCTTACACTTATATTTCTGTAACTGTGGCGACTTAAAACTTCTCATTAAAAATCAGCTAAAAAAAAGTCTTTGAAGACCATTTACAGACTCTGAGATGAAAAAATCTGTAATCTGGATAAAGCCACAGAAGAAGTTGTGAGTGCAAAATGATGCTGTTCTGTTCCCTTATTAAAATCAATGAAATTTTCTCACAGACAAGCACTGCTCCCATGAACTACCTAAAACTCAAATTATATAATATTTATAGTGAACATTTATAAAAATAAATAATTAAAGAGATGAAGAAGTAAAAGAAATCTCCTAAAATAAAAATTGGGAAATGGAATTTAACAAACAATTAGAGAAAAGTGACGATAATTAAAAATAAAAAAGACACAAGAGAGAAAGAATTCTACATCTTCACTGCATAATGTCCTTTTGGACAATTATTTCCCCTATGTTGCAATCAAATGTCTGTATTAGACTTTTGCTGTAGCTCTGTACACAAACGTACATGTATGTAATGATGAAATAAGTGACTGTTAGTGTTCTTAAACATTGTATTAACAACATTTCAAGCAAGATGAGAGAAAAAGAATTCCATAGATATGCTGCAAGTTATATTCATATCATAGAATTTTTATAGCCTATATTTTACACATACCTTTATAGGAACTTAACATCACATAGTTTAATTGTAGTTCAAATATTTCTTTGAAGTTAATTCACCGACCATCAAGCTATAGAACGATTGCAAATTTTCTCCTCTAAACAACCGGGACTTTTCATTAAATCCTTGTGGCTTTTACTGTTACCAAAGACTTTGCTAGATTAAAGTTAGTAAGTCACAGCCCATACACAATCCATAAGACATCTCTTTTCATAGTGACAATTATAAAAAATGGGACTCACCTATAAAGTAGGACAGCAGTATTGCCAGCAGCACTGAGACCCCTACAGCACAGAGTGCAGTACATTTCCAGCTACAGTACTTCGAAGACTTCTTGAATTTAAAAGCACTTCTGGACAGAGTGTTCCTAGGTAGTGGCCGAGTTGGAGGGGAATAAACAGAGCCAGATGCCATTGTGTACCCTGGTGTTGCAGTACTGAACAGTGGTGTGGTCCCTGTTCCTGTTTTGAATAGGAAATGCCTGTGAAAGAAAGAGTATATGGTAAAGTATAAAAGTAATTAAAGCTGGAGCACAGGCAATCATACCTCTTTTGTTTAATGTTGCCTATTTTTCACAACATTCAATCTACAAAGGGTCATAGAAGCAATAACTTGTCACAACACTCACACATAAAAAGATACTTTCCTTTTAAGTAAAGACCAAAGCCCCCCAAACATTAGTAATACACTGGTATCCAGACAGGAAACAGAACTACCCAAAATACAGAGTAGGGAGGAAGTCTTTCATAGTTTATCCAACAAGTAGGGACAGGCTTCTGCTGCTGTTTATTTGTGTTGGCTTCTGCTACAGACTACAGGGAACTCCATTAAAAAGTCAATAATGAGCAATGTGACTATAGTCCACACTACTTATCACAGCTTTCCCGAGTTAAGTCCAAGGAAAACAGCAATTTTTCAGATTGAAACTTTTGGCAACTTTGCCAAAAATAGTCAATTA
Organism: Calyptomena viridis; assembly: GCA_013390005.1. Lineage (NCBI taxonomy): Eukaryota > Metazoa > Chordata > Aves > Passeriformes > Eurylaimidae > Calyptomena > Calyptomena viridis. Next base: position 45,065 of record WEIV01010620.1, on the reverse strand, counting down.
AAAGACCTTTTTTTTTTTGTTTAATGCATCCTAAATAATCAGTTCAGTAATTGACATCTACTCGCACAAAATCTTACCATAAAAAGATCTGATTATGGATACAGCAGCTAGTTACAGCCTAGGAGAAGTATTCTAAAGAAATATACTTAGTAAGTGCTCAGAAAGAACCACAACCAGCAACAGATATGAAAAGCAAAGCCGAAGTTAAGACACACTGTGAATCACCAATAAACTTTTTTTTTTTTCCAATTCAAAGTTCGTTCCAACCCAAAACTCTCTCGAGTAAAAATCTACTATGGATTCTCCATAGTAGAATCCTTTAATTTTAGTTCATGTAATCATGATTATTTTGAAAGAGCCACTAACATGGCACATACTACCTGGAGTTTTTCTCCTGATGCACGTACACAACTCTATGAACAACAAAACCTCAAAGAAAGAGCTTTGCATCACGGGGTTTTCCACCAATTTGTTATGTTGGCAACTCTGTAGCACATGGCTTGGTCTTGCCTAATGAAGCTTTGTAAAATTAATATATTCTAGCTAAAAAATGCAAAAAAGCACACTGGAGACTTTTGAACTTACCAAATGCACAGGTATACAGAACTAGAGAAGTTTGTATTTTTCAGCAGGTAAGAGACATGAACTGTTCATATCCAAGTCCTCCTGAAGTTAAGTGCATACCTACACTGCGTTTGCCTACTGCGTGTCACCTATACAAACAGGGGTCAGAGGGATCTAGCACTAAATGAGCTAGCTATGGAGGGGAAAAACCTTGCTAGTTACACCTCATGGCACTGCAGACTGCTTCTTAGCTGATGGGACTTTCATCCTCTGGGGCTCATGCTTGGATCCTTGCATAGTAATGGACCAATTTATACAGGTACAGCAGATTTGTCAAAAATACACCGTAGAGATGCTAGAAATTAATTTGCCCCACTGCAGCCTGAGAAAAATATCTTGTTGATAAACAAGATCTGTTGTATGCAGGTGATTTTTCTATGGGAAGGTAACAGATGAACTGTGACATCTTAGTATAGGCCCTCTTCTTGAAAATACTTGCTTTACAAACATGATTCCATGAAATACATTACATAGGTCGCTTCATTCTGAACAATATTAAACTTGCTGGTAGTAACAACAGAAGGATATGCACTACATTTACCGATGAGCAAAAGCACATCCAAAATTTTTCTGGCTTCTGAGCGCAGAGGATTACCAACAATTTCAAATGACAAAGCTCTGGTGGTTTAAATCTTGTCTAAAAGTTGTGATATTTTCTATGTACCAAACAACAAAATAATAATAACTAGCCCTATGTAAAAAATGTTTTACACCTTATAACAGCATTACTTTGATTTTACAGATTCACAGAATCATGTAAATTCATTATGTCCCAATAAAGTGTTTTATCCATTTGACCTTTACTGCTCTTCCATTCCTGGCTACATATGGTAAATGCTATGTTCAAGTATATTTCAAAAACAGTGTCTACATAGATCTAAAGAAAATGACAAAGGTAGCTCTTTCCCTTTCCATGTGCAATGTGTACTGTATTGGGGGACATAAGGAAAGCCATACCATAGATATAATAATATTCCTCCTGAACATCAGCTTCCGTGTTAAAAATAAGAAACTGTCTGACCAACCTGCAATTTTCACATCCTCCTGCTCTCACTTAGACTCAACAGACTAAAAATTGAAACTGGCATTATAAGAGTACTTGAAAGGAACTCCTTATACTTTAAGCTTTAAGAAAATAATGCAACAAAACAGTCTGCCACTGATACTTTCTTTTTTTTCCCCTCTGAGAAAGTGAGAGCTGAGACATTGGCTTTGGTGGAGCACAGCATACTAGGGACTGTAATTCACATTCTCACAGACTTTGAGGAGCTAATCCTATAGATAAACTCACCAGATGACAGTGGTGGTATGAACTGTCATAGCTTTGACAGTTCACCTCAGGCATCAAGGTAACGAAAGAAAATTGTAACTTTTATATGTAAATTATTTAGATTGGAAATGACCCTTAAGATCGAGTCCAACTATTAACGAAGCACTGCCAAGCCCTCCACTAAACCATGTTCCTACGTGCCACATGTACACACCTTTTAAACACCTCCAGAGATGATGACTGAACCACTTCCCTGGGCAGACTGTTCTGCTGCTTGACAATCCTTTTGGGGAAGAAATTTTTCCACATATCCAATCTAAACCTCCTCTGGTGCATTTTAAAGCCATTTCTACTTGTCCTATGGCTTGTTACTTGTAAGAATGACTAACCCCCACCTCACTACAAACTTCTTTCATGTAGTTGTAGAGCGTGACAAGATCTCCCCAAGCCTCCTCTTCTCCAGGCTAAGCAATGCCAGCTTCCTCAGCTACTCCTCATAAGACTTGTGCTCCAGATACTTCAGCAGCTTTGTTGCCTTTTTCTGGACTCTTTCCAGAACATCGATGTCTTTCTTTTAGTGAGGAGCCCAGAACTGGACACAGAACTTGACGTGCAGCTTCACCAGTGTACATGGGAACAATCATGGCCCTGATCCTGTTGGCCACACTATTTTTGATACAGGCCAGGTGCCATTGGCCTTCTTGGCTGGTTCATGTTCAGCTGGCTGTCAAGCAGCACTTCCAGGTCCGTTTCTGCTAGACAGCTTTCCAGGCATTCTTCTCCAAGCCTGTAGGGCTGCATGGGGTTGCTATGACACAAGCGCAAGACCCAGCACTTGTTCTTGTTGAACCTCACACAGTTGGCTTCAGCCCGTCAATCCAGCCTGTCCAGATCCCTCTGTGGAACCTTCCTACCCTACAGAAGACAAACACTCCCACTCAACTTGGTGTCGATCTGTGAACTTGCTGAGGGCACACTTGATCTCCTCATCAATAAACCATTGATAAAGATGCTTGAGAAAGAAATTAAACAGGACTGGTCCCACTACTGAGCCACGGGGAACACCTCTTGTGACTGGCTACCAGCGGAATATAACTCCATTCAACACTCTCTGGGCCCAGCCATTCAGCCAGTTTTCTGCCCAGTGCACCTGTCCATGCTATGATTAGCCAGTTTCTTCAGGAGAATGCTGGGGATTCAGCAGTAGGAATTCAGCAGTGTGTAGTCTTAGGCAGCACAGAGCACAGCTCATCACTTTAAGCTATTCTCTTTTGCGTTGAATCTCATGAATACAATGCCAGTGGTTGTACCATCTGGCTGAAAGCTAAGGGAAAAAATAAGGACAGAAAAGCCGGTACGGTATCTTCTGGGTCACGAAAATTTGTTTGGATCTCTCTATTTCTAATGAGTGGAGTTACTAACAAAGTTGTCAGAGACTCTCCTGCTACATTAACTCCAAGTGATAAGTATTTAAAGTGTAATGCTATCAGACTTGCACATCCTGTCTGCCTCACTGAGCCATGCCAAACTGTTCCTATGAGACGTTTCGAAGGATATGGTATCTGACAACGAATCCAGACTGCTTCCAGATAACTCTGAAATTCTTATGTTCTTGAAATATAATCCATCCACAAATGATTTTAATTATCTATATATCCATCTATCAAACCATGTAACTCAAATAGCTAATTTCTAAAGCCTAAACTGTTTGCACTACTTGACCAGGCACTGACTTATGGGCAATTACACCATATTTCGTCTCATAGGGAGTTTATAGCATCTGCAATAGTGTATCTTCCATTCAAAATTCATCATACAACATGAACTTGAGAGATCTTAATGTAAGCATCACTTTAAATATTTTATTAAGCTATGGAGTACAAAAATCCAGCAAATCATGCTAACATTTTACAGGAGACACCAGTTCTGTTTTTATTAAATAATTCAATTCAAATTTAAAGCAAATAATATTCTACTTTTACATTTATTCAATATATATTTCTGTCAGCTTATTCAACAGATGTTGCCATTAAAAAGTGCAGTTATTCTTAACATTTTATGGGGGGAAGTATTTAGATTTAGATTTAACAAATCTAAACTACAGACTGGTAGCAAAATACAAAGTTTTGTCATAAACTAATCCTTGGATACAAAGACAGCTGGAAAGTCCCCTCATTTCACAAATGGTAGGCATTTTACTTAAGCTTCTGTCCTTACAAGAAAAGACAGACATACAGCATCAAAAAACTCCAAGGTGTCAGCTTAGAAAATAAGCATATGAATAAAAGTAAAGTAATCGTGCTTTTAATTTAAGTCAGTACTCTCTGAGCACCAAGTGCTGGTGTGCACTGGCTGACATGCAGATAGTTTCTTCCTTCCCAAGCTGCGGTGGGAAGTGTTGTGGTTTTAAGTAGCCAGAGTTTTTTATTAGCTGGGGGGGCTATGAGAGAGGCTTCTTTAAGAAGCTGCTGGAGTTTTTTTAGCTC
>WEIV01010620.1:0-40410 GCA_013390005.1 Calyptomena viridis | reverse complement strand
GTGTCTGTAACATCTATCAAACTTCCCACTCTTAAACTCTTAAGCTCTGATTTTAGTAGTAGTAGTAAATACTTAATATTTAGTAGTAATTAATACTTAATATTCTAAGTTAGAGCCTGTTTTGCTTGTGAAATAGTTAATAAACAGTTGCTTGTAATCCTTATCACAAAAGTCGAAGTTTTTTTTCCTTCTCTGAGAAAATTTGGATCTTTGTGTGGGCTCTTGGCATTTAGCTGGAGTCAAACCATAACAGGGAGGGATTCACATCAAATCAGATTTTCTTTGTGCTTCCACATCCTCTGTGGAAAACACAACTGAAGCACTCTCTACTAAATTCAGTAAATGGGAAAACAGAAGGGGTAAAAAAAGTGATAAAAACCATCCATGAGTTGGGCAGAAAGATTAAGTTAACTGAAAACTGTGTCTTTAGAGAAATGGAAATAAATTATCAAAATATTCGAGGACAGTAAGGCTCAGCCCAGCCACCAAAACACTTTTGATATAAGATAGCCAGGTGTCCAGCAACAGAAATGTGATTTAGAGAAACTTTCTTTATGAAAGGATCTATGACAAGAACTTTTGACCGCAGTTTAGAAGAAAATGGATACTATGCATCAATGAATACAATATTACATAAACACATCTGGAAGGCCCTAAACTCCAGACTGCCAGAAGCTGAGATATTATATAAATAAACTATCATCTAGAAGAAAGGAATACTACACATTACTTTTTATAAAGAGTGGTCTAAATTTGTGTGGAGTTACTGCATAATGTTAACATTCCTAATCTAATTTTAACATTAGATACATGACTTTTTTTAGCTTATGCTAAAAACTGCTTCACCTTGCAAAAGATTAATTTCTATAATTTTGGGCATCATATAGAGTCCTTTGCATACAGTTGGAAGACATGTGAAAGAGCCTACCTCATAATTTTTGAAGAACTTTCTCGGCAGCATTTTAGTTCTGTTTTAAATTATTTCATACAGCAGAACACTGCCAGCAGAGTGCTGACACCACAGCAAGTATGTCACAATGTATTAAAAGTCACACAAGACTTTTACAAAATTCATATTAAATATGGAATTGTGAATAAGGTCCAGCAAAATTCTACTCAACTTCTCAAAGTACGTCAGAATATGCATCATATTTTATCACCCAATGAAATTTAAAGGTAGCTACTGTTATTTTGTGCAGCATTATTATTTAGCTGATGACTGCTGTCACAGAATAAAGGTCAAAATTGCTAGGCCTTACGCACATACAACAAGTCACTCCTCATCTAAAGAGCTGTAATACCACTGACTCAAAATAAAATTGTATTTAAAATATACATGTTTAAAAAACCTAAATCCGTCCCTCTGAGATCTTTGAACCTTGTATATTGTATGCTAACAGCACCTGGAAAATCTGGAGGAGGATAAATCTATTAGTTTAGTCATGTTTCTGAACAGAGAGCTTCCACCATGATCAGTAACAAATGTTATAGTGCCACTGCAGTATAGGTTTTTTGCAGCACTGTCTCCTATAGTGTTCTAAATGCAATCTCTTTGGTCAGTTCCATGATTATGTTAATAATCTGTAGCTCTTCAGGTCATTACAGCCCACTACTAGAAGACAACTGAGGGAGAACAGCTGTAACGCTCAGAAGACTGCTCTTCAAAAGGCATCCAATATTAGAATTGATCTCTGGCCTGGGCTTCTGAAGGACATCTCTGTCCTTCAGAGTAAAAACAGTGTAAAACAGTGTAAGGGGTAGGATTCCCCCGAGCATATGCAGTACAATGAGCAAAACTGTACTTCATTCCAAAAATTCCAAAATTAATACCAAAAATTGTGGAGAAAGAGAACATCTCATTTGACAGAGAACAGTTACATGTACAATACCTGTGTGTGTAACTGTAACCAAATAAGCAGAACAGGAATTACTGCAGTAGGATAGACCACCAGTAACAATACCCTCTGAAAGTGGCCAGTTCAAAGGAGGGGATGAATGCCTTCCAGTCTACTTAGTAACAGCTCACTTTCTCTGAACAGTCCAAAACTCATGCTCTCACTGATGTCTTGTGGCATTTTGTTCCGTAGGCTAAACATGCACTATATCAAAATATATTTTCTTCTAGCAACTTCCATTTAAATTCAACTGATTACTCCCTTGTTCTTGTATAATGAGTATGTACTGTTTGCAAATTTTTATAATATTACTCTTTGATTCACTTTATTTTTAGGGTAAAACATACAAAAGCATTTAGAAGTAATTTCCTAAGGCAAAAAATGCAAAATGTAGGCTTTTTATGGGTCAGGCAAAGGCAACTGTAGAGTTGAGGAAAGCTATTTTCAGATACCTGTTGTTACAGTGCAGAATAAAACAGAAGTGACATTTGGAAGTTGAGAGAATAGAAAGTGACTTAAGGAGAGGTGAAAGAGGAAAGAAAGACTACCCCTAACATTTTTTGCATGTGTTTCTTTTACCCTTAGGTATCAAAAGACCCACAAATATTTAGATGTATCTGTGACTCTCTAAAACTTTCTTTCATGTGAGTAAGAAGTCCACTCATCTGTTACATTTGACTCATCCATTCTCCTTGCAATTTGAGAAAAAAACCCTGGACACAACAGCAATTACCAGCACAGAACACCACTTGGCTCAAAAGATCATTGTACTTTATGTGACTGTTCCATCTAAGGCAGTATCATTCTCTGCAATCACAAGTTAACCACTTTACAAAATGAGCACATCAATTTTCACATTGTGGAGCATAGGCTAATCTTGCCTCGCAAACCAACCCAAATCTGACAGTATCTAACTCTATGAAAAATTATCTATTTGCATCTAAGGTGTGTTGAATCTGTGAACAATATTACATGAATTAAGACACTTCCAAGCAAGCCCAAGTGAAATGTCTTATGCATTCCGGTAAGGTCCTTAGCCTGTTAGCCAAGGCACAAGTGGTAATATCTGCATCTTAGACACCTAAAATCAGGAACACATCAATTGCATTCTCCCAAGCCTCTCCAGGCGGAAAAAACTTCTATCAAATCCACTTTGAGTGAATGCAAGTTGAGAGAAATGTAAATTTTAGTGAATTTATGTTTTTTTGTGACATATTTAGGTCTCAGGACCAATACTTCAGGAGACATGATTTCTTTGCTCAATAGTAGTCCTAGTGATCTGGGTCTGACCTTTAATAAATGGTATTGTTGAATTTCTGGGAATAAAAATGATAACTATTCTGTTTTATAATGAACCCAACTGTGATGATTACTCACCTGAACTAAAAATAAATGGCCAGATTTTGGTCCCAATTCATAATGGATCTATCTGGAAGGAATCAGTAATTCTGCTTTTTAAAAGCATTATGGCACCTTCTACAAAAGTCTTGCAGCACCATGAGGCCAAATAAGACAAATAAGCAAATAAGTAAGCAAATAAGACATAAGGGTGGCTGCAACTTTATATTTCTGTTTTTCTAATGCTTCAAATGGGCATAGGTAAGTCAGACAGAATAGATTTGTAAGGTTTGGAAGCTTTTCTTTTCTACCTCAAATACCGCGCCACTGACATACGCAGAGATAGTGCATGTCTATCTCTATGTGAAGACCTAGCATTTTATTTGCCATTTCCATACAAAGAAATCAATTAATCTTAAGAAAGTTAATTACAGAGAGGATGGATATATCCAGCTGCAGCTATTTTAGTTTGCTCATTTAAGTTTTTGTATTTCTCTCTCCCTGGCTTTCCTTAATGCAAACCAGCTGAATTTTTCCCTCCTGGGAATGAATTATCATGCTTTCTGTTTGTTTAAAAAACTCCCACCAGATACATTAACTGTCAGAATCAGAAGGAAACCATTAACTGTGGAAAAGATGGTGGTCCAAGACTGCAATCAATCACAGTACTACACCTACTGACTGGCGTGCCCTCTCTCTGCTGACAGACCCTATTCATGCTGGATTGAACTAGGTTCTCTGAGAGAGAACATGACCCTCACCTGCCACCTGACATTAGACAACTGCCTGGTTCACTAATGGATAGATCACATCAATAAATATGATTTCTTGCACTGAGTTGAGAAAACAGATGGAAAGAAAAGATTAATCTCCACCGACTGACATTACAGAAGAGATGTAAAAGATAACAGAAATTACTGGCTAGGTTCCCTTTGAACTTTGGTTCACGGATGCATGAGGTAAGCTTTCCCAGCAGACTGTAGCAAGAAATGGATTTTTGTTTCTCTGTGAACACTTTATGCTGGTCTTCATCTTCTGTTAACATTCTTCTGAGATGAAACGTCGTAGCTGGTGGTGTTTGCCCTTAGCACAGGCTTATGACTGACTTCTACAGAACCATATGGCAGCATTTAACATAAATCCAAACCAGCACAGAAACTATGGTACACTGTGAATTTGTCTTAGTTTATTTTCTGGGCAGAACTGCAATCAAAAAATTGCCTAGGAAGAGATGAAAGTGAATTTCCGCTTTCTTGGAGCCACTATTAATACTATCATAATCCTGGAAAAAACTCCAAGATCACAACATATGAAATGATGATCAAAGTTTGGGGGAAAGAAAGAGAAGAGTGCTATTACCCATATGCAAAAAGAGAGGAAACATCTGTGAGAATTGGACATAAGTCTCTTCTACCAGGTTATTCAAATGTTTCAGAAAAATGCCTTACACATAGTAACACTTGCTTAAATTTGGATGGTTTTATATTGAGGACCCACTTTCTTTACAAACTGAACACTGAAAGACAAGAAAGAACAAAAGTACTACTAGGTAGGCTCTAAGTGTCTTCCTTACTGCTCATGTATTGTTTCACGTGTGGTCCCCAGTAGGCTACCATGCCACTGCTGGCTGCTGATGGAAAAAGACTGGAGAAGTCAGGGATGACAACCTGCAGCTGAAACTTTGAAGACCAATTCAGACAAGACAGTATCCCAATCTGCTGTGAAAGCCACCAGGACACAGTGACTTGAAGGACTGAATACTGACAAAAGCCCCAGACTTCCCTTCCTTTGGTATGCAAGAGTAAATCTTCCTCTGCATTGCCTCTACCTTCTGGGTGATGCAAGAAAGGATATAGTGTTCCAGCATGCAGAGGGCACCTGTTTTCCTATTATTTATTCCTCCAAATTCTTATTCGCATATTACACGTATCTAGGATCAAAAAAACTAGTATGATGAGAGGGCACTGCCAAGCCTGCTTCTTTCTGCTATGCTGCACACTGTGGATATGAAAAGGGGAACAAACAATGCTAAGCCACACTTTGCAGAAGTGCACAAAGAGTTTTGGGCAAGGAAAGAAACCTGGCCCAGGTTTAGTTACTCATACCGTTCACTGCAGGATTGTCCCATTACCTACTTTCCAGACAAGTGTGAAAACAGACTTATGTATTGCTGAAAACATAGCGACTGGCTGTTCTTACAGGCTTTCTCTGGGTCTCTCAGAGGACTAGAACTTACAAAGACTTCCATCTAGGTTACAATAAGTGACTTGGCTCTTTATATTGCTGGTGATGTTCACTTCCGAAGGAGGCAGCAGTTAGAGTGAATTTGAGAGCCCCTGCTATTGCAGTTCTCCTCTCTCCAAAAGAAGAGAGAAGAGGAAAGCATATGAATTTTGCAGTGAGGACCTGAAATGCTCATGTGAGCAGTAAGGATTTATATTATGATTCCCTATCTTATTCTCTGCTCTTCTGGAATCATATCCCCACCAAGACAGACAGGAAAAGTTGTCTCTGAGATGAGGCATTCTAACCTTGGCCAGTTCCTGTGTTGCATATTGAATAAGTTAAGCTTTCCAGGCAGAAAATCAAAGAAAGGTAGGGCACAATTACTCCTCCAATCTTTTTACTAGCCTTGCTGTCTTCATAAGTTGAAAGGGAAAAATTGTTCTAAATGTCTCAAAAGGCACTATTATAGGAAACTATTTCAAAAAGAAATAACTGCATTATTTACCCAAGGATTAATTCAGAAGTTGGAACAAAGGTTGAAATTTTGTCTGCCCCTAAGAGGCCTGACTGAGCTACTGGACATTTTAAAAGAAGATAAAAGCAGAGGGAAGTTAAAGGAGTGAAGTATTATTCTCTCAGTGACTGACAGGATCTGATTCTGCCTCAAGCTGCAAGCAAGCTGAAGATTCCACCACAAAGGATCCATGCACCTTAGCTCACTTATTGATGTCCATAGCTGTGTTTCTCTTGCAATGCAGAGTCCATGATAACTTTTGATGAACTCTGTGCTACCACTACTATGCTATCAGCAGTCCTTCACACAGACAGACTTGTGTCACCACAGTGATGGCATGTCATAACCTCTGAGTTACACCACTACCACCAACTTGGCAACTGTACACATGTATTACATGTACACATGTAATACGACCTATTTTCCCTTTCTTATTGTTCCTTGGTGAAGACTTGAATACTACACTTAGATAGTCTCTCATATGCAACATGCAAGTTCCATAAAACTGAAAGACCATCCTTCAGGGATTCAACAAGGCAGAGGATTACATGTTGTGCCCAGAAAAGGGTGAAACTTTCTCTTTGATGGTATTTATTTCTACATATGCCTTTTTGGAGCTGCACTTCTCTTACTGCAATCAGTATTTTCCCCCAACAGATGACAAAAAATTCACAATCAGCCTCCTTGCAAGAATTCTTACTTAAATGTAACAGGAAGTTTTAAAATCCCAACCCTGCAAAAATATGAAATTTTCAGAAAATAAGGAGACTACAGAAGTAGAAAATGCTAGCAAGTAATATAAATACATTTGCTGATAGTGAATCTTACATATTTTCAGATTTTGATACCTAAATAACTTAGGGATAGGACCATCAGGTTAGGTAAAAGAAAAAAAGACTTCTTACTTCAAACTAAGCTGATTAGTCAACAGGTATAATACATGCTTACACATTAGAGAAAAGAACAGAGCCAAAACCACTTTGAGATTTCCAATTATCTTATGATAATTAATGCACTGTGCACAAATTTTTAGAAGCTATAAACAACTACTCTTTAGGTCTAGGCCTATGAATCATTAGAATTTCTATGTAAAATGTCTATTTCTATTATCATTCTTAACACTAAAATTGTGAAATTCATTAGATTAATATTCTCTTTGTAAACCATACAAATGAAGAAACAGTCTATCATAATGTAACACACGCATGACATGAAAACAAAGAAACAAATATATAATGATTCTAGCTGTGACACAGTATGTTAGTGAGGTTGATAAACTGAATTTCATGCTGATAGCATGTTGTAGTCTCAAATCTATTACACTTCGGAATTGATGTGTTATTATCTCTGGACAACTTTCACACTAGGAGATGATCCCTATTGTAATTTTAAAAATGAAGGGATTACAAACAAGATAAATTTCATTGTATTGTTACGTGAATCAGTATCGACTACCAGGAACTTCATATAATATAGTGCATTTGCTAAAATACTTGCATTTGGTGGTCCCATTACAAACATACAAAGCATAAACCAGGCATGGTTCTATTAACTCTACTTCAGCAATTATGTATCTGAATCAGTATTGTATGGTAATTGGTCTACAGGGAGCAGTAACATTTGGCTTTGTTCTTTTTTAATACAATATGCTTACATTTTTACTTTGAAGAAAACAATATGTTAGGGTGTTCTGGCAAATACCAGCAGTATCTTTGAGTTTGCTGATACTGATTGACTAATTGAATTTAACATCCCTTTCTCTTCCTGCTGTTGATTGTAAATTGTGGATAAGTGAAAGTTTAGGAGTTTTTGGAAGAAGAAGCAGATCAACATACAGAGTCAATGTATCTTACAGATTAATTAGTTATTAATGGATAGATGAAGGTCATTTAATCAAACAGCACCTTATTCCTTTTATAATGTTAAGAGTTATCATTAGCAAAACAGAATTTGGACACATAGATCTGATTTTTACCATGGTATAAACAAACAAACAAAAGAAGGTAAATTTATGATTAACAGTTCCTTACTAAAATTTAGCATGATGTGCTGATTAATAGGCTGGAACTCATTAGAAATGGTACTGCTTTGTCAGGTTTTTTTCATGTGTGTTGATGAAAAATGAATTATACTGATTTGGTGTAAGAATGTCAAAGTATAGGTCAAAAATTAGACATATATTATTAACAAATTAAGTAGCTATGGAACAGTTCTAAAATTTTATCGAAACAAATTGAAATATTAATTTATATGGAATTATCTATTTACAATTATACATTTATCAGCAGTTGCAATTTCAAACTAGCTGGTAAAAAATATTACAGATTAAGTATATATTTCTTCTTAATGTCTTTGATTGGTCATTCCTTATGCTATATTAATATGTCATAATATTTCTAGAAGAGACACTTGTTTACTAGTAAATACATTACAAACTAAGAATCAGATCTGGCCAATGTGTAGTCATGCAAATAGTTTTCAACAGCTTGCAGAATCGGGCCATAGAGAATTAATACAATCTCACTTACTGTCTTAAGTTTCAGTAGCCAAAGTTTATCATTCATATCTACCATGAGTATGGCAAATTATTTAAAGCCTAATTTTTAAAAACTCAGACACAAAGATGAAGAAGTCTGTCCTAGGTATTTTTGACTATCACAGTAAATTTCTTTTTAAATCACACTTTGTCTTCTGTATAAACAGTTATCATCATGCAAACACTTAGAGTCACATACCCATAACTGCTATCGTGATATGTTGGAGAAAACACATCCATCTCTATAAGGTTGTCATGACCATTTGCAAGGACTGCTTGATTTTCTAATTCTCTATACATAAAGATACAAAAAGATTAAATTAGAGGTGCAATTTCACACTCAAGAATGGGATGATCCCACAAAAAAGAATACACTAATTCTGTTGTATGGCTTTGTTTTTCCACAGATGTGCAAAACAGAATGTGTAACTCATCTGCCTTCCATGTTGTCCTCTGAACTACGTGCTGGGTTGTACCCTGAAGACACAGTGTTATAAGGCAGCCATTAGGTGGTCATTACCCTTTGGTGATCCCTCATTTATGTGCAACTCCTTGAATAAAATTCCTGGCTGCCACCTGTGGCAAGACAGTCTAAAGGACTGAACAGTGCATAGTGGGGGATGTTGTTTTACTTCATGAGGCTGGACCAGATAAGAAGTAGTAAAAGTGAACTTAGACTATTAAAAGACATTCTCTTGCTGGTTATCTGGCACAGCCAGCCAGAAAATATTCAGAGGGCTGGCTATCAGAGTAAATGGAGAGCTCACATTCTGCAAACAACAATGCACAGCAGCAGGGGAGAGAAAGGAATGACCAGAGACTTTTTCTCTCAGGGAATGATGAGAAAAAGAAGGGGGAGGAACTATTACTTTTTTAATAATTCTTTTGTCCTATCTAAAACAGGGAATGATTAACAGGGGAAGAAATATTCAGGGTCATTCTTACTCCAATGACTGCATATCTCTGAAGAAGGGAATGATAAACTCAGGGGATACTGTGCAAATGCTACTGAATCCTGGACTGTCGGTGCTTGCCTAAGAGCCAGGGGACAAAATACACACCATGACCAAATTCCAAGTACTCATGGTGACAGCAAGGGATATTTGAGCAGGAAAGAAGCCAGAGAGATCAAGCAAAAATCTAAGGACACTACTGACACCAAAGGAAGCTTACAAGCATATGGGCCCAGTGTTTTAGGATTCAAACAGATGCTCAGTGAGAACCTGACTGTAAGAGAATGTCAGAAGAAAGCAGAATATTTTATTCAACTTCAGTCTTTGAAAACATTATTGGTTCTTTGACTTAATGAACATGTCTAACGTGTGTACACACTGATCCCATAATTATGGCATGTCAATCTTAAAGAATGCATTCACACTGTCAGCAATCTAAGCACAGTCCTGTTTTCCTCAACTTGCAGACCAGCAATGTGACATGCCCACAGTGATACACAGGGTCTTCAGAAGAGTAGGACTTTAACTCCAGTTTCTGCCTTTATTTTGTATCATGCACCTTTTCAATAGAAGTAACTTGTCTAATCAAGTCCATGTGTGAAAACCTGGAAGACTTACAGAAGAAAACAATTTTGAATTTGATTAAACCAGACACTGTTTTCGTGGGTGGAATGCGTAAAATAGCTGCTTTGAGCAGACTTTAACCTCCAGCAACACTGTGCTTTTTCAGACAATCAATCAGCCTTTACACAAATTGATTTAAAACTTCCCTGGAAACTATCAACACCCTTTCCACACCTTAATCAATATTGAAGGCACTAGCTTCATTTGCAATCCACCCCAATAATGACATATGGGTATGTTCATCACACTTTAGGGAGTTTCTAAAATCTTCACATTCTAAACTGAAGTTTGAATCAAGCTTGCAGAACAGTTTTAAAGTAACACATTCCAGGAATTGTTTTGTCTGTACCGTTTCTGAGGTATTCTAGTAATTTAATTAAATCCTTCAAAATGATAAAATATTTTCCAGCCACCAAGCATTTCTTCAACCAATTCTCTCTCGGTAAAATTAGTAAGTAACTGAATACAGTAATGTTTCTACCAACTCTACTTTTAAGCCTAAGTGGTAAGAGAAGACTAAGTAGTACCAGTATAAATTACGAAAAACATGTTAATTTCTTGGCTGGTTTCTACATAAAATTCACAGTCCATCATACAAATTACAGTCATCTTTCAAAAAACGGAGGTACTTTATACATCAAATCAAGCAAGGAAAAGCAAAGCTCTTCTTTGATTTACTGACATGTTAGCACAGATTTTGAATAATTATATAATATTGTCAGAGATTTATTCCTTGACTGGAATATGTAAATTTCCCTTTGCCAATAAACTGATCTTAGATGTTCAACGCCTAAAATTAATGAAATATCACCTGAGAAATGCACTAAGAGATGCTTCCAACTTAGTTTTATCTACAAATTTATGAGTTCTAACACAGTTTTCCTCTGTGCATCTCTAACATTCACAATTGATTATGCATTAGAAAAATTCTTCACATTCAAATATTTAAGAGAGAGCATTTAAAGAAGTGAATTACCGAGTTTCATAAATAGTCATAAATATCAGTAATTTAGATCCTATGAGAACTCAAAGCCATGAGAATGTAAGTAATGATCAAGAAATCATTACTAAAACCAGGAGGTGAATAAAAACTTAAGATCAATGATAATAAAATGATAAATAAAATGATAATAAAAGCCCTACTAATATTTCATTACTAAATATTTCATTACTAAATCATAATTTCTCATATTCAGACACCTGACACGTATTCATATCATGTCCATCAGTATTTCAAAGAACAAAATGGAAAGTTTTTTGATTTCTTTGAAAATTCGTATTGTTCTCTGCTGGCTTCTCCAGCAGATCTATTGCTTCTACAGCTGAACCTAAATTACAGCAGGTTGGGGAACAGCCAAATAGTAAAAATCATTAAATGTCCAACGAACAGATCCTGCAGTCTGCAGGAAATCCGCAGGAAATATTTTCTTATTGTCTTGCCTTTTTTTATGAAGATTTTACTGAGCCAAAATAGAGGGGAGACAATTTCTGCTACTGCTCAGTAACCTGTCATTTAAAGATGGCATCAAAGATGAAAGAAGCGCTCACATAATCCAGCTTACAGTTCTATGTCCTCATGAAATTTTAAGCAAAGAATCTTTTTATACTTAATAAAATATGAATTGTACTTTCTGTTAGACTTTATTGATCTGTTACCTCACAGTTCATCTATTTAGCCAGGAACAGCAACGCTTCACAAAGAAGCATTAAATGTTAAAGCACAAAGAAGTATTAAATCTTGTTAATACTACTTTACAAAGAGCCAAGCTGGAGTGTATTCTTTTAAATACACAACTGAATCCTGTATTACGAAATATATATATTTCCAAGTCACTTCCATTACTACTGCAGAACGATAGGGACTAAAACCTTCCTCAGGCTTTGCAAATACATCCCTGTCACCTACATGCACATACACAAAGCCAGTCAATTCACCACCCAAATACAGAAGCTGTATGTAATTTTTATGCCACCCATCACCAGTATGAGCCTATAGAGCCAGAAGGATTGCTGTGTATATACACTGACATTCGCATTCAGTACCTCAAAATGGCTGTCAACTAAATCAGATTAAAAAAAAAAAAAAAAAGGGAGGAAAAAAAAAGCCATCTATGAGCATAAGCTAAAATCTTGCCAAAGAGAGGAAGTAAACCTTTTTGTAGGCTAAGGAAAGGATGAAGGAGGAGACCTATCACAAAGTTGTTAATAGAGTTGAAACTGAGCCTAAAAATCATACTCGGTAGGGAACCTTAACCAAAAAGGGAAAAATCAATGACAAATTAGATGGGTTCTTTGCCTCCAGAGTTCCAACCAAGTGAGACTATTAGAAAAACTACAATAGTAGGGCTCTGTCAGTTTTTATGTGAAACATTTCAGCTCATTCACAAGTGCTAAAAACTCAAACATTCAAATACGCTTAGCTTTTCATCAGGAACATTTAAAAGATGAAAAGAGTTTCCTCCACAAAAAATACTTACTCCAGGTTGCAAGTGGCATTCTCATTCAAGTCCTACGTCTTTATAAACACAACAAAAAACACATATGGCAATAGAATCAAACATCAAAGACCTTACCACTCTATGTAAGATTAACTAATATCAAGAAA
Organism: Calyptomena viridis; assembly: GCA_013390005.1. Classification (NCBI taxonomy): domain Eukaryota; kingdom Metazoa; phylum Chordata; class Aves; order Passeriformes; family Eurylaimidae; genus Calyptomena; species Calyptomena viridis. The sequence goes on along the minus strand of WEIV01010620.1, from coordinate 27,719 downwards.
ACATGAAACATCTTTTTCCCACTACAAACTTATTTGTTCTATAAGAAAATTTTTTCTTAATGTACTAAATTGTTTGAGTATGATGCTACTCCACAGTGTCTGTGTCTCATAAGCAATATGGGAGGGCCCAAGAAAAATAAGAAAAGCCATTTCCAACAGTCTGACAGAAGAGTCGCCTGATGCACCTATGGGGACAAAAACTACCTAAAAAAGAATCTTAAGGTCCTGTATGTTTTAAATTAGTTAAAATCATCTTTACTTTGCTATAAAACAAAATTTAAAGGGATTCAAAGAATTAATTGAATGGATTTCATAAACATTTTCAAGAATTACTGTCAACTTCAATATAGTAATAAATGCTCAGTTTGATGACAAAATTGGAATATTATGGCTCTTGTTATTAAAAAATTAGTGCTGATTGAGCGCTACATGGTACTAATTAATCACTGTAGGTAAATTCAGCTCTGTGCCAGTAAGTCCTATAAATTTTTTTTATAGATCATTCTGCATCATATATCATTCTGCATCTAAAGAGGCTAGTATCACCCTTTGTATTAGCTGCTTCTTTGCTGCAGCCAGTTATGAAGAATGAGGACAAATTTATCATTACACCAGAAATGAGTTCTTCTGTCTCAGCAAATACAAGGCATCTTTAAAAAACACCTAGCCTCACGTAAGTATTTCTTTAAAGGTACCAAGAATTAAAAGGGACTACTGAAATTTCCTTGACGTTCCATTTGTATGACAGTATATATTTGACACATAACATATCTGGCAAGCAAGGCAAGAAATTTCTTCCAACAGTGAAAAGTCACAGATTATAAACAAGAAGGAAAATGCATGTTGGGAAAATTAATATACCCTCTGAATCTAATTACTCTGCAATAGGCATTGAAAGGGAGAAGAATGTCACCACAGATTTTAGAGAGAGGACAGATTTTTTTAGTACTGAAAGTTTTCTGTTTTGCTTGCTGAATGAAGGGAAGTATTAGCTGCTGGTCAATTTTCATTAAGTTAAATGTTTTCTTTAGAAGTGCTGCAGTCTGTAGTAGTACCTAAGTAATTACCTGCTTTCCAGTGGTGCATTACTGCCAAGGACCCAGCTGTCCTGCAGCTGGACTGACTCAGGTGTGGTTTGCAGCTCGGCGGGCAAGGCAGCCGGCGGGGCCGGACTCTGATTCCTCCTGTTTGTCAGTGAGTTTCTGTTAAGTGAGGTGATGGATGGATGATGCTGTGTTGAATGTTGCTTGTGAGAAGGTGGCAAAGGCTGCAGGGTTGACTGGCCTTGGTTATTTGGAGGTTGTTCTAAAAAGAAAGAAAATTAAAGTTCATTATACAACATCTCAGCATTTGTTACCACCAAAGCAGAATGAGAAATTCAATATAATCCTATCATCTAATATTTGCGTATTATTCTATTAGCAGACATTCAGTGACATTCTCCTAGAGCAAGTTTACCCTTGATACACCAAGTTCTAATTAATATACAACAGATGGTAAAATTGCTTTTGGTTTTAATTTGTTTCAGTTTTTTTTAATCTGGTTTTATTAACACCTACAGAAAATAGCATCTGACAGATCCCCTAACATGCCTTTAGACTTCAGCTTTTTTTAACAAACCAACCCTGAAATTAAATGGGTAATTTCAGTAGAACACAAAGGTTTTCAAAAAGCATGTAATCTCTATAATTATTTAATGGCGTTTTTTAAGCTTTATTTAACTGCAATAAATTATTACAAGCTAGCTGCTAAACAGCAGTAGACTACTCAAGTTTAGTGCATATCAAATAAGACAGAGTTGCACTACGATCTGCTAATAGATGCTAAATATTCTTTAGCAGAAGGTCACTCTGTGAAGCAGATGTTGCTTCATGGATATTTAACAAACTGATTCACATCTGATTACAATGTCAGACGACTCATATACTTAATGACCGTCACATCCATTAGAACACACACAGAACAGATCTTCCAATTTCACACTATGCGATATAACTACAGTTTAGAGGAAGTCACAGGTGATAAGAGAGTCAGGCCACCAAAACGACAGGAAATATTTTTGACTTAACCAAAGCACACAATGGCCATAAAGCTTAAAACCAGAATCTCAAAACAGCAAAACCTGCCATCAAATACTTCCATCCATGTTAGGTTTTAACAATCCATTCTGTAAAATCAGTGGCAAATAAGTCATAAAGAGAAGACAAACCTTGCCATACAATACAATGCACACAAAATAAAAGAAACCTCAAGATACTTATCATGAATTAGCAATGACTGATGACACTTAAGCATGTAATCCTTAACAAGATGTAACTCAAATTACAATCTATTTCCTAAACTAATGTAGCGTAACATACTTAATAATACAAATGCAAGTGTTAAACAAAGCAGAAGATACAGGGCCTGCACTTTGCTCACAGTGTAAACGCTTTCAGGTAGTCTTTAAATTAGTTGTTTGACTTTCATAAGCTATTCCCTGTTTGGAACTGGTTATAACTGCAAATTGTTACAAACTCAGTAATAATACCTTGGCATACAGAACACAGGAAAAGTAATTCTGTTGAAACAGATGTTTCCAGTAATTTACAGGTGACTAATATAAATTAAACTTAACTGTGAGTAATTGCCCAGGTTGTGAACATAAGACAATTTGAGAATGTTAAGGAATACAAGTCCTAAGCTTAAACAGAAAAAAAAACCAGTCTTTTGAAAGAATTTCCTTTTCAAGAATGCCACTGTCCTTTCCAGTGATCTTGTGTGGTCTATATGACTTTTGTCAGTAACAACAGCAATGCTGAATCTCTCATAAAAAGAATTACAGCATTTACATTTCCATTAAGGCTTTCAACACCAACTCCCTAATATTTTAATGAAAAATCATCATCCAGGCAGAATACAACTGATCACTAACACCACACAAAAGAGTGTCACTGCATGTGCTTACAGTTACTATTAAGGGATTTAAGCCATATTTCAACAAGCCAGCTAAAGTAAAGTTAACAGACCAACACTAGCAAAGAACATTCCCCATGTCTACATAAAATTTTACCTGATTTAGATTACAAGCTATTTATCTGCTAGTGCAGAATTAAAAGCGGCCTTATATTTTATAATATATAGGTGTCTATGTATCTAAAAATATATGTGCACATGTATCTATGTAAATATTTACACGTGTCTATGTAAATACATACATAAAAATTATTAATCACACAATAGAAAAATTACAAGATGAATTAAACAATTCACATTATTTTCTTTTTAATCAGATAAATTAATTAATGAAAATTGTTCTAAAAATTTGACTTTTGTTATTCCCCTTTCTGACTCTCCTACCTCCCTGGCCTTGATGGACAGTGTTGCCATGATCAGTCCAAAACCTTCCTCCTTTGCAGCTCCTACCAGCTGAAATGTGATTCTGACATCACTCTTCTTCATTAACTTGTGATTTAAAATCTCCGCTGAAATTAAATCTTTTAGGCTATAATTTTTAGTACTAAAGATCTTGCACTATTCTCTCGTAAAGACGACGTAGAGGATTAGTTAACATTGTTCTGCACAAATGAGGGTGTGAGTAAGGGGACTATGCCAGGCCTGCAGGCTTGTCTCAGGTAGATGGTGGACCATCCCAAACACTCTACTACCAGTGAGGAAGGTGAATATCCTTCTGTAAAGGATATTTATGTTCTCCCCAAATAAATGCACAGATCTAGGAAGTACACTGATAATATGCTCGAAGAGTGAAACTGCATTACTAAGCCCACAGTACAGCTACTCAGGCCACTACTGGGGATTTAGTAAACTAAATCCCCACTACTGGGGATTTTAGTAAATTTCCCCAGGAAATTTACTATGAACCAACAAGGCCCTTCAGTTAAATAACATATAAACACTACTGACACTGAAGATACAGAGGAACATATAAAATAAATTAAGAGAGGCTAGAAGGGAGCTGGAAGATCATAGTAAGTGCGATTTGGCAAAGATCACACGTCCTCAAAGTCCACTGTCTCTCTTCATAGTATACTGCCAGGTGACATTTTCTAGTGTCTGAGGGTGGCTTGATTTGTCAGGGAATCTACAGTTTGAACAAAATCAAAAATGCCTGAAAAATCTGGAATAATTTATTTCTTTTCTAATTGTGCAAGAGCTACAGGTAGAATTGTGCTTAACAAGATTAGATTTTCCATAAATCAATAGAGCTAAAATCTATATTTCTCAACATTTCCTCAGTCCTACATTGTCATTCTGAATGTGAGATCACTGAGGACTGCTCTTTCGATCTTTTGTTCATTCTGCCAGATTTCCCCAATCCACAGTTTTTCTAATTGCCACGCGATTTGTAACAGAAACTTAAATGTTGCATCACTGATTTGTGAAGAAGAGATAATTATCACAATAGTCATGTTTTGAACACTGCTCTTAAGCCAGAGCCAGGTTCCCTTTTTTCACTCCTAAGGAGTTAATATCTAACAAACAATTTTCAGTATTACTGTGACTTTCACACAGTTATTTGGTTATTTGGTTTTTTAGCCTCTCAACATCCCTGTGACACTGAAACTATTCTCACTGCACACGTGGGGAAACTGAGGCATATATGTTAAGTGATTCACACAGCTCTCCTGAGAAATCAGCATGACAGCTAGAAAAGAACTGGTTTTTTGTATTTAAGGAGTTGATAAAGACAGTAGGAGTTTCATGACACAGATATATACTTCATGAACGCTGCAGCACTGCATGTGCCACAATGGCTAGTACTGAGATCCCGTAACTCCTCCTTCCTCTCTATCAACTAGTTCATTGGAAAACACGAATCCTAGAGGGAAGCAGTTCTTCTCTTGGTTAGCAAAAAGATCAGCAGCCCTGGGACTTGGCCTGGATCCTCACAACAAACCACTTATTAGAAGAAAGAGCAGTCAAATCTGATAAAGTACAATTGTGTTGAAATACTTAAAAACTATTGCAGAAAGGTACAGCTGCTTTGCTTTAAATTAGATTTTAAATGCTACCGTAATTGATTTAATCTAAATGGGAATGTCTAATTTACACTAAAAATAAGCAGGTATGGGTAGAGGTGGGCTTATGTCTAAAAATGTTAAGTTTTAACTGAAACATTCTTGTTCTGTCTAGACCTTAATGACTGTAGAGCAATCCCATTTATCTTAAAGAGAAGATATCTGCAGCAAGAAGCAAATGCAAATTGGCCCAGCAATCAGCCTGTACTTTCAAGTTCTTCAGGTGCAACAAACCCCACATTTTTGAGGCATTTGCTGCCTAGGTCGGCACAGATAATTATGCATGTGAACATATGTACAGAACTTGGAAAAGTCACAAGAAATTGGGTAGAAAGCTGTTTTACTACAGCTACATGATTTTTTCAAAACATTTAAATTGTTATTTACTCTAGAGAACTACACTGAAGCAAAGCAGCCATTTCAATTGCAGAGGTAAATTACATGCAACTCTGTAGCCTTTCACAAAACCTTTTTCTCTTTTACTTTTCAAAAAGTAATTTACATTTAATTAATTTCATCATTTAATCATTACAGAATTTGAACAGCATATGAAAGAAAATAGAAAAAAATGCATGTGAAAGTAAAAAGGAGAGACATTTATGATAACTACAGTCATGTGGGGGAAAGGGGTTAATGCAGAAGGAGAAAAGCCAAGTATCTATGAAAAAAAAGTAATTTGTTTTATATTTTGTGTGATAGTCTTTCTAGAACAGACAGATCACTGAGACCTGTCAGCTAGCTACTCGCGTAGAAAGGTGATTTCCATTTGATAAGGATTAGGCTTTTTAATAGAGTATATAATTAATGTGAACTTTGAGTTTTAATGACAAACACAAAAGCAAAGTCTTCCATTATGATATAAACATTTCAAATGTGAAAAAAATGTAATTCAATATCTATTGAGTCTTAGCTGCTCCTTTTTTCTCTCTTTAGAAGAGTCTCTGCCATAGTAAAGGAAATATCCATAATATATAGCAGAAGTAAGCAACTGGAGTAGATTGAATGTTTTAGAAAACTGGTCACAAAAAAGATAATCTTTAGATTCCAGGTCACTTGTCCCTGGTCTGCTTGCCCTTGATTGCTAGCAGTCAGAAGTAATTTCCGTAAGAACTGGTTTGATTTCCACAATAAAACACTTTGACTTCAAATTTTACCTAACTGACACATGGTGTATCTCCAAAAGTACTGTTAGGAGAAATGAGATTTACCTCGGAAATCCCTGCAAATTGAAGAGTTGGTATTATGGTGTAATTATTCCTAGAGCTCCCAAAGGAGATCTTTTTTTTTCAGTGCCTGCTTACAGAAGGGTAAGACAGACTGCTAGGACTGCTGTGGCCAGGACTTCACTGGTTCTGTGGACAAGTAAAACCAATCACTCCGGAAGTCTCTGGCTTGGGAACGCCTTTCATGTGAAGCTGTCTGTAATTTATGAAAATATAAATGTTATGGGCTTAGAAAAAAAGATCTCGTGTTTAAGTGTTCATTTGTAATTAGGCAGATCTGTCTTTTGAATGAACCACTGCTTCACTTCATTCATTTCTGACAAGGTGTGCAAGACTCAAAGTTTTCTTTCTGATCACTTATTACAAGCTATAGTGGTAATCCAAGATAATTTGCTATATATGTCCATTTTGTGCTTAATCCCAAATATCCGGTTAATCTTATCCAGGTCTGAATCGGCTTTGCTCTGCCAACTCTTTAAGGATCCAAACCACAAACTCAACTCAAGGAATGAGGTGACACACTGCCTACCACCAGAGAATAGTCCTTTCACTGATACGTTGTCATCATGCATCATAGTTTTGTGCTTAATTTACAATTAGTGGACAGACAGAAACATAATTAACTTGCAGCTGCTGCTGCTGACTTCTTCTTGAAGCTCTATGTGCTTTTGTGCTAGATACATGTTGACAAGAATAAGAGGAAGTGACAAGGACACTTTGATCAAGATGTACATCTTGTGTGTGTGTATACTATTATAATATAAAATGGGAAAAAGTCATACAAGCAGCTTGATCAAAGTGGGCCGATGTTTGTCTCCTCATCAGCACACTGCCTGTAGGGTCTGACAACCTGTCAAGCTACCCAGGAGTGAGAAACTACCAGTGAATTTAATGCAGGATATGGTCTGAAAGATTGCATTGCCTAGCTTATGATCCTCAGTTTCACAGAAATAATAAAGAAAACCTGAAGCTGGTTATTCACAGTACGTATTTTCCTTTAAATATCAACATAATTTTACTTTTTAAAGAGAACTAAAAACTTCTGCTCTGAAAGGGAAGAAATACTTATTTGACTGCAGATAAACTCAAAATAATCTGATGGTGCACATGTGGTAAATAATCTAAGATCCAATGATGAGAAAAGTAGCTGGAGCTCCCTGGAGGGTAGTAGAATAGTCCCTAACACGCAACATTGGTATTTTAAATCATAAAATACATGTTGATAATTTACCATACCATATAAGGATGCTGTTCTTTATCAGTTCTTTACCAGTTAAATATACACAGGAAGACAAAGAAACAAGTCATGCACAAAAAATGCAAGCTTTAGGAACTGAAGAAAAAATAATTTTACCAATGTCTTTCAATTGCGCTGTCTACAGGAGTGTTACATTTCCAGTTAAAGGTACACTTGCAACTTTGTCTTTCTATTTCATATCTGTTGAGCACAGTATTTCCCCTCAACAACTTCATACTGATACTACCTTAGCATTCTCAGCTGTTTTACAATTCAGTTCTCTGTAATGTTTTAGAAATCTTACTGCAGAAACAGAAACCACCAGTTACTAATATATTCATAAAAACTTTGTAAAAGTATATGAACTGAACTTTAAACTAACTTGAAAGGCAGAGTTTTTTGTTCCTGATATTTTTAGAATAAACAAGCTAAAAAGCTATACCCTCTATGATATGTGACCCTATGAAGATAGATAACATAACTTCCTATTTTATGGCATTTACTTTGAAAATCTGATTAAGATAGATGTCTCTAGTTCGTAATTCTTCAATGTCATGTTGTCATAGTTCCTATCAGCAAGATGCTTTAAAGCCTTTCGATTAATATTGCATGCCAGAACTGAAATTACATCCTTTGTCGTTTAGTTCTTAATGGTGCAAGTGATATCTATCAAGAAGTGTTTTATGAAGCATGTGTGATTTTTATTACAGGCTGTTTTCACAAATCTTCTTCAGGTTTCATAAAGACTGTTCATGGTTCACAACAAATATGCCTTGCATTTAAAATCATGTCAATTCTCGAATAGAAAATAAACCTTGGATTTTTCAGTGAGGTTTATCAATAGGAAAAAACCCCCTTCCTTAATTTAAGTCTGTATATAATTATTAATTAGCAAAGCAAAAATATTATTGCAAGCCCCTCAACTCCGCATGAGAACTCTACGGTAAAAAACCTCTCTGAACAACAACAAAACCAACAAAATAATATCTTATTTTCACAAGTAAAAGGTTATGTTTGCCAAATCTAAGTGTCCTAAAAGATGAAGGTCGCACACAGGTAAATTAGAAGATGCAACATTCCCTCGCAATGCAAGTACAACAAAGATTTTAATTTGCAGCATTCATCTTGGGAAAACAAGATACATACAGTTAAAACTTCTTCAGCTCACTGGGAACCAGATAGTTAGGGGCAGCTGAGAAGGAATCTTAGGGTTGGCTATTTTTGGTCAACCTGCCCTTTAAACAAACATGTGCAAAGTCAATAAAACTTAAGTCCTAGAGGACACATAAACAATATATTTTTCAAATTTTTTTTTTGTCCAAGGACATAAAGAGCTTTCTCTTGATACCTGACAGAGTAAGGTAAGTACACTGAAGGAAGAAATACTGCCCATTGAGAAGAAAGCAGGCATTTCTTCCACAGATGGTGGTGAAAGGAAAAATCACAGGATTTACTTCTAAAAGGTTTATTAAATGTTGTTTCCACTCTCTGTTGCTCACTGTGGGAACTGAACCACCTCACTTTTAAAGCATTTTTTCCATTAGCTGGAATCGATTGTCAAAGTATTCCAACATAAATACCTCTAGCCTGCAACCACTCCATTAACCCCTTCAATACATATGTAACACCAGTCAATATTATGGCAGATAAAATCTGTTTAAATTAAATACCATACAGTGATAATGTCTTCTTGTTCAGTAGTATATAAGGGCCCAGCTAATGAAAGTAGTGACAAAAGCAATATGGAGTGAAAGAGCTCAGGTTGGAGAACAAATTCACCTGGATCAAAGAAAACCAATTATTATGCTGATGCCATCCATAAGGTAGATGTTTTAAGTAACAAAGTAAGCTGAACTTTGCTGCTTTTCAACAGAATTGTGGAAGCTTAATCACCTTATTAAAGGTGACACTGAGATATGTATTTCGGCTTCAGTGAAAGAAGCTGTAGTGGAACTATTTCAGCAATCTAACTTCCTAATAGTGGCCTCTTTATTCCCAGAGGGATTTAAGAAGAAAGACAAAAAAAGAAAAATACACAAACGATGCTGAAGTAAATTGAAGTTTAACCTACTGGGGTAAACCCTTATAATTTTGCTTTATGAGAAAAAGAAATGAAAAAGATAACATAAATCACATGATGGCAACAATGCACACAGAAAAAATGACAGGCAATAGAGTACTTACAATCCTGCTGTTGTCTTACACGAACACCGTATCCTTCCACCCAAGCCTAACCCACATAGTAGTTAGCAGGGATACTAATAGACATTATTTATATTCTCTTTTTGGGACCTGAGGTCTGTGAAAGCAAACAAAGTCCTTCATTGGTAAAATGTCATTGATTTATTTCCAACAATTTACCTGGAGTTCAAACTGGGAAAAGTTGCTATCACACTGTGAGAAATGACAAAAGCTTGCTCACTTGAGACACAAAAATGACACTCAGCTTACATTATGCAGAGACTCCAAATATAATGATGCAGCCTCCAGTTGAGTGCTCCTGGCCTGGCTTCTCCACAGTGGGATGTGAATGTTTTGCCGGACTGTGGCCTCAGGTTTTTCCCACTGGGGGATAGCAGTCTCCCTGAGGCTGGGGATCACCAAGACCACATGCTTCACTTAAAGTCACTGTTGTTTCTGTTCAGAATAGACTTGTCTGCAACTTCATAAATGAAATCATCTTTTGTCCTTATTTATAGTCAGAAGTGAAAAGGTTATGCAACTATTGCTAGCTTCAGACAATCTTTTTTGCTGTTAACTCACAGAAATCAGTGGAGAAATATGTTTTCAGTTAACAGATTGAAGGCTAGCTCTTTCAGGTTTTCATTGAAAGAAAATAAAACATGAAGCAAAAATGAGAAGTCCATCTCAAAGGCTTTTTACAGACAGAAACAGTTTCCAAAATGCTGACTGGGGACTGGAATGAATCTGAACAAATCTTTGAGTACATAGCCAAAACCTGCCTGTAAAACAATGCAGAGTATGCCATTTCCTGCTTTGCTCACCCAGCACCTTATGTTTATACTGAATACAGACAGCCACTTAATTTTGACTGCAAAAACCATGATTTATTAATCAATGTTGTGAAAAAGAAGAACCATGCTTCAGCTGCAAGATGAGTAAGCTCTACAATCCAAATTCAGTCAGAATGAGTGTGTTAGTATATGTACTCATTTCATACCACATGTTTAACTGGAATGCAGTATGCATTGCAGAGTCTGATATATGGCTTCTTAGTAGATTTCCTAGTATTTTCGAGTGCTAGATAATTTTAGTTCCTATCCAAAATCATTAATCCAAAGTGAGCTAAGTGTATGTTTTCATTTGTCTTCTTATTTTATTTCTTAACACTCCCAAGAAAAACAATTTGCCAAAACTATTTATTTTAAAAGCAGAACTACTAGGATATAGGTTAAGAAAATCTAAACTTTCAAAGTCTTTAACCTGAAAAAATACACTCAAGTCATGATTACATAATGCTTACAGATCATACAACCAGTGCTGAAAAAAAACCAGTGCTGCCTTTCTGTGCACTAAATAAAATAGCATCTAAAGGCTGTTTTACTATTAATCCTGACTTTTACTGACATATGGCTGACATTCATGAAGAAGGAGCAAATCATGAGAATTCCTCAATTTGAAGAGCCAGGGGAAAAATTCTGCACTAAATAAGTCAACTGAATTTTTTTGTCATGGACTTACAAAGGTTAACGGTGCCCCTTGAACATTTTGCAAATTTGCAAATCCAAAAGCAGTTTGAAAGGCCTCAAAATTAGTTCATTATAAGCAATTAAATTCTTGACCAATTTCTGCGTGCTTAACCTTATCTGGGCCAGACCAATAAAATCTGTGAAAGACGGGCTAGGAATGGGAAAACACAATGCAAAACTTCTAAGCACAAACAGGCGAGGCTTCTTTCATCACATTTGAAAGAACTTAGATAAGATGTCTTGCTTTGGAGAAAATGAAAAAAGGAACACGGACACGAAAAGAAAACCATAGTGTAGAGGTTGAATGAATAATATATAGAAGAAACCTCACAAAAGTGACCAGGTGAGAGAAAAATTCTAAGAAAAATGAGAAAGCATATACAGTGTAATTAGAAAATCATAATAATCAAACTTCTATGTAAACCACAGAAGTGAGATGCTTACTCTACAGCACTGACTTTTAAAAAAAGTAGTTTAATCTTGGCCTCTAAAGAGAAAGTAAAAATTCTTACAGACTGAAGCTTGGACCTTAGAGCAAGAGAGAAGTAAACCAATAGGTCACCAGCTGAATTTTTGTCTCCATATCAATTAATTGATCTGTTATCAAGTATAAGAAATACATAGACTATGAAAAATAAGAAAAGAATAGGAAGCCAAGCTTCCAAAACAGCTTTTCTCTCCTAACTGTGTCAAGGAAGAGAAACACATAATAGGGTGAGGACTCCACAAGAGCAAACTGAGGAACTATTGTTCTCTAATGACTTTAAATAAGCTTTTTAGGCTTACATGTGAATTAGAATTTTTCCCTTCTTCCTTATGAAAAAAACTTGAACAAAACCACTCTTGATTTTAGTAAGATATTATTCTATTGTAATGACAATCAAATCCAGTTAAGTATCAATCAAAAGAACAAAACCATTGCAAAAGATTTCTTAAAATACGTTCTTGATTTCTAGTACATCTGTTTCTCTTTTCAGAAGGAAGATCAAGTCATTAACTCATTAACCCTCAAATCAAACCTAAACTGAATTGCTAAGAGTTAGAACAGAAACTACCTTTCAATATGTCTCAGTTCATGTAACTTATCACCAAAACTCCCATATCTAGCAAGGCCTTTTAAGCAAATTCAGAGGTACCAGCGGACATGGAAAGTGATGGAATTAGACATTTGTATGTGGTCACTATTTATTTTGCAAGTGCTGTGAAGGACAGCACTGAACTTCAGTGTGCTGAACAGCTTAAACAGACTGTACTGTAATTAATGATAATAAACAATTATGTCCAATAGTAAACCAAAGTTATGAGAGGAAATTCCATAATTTAAAAAAAAAATTATAAAGCACAGAAAATTGAGAAAATCAGTCTTTCTTACATTTAAATTCCATATATATTTTCATAAATTACTTTAAATATGTCTTCTGTACATATTTTCATTATGTCCTAGTTGCACTGTTGCTACAAAGCCATTTCCAGATGATCTTTCACATCAGTTTCCAGCTAAACTTTACAGCTTCTTGCCTGAACCCAGCTCCGTAAGAAAACATGGCTGATTCATGTCACAGTAAGCTCTTCCTTTTAATAACACTGCTGTAGTTTTCAGACAGACACTGACAGAACAGATAAAAGGTAGAGAAATCACAGCTCACAACTACACCCTTTGATTTAAGTAGCCAACTAGATAATATACAAAGAAAGATCCCAAAAGAGCAGAGGTAAAATAATTATTTTGAAAATAAAGGTTCTGAGACAATTGCCAAAACCCACAAATAAGCACAAAGTAAATCACCACCATGGTGCAATAAAAAGTGATGAAATTTCCCATATACCATTAACAAAGGCAAGTTGAATCCATTCCATGATGCTCCCTGCCTTCCAAGCAACTGCAGCGGCAAAAGAGATGTTGCTGCTTCTTCTAGAGTAAGCAAAGGCTAATAAAATGATTCATTATAGTTTTATGTCCTTCTGGCAGAATTACAGATTCTGTATACTATTTAGTTCTTAAAAAACTAAATAGTTTTTAAAACTATTTTCAGATCACTTTAAAAAAAAAGTGATCTGAAAGCTAATAGTAATCTAACTTATACATAAACAGTATTTGAATTTCAAATTACTTAATGTGCAGAAAGTGTGTAAACTCTTCTTATATGTAACAGCTGTCATTTCACCAGTAACAAATTTAGCAAAAGCATTTCTAGGTATGCTGGGAGAGCTCTTGCAAAGACAGCTTGCTCACTCTGTAACACTGCTGATTTATAAAGCAAGCTATGCCCCAGTCAGGGGGGACAAGACTTTACAAGGCATAGAGCCAGAGGAGATTTGAAAGAGTGGAGTCCCTGGAAGCCTGCTGCCTTCCACTCATGGGGAAACACCCCTCTATTTCTAGCATAATCACACCCCCTCCACCTGAACATGTTTCCCTGGTCCATCTTCCGGTAAACTATCATATAGGAAAGTATCTTTCTTTTTGTCTTCCACTGAAAGCACAACACTGGTGACAAGGAACTTGGGTGTGGGGGTGGTACGTGACTGCAAGGGAAACAGATGGTCTCAAGCTGAGAAATCTGGTATTTAACATGCTTTTTTAACTACCACTGGGGGCTAAAACCAAACATTTCAGTAGGAAGAATTTTATGATGGTAAGATCGCAGCAGAGCATGTCAGGAAATCCCTTTTTTTATTCCTGGCATATCCAGTGGCTTATGGCATGATCACAAGAAAACAAGAGCCTTTGTATGTTCAGTGGTCTTGCTGCTGAAGCTGGTTAACAATACCTGCCAAGGTGCAGGGGGCTGCAGGAAACAATTATGTGCCCAACAGCTCTTTGCTGCTCTTAAAATGAAAGATGTTCCATGGGTGAAACTTGAACAGATATGGGAGAGCTGCATACAGGTTCTCTGCTCTCAGACCAAATTTATGATGACAAGTGCACAGACTAACGTGTTTTCAGAGAGGTGGAGGAAGGGTATGCTTTGTGTTCTGCTGAGAGCTGACTCCATATCGCTGCCAAATGGGGGGATGGGAGGAGACACTCAGAATACCAGTTTTTTTCTGAAAAAAAAAGTCAAGTTTCCACCATTTGTGGGTAGGGAAGCACATGCAACCTATCCCACTTTCTCCTTGCAGAATTCTTTGCAGCCCAATTTTCCTGGCTCCATGCGGGTGTAAGTGTGAAAATTTCATGCCCATATTCTTCCCCAAGGTGCAAGATTTCACATGTGGCATTACAGGAGAATGTCCTTTCTTGCAAAATATAAACCACTGTCACAAGCAGGGTTAACATTTTTCAGGAAAAGCTACTGAGTTGCTTTATAATCTCACCTAAATTAATCTCTCTATTGTATTTCAAAATACAAATCTCAAGAAAATAAACACAAACAAACCGTGAAGACTTTGAAGTACATTAACTGCAAAAATTACCCCAGAAGCAAATGCTTCTAGAAGCCACAAACATGTACAATTAAAAGCATGTTTGAAAGTTGAAAGCCTAAATAGCTGTCAGCAACTCTACCAGTAACTGTAAGTTATTTACAACAGCAAGCAGGCAGATTATCAAGATAACAGAAGCACTGATTAATTGTGTAGCCTAAACTGGCAAAGAAAACAGAGTAAAACCCTGTATGTGTGAATTTATTTTTAAATAGGTATGTTTCAGTTCCAAGTTTTCCTCTTTTAGTTATCATTTAATAATAATCATTGAATCAAATTGCTCTTTTAATTTCTTAAAATGTTTAGAAGTAAAACCTGACTTTGTAGACAGCCTTGTCAAGACTATTCGAATTTCTGAGTAACACTGAGATACTGAACAGAGACTAAGAGCTATTTTAGAGTTTGCTACAACAGTTAACAAATAAGATGCTTGCATCACAATACTCTTCCGCAACAGCACAAACTTCAAGCATAGATTGCAAAGTATTTTAAAACTCTCAGTAAAGTTTGGGTGAAGATTTGATGAATTTTCTTAAGTATGGACTTCTTCATGGCACATTACATATAATATATACTCTTCTTTAAAGACAACTGGAAAATCTGAAGAATTTCCATGTTCAGTGATCTATATTCAGAACCTTTTCTAACCACACAGAACTTCTTAAAAAGGCAAAGAATAATTTATCTTCAAGATACCTTCAGTATGCTGGTTTTGGCTGTGTTGAGTCCTATATGACAAGACACAGAAAGTGCTGAAGGACAATTTGAATCAAGTCAGTTTGCAGAGGTGAAAGCCATCCACCTGGCCTTAGACATTGCTGAGCAAGAAAAGTGCTTTATCTCTGTACTGACTCATAAATGGCAGTAAATTCTCAGTGGGGGTGGCTATAGCAATGGAAGCAGATAAACTGACAGCACAGACAAACCCATCTGGGCTGCTGAATTATGGCAAGATATTGCTGCCCAGGTAGAGAATCTGGTTGTAAAAGTACATCATAAGATGCTCATGTACCCAAGAGATAGAGCACTGAGGAACACTGACACAACAAGCACGTGGACCAGGCTGCTAAAATGAAAGTGGCTCAGTTGTATTTATCTCAACCCACAAGTTTTCTCCCTTTTACTGTTCCAATTCTCTTTCTTCTGTCCTGCTGGACAAGTGGCTGTGTGATGCTTAGTTGCTGGGGTTAAACCATGATATGCAGCTACCAGCCAGACCTCAATATGCTAGAAGTCTAGACACAAGAAGAAACTTATACCCTCATCCCATGAATCACAATGAATATACTTTTTCTAGAACACAGCTGGCTGTGGTTGCTGGCATGGAAAAAGTCTGTCCTTGGTCAACAGACTAATACATGGATGAGCATGTCCTGGTCTTTACTAGCTCTGACAATAACCTACGGGATCAGTCAGACTAGTAGGAAAGTATATCAAATCAAGGCACTTGCAATGCCGGGCCCATGCTTCATTCAAGCTCAGAGACCTGACATAAATTCTTGTTTCATTGTTTCTTTCTAATAGGAGCCTTGTAGCTTCTTTAAGTAAACGGCAGTAGATTATTGTTTATCTCCAAAACATGAAATTGCAGAAAAACCTCACATTTGCCAGAGGCATGTTTCCTGCTTTATGGCTGTTTATATTCAATCCTCACCCAAATATAGGTTGTGGGGGCGCTACTGAATATTCCTCACACTGAGAATATAGATGAAAATTGTTTGAGTCATCAAAATAAATGAATCATATACTGAAGTAAGAGATTATGCTACCTCTTCTTTAAGAAATCCCAAGAAAGAAATTTGATGACTGATGTGCTGCTGCTCATGCTACTGTGGTTTTCTATAGGAGTTACATGTAAAACTAATCTCATGTCAGTTTTCATAGTCCCAGCTGGTCAATTCACCAGGTTTGTGTACAACACAAAGTGTGAACCCCTCCTACATGATAAACTCCCCAAATACTCCAAGTTGCATTGTACTTGGTACAGATCTTTGCTGAACATAGGCAAAGATGCCAGATTTACTCCCTCTAGAGTTAGTGCTTAGTTTTTTTGTTTAACGGTGAGGGCTTTTGCTAATACCAGTAGTCTCAAACAACTTTGTAACAGTTTCTTTTTCCTGCTAAAAAAACAGAGTATTTCTGGTCACTGGTACTCATGACAAAGGTCAACTCTAGTTGGTAAGTGTCTCTTCTACATCAGAAACAACTTTCACTGAACAGAGAGATGCATTTTGAGTCCTTTAGTTTGTGCACACAGAACAAGAGAGAATAGCAGACTAGTTTCTATGTAGGTGGATTTGTCCCCACTTAACGTATCCTCAGCATCTATCAATTAGGTAATTTTATTAAGGACTGAGCTTGGCAAGATCCTCCGTTTTTCTACTGCATTCGCTCACCTTTTTTTGGTAGTGACAAGGAAACACACAGAGGAATAATCACTGAGCAAATAAAAACTTATTTGAAAAGTAAACCTCAGGAAAGAGCATTCAAAAAGGTAATAGATTCAATCTCACTGCTACAGTAACAAGGTCCCTCATCACCAATGATTCTTTTTGCCCTCATATAGGAACAGACTGAGGAACATACAGCTCTAGGAAAGAGATCTACTGCTACAGAATAAAGCATAAATTGTATTGGTTTTGATATCTGCAGCACCATTACAGCTCTTAGAATATGATTATTTTGCATTATAGGTATTTGTACATATGCATACAAAATTACTGTTAATAAAAATATAAACATCTGTCAGAAATATTTTCATATTATTCATGAATATCTCATACTTGTGATGTGTCCTTGCTGTTTACTACAACTCAAGTGAGAAGTTACTGTGTCTGGCATTGCCTGTGATAATTTAAATCTCCCTGGGGTTAACAATGCTGAGCTTTCTTCAAACCACTTATTCTTGGGACCAAAACTGAGCAATTACAGCTATGTCTCACACTTTGTCTCTTAAGGATGTGGCATGTTTATCATTTTCAAGAGAAAAATGACTCCTGCAATGATGTTTTAAAATCATTAGGTTCAGGCAAAACCCAAAGTGCTGTCTATAAAAGACAGTTAAATTTGTATACAGCTCCTATCTCCATGGTATGAAGCACAAAATCCCCAGGCAGAAAAGTACTCCTTTCTTGCTCTTAGCAGGACAGAGACATTACGGAAATTTCAATTAACAGTTCGGAAAAGTTTCCACAAACATTTTGCTTCTGTACTAACCACTACTGGGTATTGATCTAGAAGTTATTACTTAAAATTCAATTGCAGATAGATGGTGCAATGACAAACTGTAATCTTCAAAACTACAAGAGTAGCTAATGAAAGTTTGTTTGAGACTTGTAACTTTTAAAATCATTGACTAAGTCTCACATTGCACATTTCTAACACATAAATGCAAAATTCACAGCAGCTTAGAAAAAGATCTCAAAACATCTGTGTGCACAATTAGGAAATTGGTCTTTAGTTGCAAAACAAAAAATATAACACCAAATGCATAAAGCTGTCCAGTAAAATATATTCATTGCATGAAATGAAGGATATGACAATTATAAGCACTTTCCATTAATCTGGAAAGCAATGTAATAGAAAATAAACAGCCAATAAAAAACGAACAATTTAGAAAAAATAACTCAAGCTATTACTTCTGAGATACAAAATTATATTGGTCTCACTAATCAGTTCAAAATATTGTTTTAACGAAAGGAAATTACATTCCTGCAAGGTGTTTCTTCTACAAGGTAGTTTCTTCTGTAAAGTCATTGTGTTTCCTTTCTACATATAAGTAAGAAAACGACAAAAGGAAATAACTGTAATTAAAAAAAAATTAAGGGGCCATACAGATTTGAAGGATTATAATAATGTGAAACCCACTCTGTTTTTCTTTTTTGCACTAGATCTTTATGTGATTGCTTGTAAATCTTTATATACACTGGGTAATTCACACTGTTCTGTTATACAGTATTTTACTCCACCATACATGTAATAATGACATAATGAACACATGGTTGAGAAATAAGATGGAGAAATTCCTAGATGGGTAAACCAAAAATGTAATCACAAGTAAAATTCTCATAGGCTTCTAAAATACGACAGGAGATGAAACGAAAAATTATAAGTTACTTTTCTCGTGCTTTAAGAAAAGCAATTTAAATATTCCTCTCCTACTTTTTTTTTTTTTTAAGGAAAAAATATCCTCTAGGCAATGAAATCCCTTGAAAATACAAACATCTGGGAAAAGGAAAAACAAAGCACAATGGCAAATATGTAGAGACAATCACTCAGACATGTCAAAGCTGTTTCTACTAGCATACAAGAGAATTAAAAAACACTGAAGAAAGAATGGTGAAAGATGTTTAAAAACAAACTGAGAAAGAAGACTGATAAAGGAAGGACAAAGGCACCCAAGAGGAATTTCTGTCCTAGGATATAAAAGCAGCAGTTATCCTGCTTGTGCAATTTTCTTCAAAGAGCACTTCTGGGTTTTTTTAATTGACCCTTTTCCAGGGTGCCTCAGAACTGTTTGGCCCATATTTTCTTTCCTTAAAGTAGACTGGTTCCAACCACACTACTAGAGCATTAGAAGAGATCCTGGGATCACTTATCCGTACCACAGACTTCATCTGCTCTGCATTACAATGTCAGCTAATTCCCGCTGACCACTCAAGCCTTCTGGAAACCACCAGCACAGCCAGAGGGCTGCTTTGCAAGGCTGTCATACTTGCTTGCAGTGCTTGAAGGGTGTGTGCTGAAGGCACTGTTTGCCCAGGAGCAGATGGGAAGGCATGTCAGGCCCACTCAGATGCTGGTGGATGAGTAGCTAGGGTGCTGGGAGTCTAACTATTGAATTAATTGCTGGTCAAAAGTAACTACTGACCCTTCTCTGAGGAGACATATTTCTTCAGGGGTGGACAATGCTCTCAGGTGTGATCTCACTTGTATGCAATGTGAGAAACACCAAGGCAGTGCTGTGTGTCCACACAGAGTAATTTTTTTGTACAGGCTTTCATGTTGTAGATAAAATGCTGCCTTTTTTTTCCCCAGCATGTTAACTATTTTATCCTTTGTCCACCAGTTAATCATTCGTCTTACATGCCGACACAAACATGTCACTACCACTGCAATCATATACTAGTGCCACTTTATTATGATCCTTCCACTTATGCAAAATGTATTCTTATATACAGTGTTGCTGCTGAAGTCCTACTTGTTGACTGCCTATCATCTCTCAAACAAATAGACTTTCTCTAATGGGATGAACTGAGCATGAAACAGTACTGTTTCAGTAATTCATTTATATAATTAATTTCTTCACAGAAATCTGCAATTCTAAGTATGACATTTGTCTCTTAAGAATATGACTTTTAAAATATAATTTAATAACATTAAAAATATTCAGGAGGGAGTAAGATCCTTCTTTCTGAAACAGATTAATTTCTGTAGCAACTCTTAGCTTCAGCTATTAAAATCTAGTTATTTGCACAATGTTGTGCATTATGAGCAGGAATACGAAACTGTACAAAGTAAAAATAAGAAAGATGGAGAAAATGGTTGGGGAAAAGCACAAATCCAGATGTTAACTTTTGCACAGTGAATGTAAAGAGCCACTTGATATGAAACTTACATATTAAAGACCCTGGCATTTCATGCTAAGTGGGAGCATCTCACCAAGAAGTCTGAAAACAGCTACTATCCATAGCAAAAGCGGTCACATTTGGGGAAGTTAGTGCCATTACCAGTACCAACATCTCCTTAATTTCTGCTCTTAATTCTCTTGTCAGGCTATTAAGATATTCAGGAACATCTGTTCCCTGGGGCAGGACAAGTAGCCCAGCACCCAAAGGGTAAGATTATCCTGCACTTTTAAAACCACACAAGACTGATACTTTTCTGTATCTTCTGTCCTCTCTGTGACTGCAAATTCTCCCAATAGCCTCAGCATGAAGAGAAAAGACTTGTGTGGTTTTTTTCACCAATTCTCATCTCTTGTAAGAGTTTCCTGACACATGAGGAAAGAAGGATCAGGAGTTGGCAGGATGTTAGTTTTCATCTCCATTTACAAAGTAACTAGACTTGTTACAAGCATTCATCTTTGTGTTTTTGCTGACCCTTCTACAGATGGCTAGAATATTCCCAAAACAGAAAAGAGGGGTTCAAGAAAATTCTAGAGGGCTGTAACATGGATTAGAAGCATAATCCTTATTTTTTTGTTTTGGAAAACATACAGTCTGCATAGCATTCCATTCCTTTAATGTGAAAATACTAATATTAAAAAAGAAATATGACATGGTTATTTTAATTATGTAGAACTGTAATTGGCATTTATTGCGTCGGGCTTCAGAGGGATAGAAGCATGGGATAGAAAGCTGATTTTTTCATTAAATAGCTGCCCCAAGGCAGATACATTCTGAACAAAGCACCTTTTCATGAGATATACCTGTCCCATGGAGAGAACAACAAAGGGAATGAGGAAGGGGAGGCAGGAAGCCTGAACAAGGAGAGGAAGATATGAAAAGAGTCCATTAAAAAAAAGAAAAAAAGGATAAAAGAGAAAGTAGTAAGTAGGATGGAGCGGCATGGTATGGTCTAATAAAGGTTAAATGACTTAATCAATAAGAAAAAGATGCCTTCAAAAGAGAAGGGCAAAAAGAGGGAAAGGAGGAAATTAAAGGAGCACACTTAAAGGATAAGAAGGATTAAAACTAAGATGGAACATGAGTTTAAAGAACAACACCCAACCTCTCCAAAGAACGGGAGGGAAACAGCAAAAAAATCACATCCATGCATACAGATCACTCCAGGGAGCCAAAGGATCATGCCTGTTTTTATCTGTTGTATCGTACATTTGACTACATGGCCTTCCTCAGCACTTTCGACTACTTAAGGAGCATTAAACAGATGAGTCATCAAGGATGAAGGTAAGGGCAGAGAAATCTAGGACAATCTTTATTTTCTCATCTACAGTCACCTCTTTCCGGCTTTGCCCCGAGGTGGCTACCAGCAGTTAAGCTCAGAAAGAGCCTGGAAAGAACATCTCCCTGCCTGTTTTTCCAAGATTTTGTGTGGTATCAGAAAAAATTGTCCCCCAATAGTTGCATATGCTCCTGGTGGAATAGGGGATTCACGCCTGCTCCTCAGTAAGACATTTGGACAACATCAGAAATTGATATGGGGTGTGGATGAGCAGTCTCCGTTATTAGTTCATTTACTTTTCCACATGGGGGAATCGCGCTTATGATGCCTGTTGACACTCCACAGCAGCAATGGAAACCGTTATTCATACTACAGTAAACAACAAATACACAAAGAAAAAGGGAACTAGTTTTCTAGTATGTTCTGTGGGTTCAAAATTAGAGGCTTTGATGCATCACCACTTGTCTTTGTTCATATTTCACAGTCACTATTAACAGACAGGTATGGCAAGGGGCAACTTCTTTCCCTTCAGATACTGTAATGGAAACAGCATGCCATTTTAGGACTATTAACCTACAAAGCAGCAGACTTTGCACTTGGCGGCAGAAGTGATGGCAAAGGAGCTGTCTGGTACTTATGTCAGCTGAGAGCAGGTTTTTGAGTGGTGGAAAGACAGGAACTGCTACTATTTTTTCCCTTTGCTACTCAACATCTTCCAAAGAACAAACAGAACTAGAGTAGCACTGACGCAGCAGTAGAAGAGCACTGCAACTTGAGGTTCCCATACTTCATACTTCTTAAGAGCTTTTCCCAAAGGCTGTCTACAAATGTCACTGAATTGTTGAAGTCTTTGTAACTGCAGGAGTATACTTTTCACATTTCTTTGAATACATTTTCAGTTCTGTTCTAATCATGGGAGTACAGTAACAAGAAACAGAAACATATGCATATATTAACTACAACTTAATTCTGTCAGGATATAAGCCATTATTTGCACTTGTGTAAATTGAGACTCACTAATCATCATCACTAAGATGAAAGGTTAGTGCATTGTTTATAGACTATTTAGTATTCACATTTGATTATTTCAGGATCAGTGTCACAGAAAAATTCTATACTAACTGTACATGAACCCCCCCCAACAATCTCTTAATCATTCTCTTGATTTACTTTCTGCCTTCAAATTTCTTGAACTTTTCGAGGAAGCAGTATCCATCACTCAAAATTCTATAAATATCTGGTAGTTTAAAATTCCAGGTGCAAAATTCATAGTCAATGTCTGTTCCTTTAAGATATGACAGAACAGATTAAATCTGGGGCAGTACACCTTACAAGAACATCAACATTGCTAAAGCATGCATGAAGGACATTAAAGTTTCCCCAACTTCCCTAACACAGAACTGGTACTAAAGGGTACTTAGTTCTAGAGTTATGTGGTTTAAATTCCTAAGTATAAGCATTTTATTCTTTACTAGCTTAAATTTTAACTCTCCAGGAATTTTATACACATAAAGGGAAAAAAAATCCGATCTGTTGTGGTCATGACTACAGAAAGTGATAATGATAATGAAAATTTACTAATGAAGCAAAGCTGCATGGGAAGTTGAAGACTGACTCAAAAGAATTTCCAGATAAATTTATCTATCAGAAATGTTGATCTGAGTATTACTAATGATAAAGCAACTGCATAAGCCTGGGCAGACTGTACTGTTCTACTTGGCTGTTATTCTGCTGGTCTTTCTCTGTAACACTAGACAATTTAAATGTCTAGCTAACAGCATAAATCTCTGTTATAGAGGAAGGAAGAATCTTCCTTTCAGGGTCAAAACAATGCAAGTACCCCTGTCCCATAAGGCTTGCAACTCAGTTTATTCTGGAGGGCTTTCTGGAAGCTAGAAAGGAGTTTTAAAAATATCTAACCCATCCTCCATCTCTGCCTTCAGGTTTACTGGCTTACATACACAGTAGATAGAATTCACTACAATTAGGGGAGACAACAAAGACTTTTAAATGGGAGACTAGGTTAAAATAAGAAACGATCCAATTTGAGTGAGGAAGAGATCCATACGTGGTGCTGCGAAGCATTCTGATGCCAATTATTTTGAGTTATTCATACAAAACTATAAACAAACAGAAAAATATTTTACATTACAAGCCACTGATTAAAGGCCTTGAGGAAATAGATCAAGTGGGACATCTGAAGAAAAATATTGCAGTGAATTTTGAGAACTTTACATGACAAGACATAAGTAACAACTTTATATTGTATCTCCTGAAAAATGCACAATAAAGACTTGAAAAGGAAGATTATCTTTGAATTAGTCAGGTAAATATGCCAAAAATGCTGCATACCTGGAGACATGTTAAGATCTAAAGTACTTGGAAATTGAAAATGATGAGCTATCAATTATTGTTTCTACCAATTGTTTCTACAGTTACTTATTATCTGAACATTATTTTATATTCTGATGTCAAGAAGATTAAAATGGTGAAGTGCTTCTTTCTAATTTTTCAGTAAAAATAAACAGATCTTTGGACACGTATCACATGCTTGTAATAACAAGCAGCTTCTTTACTAATACACTACTGCTTTAAGAAACTGTATCTTTCAGCTTTTCCATTTTTATCACCCCCATCTAGACTGCCTGCTGGCAAATCAGCAGCCTGTTGGAAAGGGGTGAAGAACATGAAGATATCTAAGTGTGAATTTCATTATGTCTTTTGCTCCCTCTATGCAATATAATTTTGGCCAGTAAAACAATGTAAGTACTCAGCTCCAAAACCCCACGTTACACATCTCATCTCAGTAGCAATTACAGAAAGAGTCCAGCTGTAAAAACCTGATGGAGACGCTGTGTGGATTCAAAGAATCAAAAGTGCCATTCATTAGAAGTGCTTCACTTGCTTTCTGAAGCATTTTCAAAGCTGGTCTACACAAGAAGAGGTGTGCAAGGTCACCCCTATCTTCACCTTTTCAATGCTCAGCAGAAATCAAGCTACCAGAAAGTAACCCAGAGGCTCAAGAAATACCACAGACAGTATATTTTAAAGCTTTTCTGAATACACTGTAGAACGCAACTGAGGGGAAAGAAGGGACACAAGTTTCGACACAAACATCTTATCGTCTTTGCATTTAAGAATGAACAGAAAAACAAGCCCCCCTTACACCAACTACTAGCAACAAAATCAAGTTAAAGCTTTACTCTTGTTTGAAGCTTTCTGAAGGAACTAAAAGACTTAACCAGCAGCAGCTAATATTTTGTACTCAGTGACAGTCAAGTCAGCCTTCTGTATATTCAACTACCAAAACATGCTTTATTACAAATACATTTCAATATATGTTGTTTCAACAGTTACTGCAGTGTTCAATTGAAGCTTCAAGAAAAGCACACAAAATATTTAAGAGAGTATTTCTTATGGAGTTTCCATGTTATGGCAATGATGAGGTAAGTTTACTGCTGATTACTGCAAAAGAGTACCTACCAATGCAAAGATGAGTTTGACTGATAGCAAAACTTAGAGGAACTGACTTCCTTTTAATTTGCAAGTACCTTGCACTTACAGTATTTCCAAATTGAGGGGTATGGAGTTTTTTTGTAATGACAATAAAATATCCTGTTACATAAACAGAACTGTTCTTTGACACCCTATCTTGCTGCTAACTGGTATGGGATTTATCTTCAAGAGGAATAGCAATAAAGAAGCAAATTAATTCCATTTTCTGGAACCATAGCATGGATACTAGTGTAAGCATACAGAATTCCCATGGAGAGAATATTTTTAGTCTTTTGTAATAAACGATCAGCAACTCAGCAGATGGAAACATTTTTACTTTTTTCTTCCCCCTCCCCTCCTGGCTCAGAGGACATACCTAGTACCTATGAATTATAATCATTAAAATAATCCTACCAATTACTCTCCTGCCTTCCAGTATGCATAGTCAAGTATGTAATGCAATAAACTATGCCTGAATGCTCTGTTTACCCCACAGCACGTTACAAAGAAAACTCTTTCCCCTTAAAGGACTTGTCTCTTTGGAGCGTGCAGGCTGGCAAAAAGCCAAGGGAAGCTGGTGCTTAAGCAACCAAGACTGAGCAGTGCCTGTGTGCATTGCAATCTCAGCCAACCGCAGTAAATGTTATTGGAGTTTTTGTGCTGTAAAATTGCTGCTTTCATGCCCACTGCATCTGACAATAGGAATCCTTGGCCTTGCATGAGAAAGGAAGGCTGATGTGCCTTCTAGTCATATCTCTGCACCCTTAAAAAGAAGGATTTCTCCTCCTGTGTACTCCTAATAGGTTAGTGACAAATAAATTCATGTCAATGCTACATCAGACATAGAAAGATAAAGGAAGAAACCTCTTGTGTATGAGGTAGAAGAGCAGGGAAATCATGCTTTAAGCACAGACCTTTAGCTTTAAAACTCTTGACAATATTTAGAAAGACAAAAGATGTTAAATTAAAGGGCCAAATGTTTAGCCTTTCACTTTCAAAGCAACTTCGAGATAAGTTCTGTTTATACAATCATCCAATGCACATCTATATTTTTGCTTAGTGACTCAAGCACAAAAAATTCTCAGCATTTCTGCTACCAAAGACTGCTACAAGCACCTGCCAGCAGAATTTCTGAGAGTCTAGGAAGCAGCATGCTTAAAGCACTAAAACATCGTCCTCCAACTGACAGCTATTCAGAATAGAGCTCAAGTGGAAGACAAAGAGACAAATCGTTTTTTTGTCAAATGAACTTTTCCAACACTACAGAATAAAATGCATGTTGCAGTTGCATTACAATGACTTGATTTCTGTATTAACCCCCACTAAGAATTTCTATTTAATCCAACAGCAATTCCTCAGAAGCATAGAATCAGGCCCTAGCACTCATGAGAACTAAGAAATAAATTAGGTATTTTATGTATTTGCAAAGATGTTTTGCTTTAGCAGTAACTAAGACTCAGTCTTGTCAGAAGGAAGAAACTTTTCCACAATTGATCTTACATGTTATCCTCGTTAAATGCAGACATTTGTAGCAAACTGGTAGACATCTGGTACCCTCCAAATACCCAGCTCCTTACAATGGCCACGACTACAGAGCTAATTTTAATTCAACTGAAAGAAACAAAAAACCTAAATGACTATCAATATTCCACAGATGGGAAAAAAGCATGACTTTGTTTTCTTACAAAGACAATCCCTAATGAGAGTGGCCTAAAGACTAAGAAACCAGAAGAAAAAAAAAATCAATATTTTATCAGAACCTCACACCTCCAACTCATTCTATGTTTCTGGAAGAACTTCTTTATTCTCAAATCTATCAAGACTCAATGAGCATTAGAGCAGATAAGAAGGGCTTGTAAAAGTTTAAGTTCAGGCTGTTGCCACCAAATGATGAACAAATGGGAGCATGTGTAAGATCTCGAGTCCTCTCTTCTTAAAAAGAGCTTATTCTAAAAGATTTTGTATTGTGGTACAGAGTTAAAAATATTAGACCTTTCTCTGACATAAAATAATGACAAATCATAAATGACAGTTTAACGTGTGATACACTTGCACGTGCTCCTGATCTCATATAAGTTATTTGCCGTGCACTCACACACCATTTGTACCTCTGGAAGTTAGTGTAAGCAGCAGCTGGATAAAGTCCTCAGCTTTGTAATTTATACTGAAAAATAAACTTTGTGTTTCCTTCTCCTTTTACCTTGTGTATTGACTTCTACCACAAATTTCTTACAGCCTATTTTTCCGCACAAGAGCAGTACATCCTCGTTCTCAATTGTGACTTCAGGATTCTTCCATTAAACTGTGACAGAATTTAAATTCAAGCTCCTTATCTTGCAGTTAGGAATGTCTGTTCTGTAATCAAGCTAGTCAAAGGAGATGATGTGAGTGCAAGCACTGGCAAGCAGTGAAGGATCATTTTTGACTCCCATTTTCATCTGTTGCGCCAGGTTCACATTAGTTCACTTTAAGGGATATGACATTTGGATGCAGGATCCTTCCTTCGATAAAACTATATTCTGCTTTTATATTTCACTGTATTTCAGAATGAATTTATCTTCACAGATTTTCTGAACTTGCATGATTTTTTGTAATATGATTTTGATGGGGAAGGGAGGAGTGAAGGAAATGTCTCTACATCAGATGATATCCGCAGTACGATACACAGTTGGCAGGTTGTCCCATCTGGCATGCATTCGAGTAG
>WEIV01010619.1:21780-33155 GCA_013390005.1 Calyptomena viridis | reverse complement strand
CTATCCCCTGGAAATAATTAGGGATCCCTGGGATCCCCTGGGATGAGTCTGGCACCATCCCCTGGACACCCCTGGAAATATTTATGGATCCCTGGGATCCCCTGGAAATATTTGTGGATCCCTGGGATCCTTTGGAGATATTTATGGATCCCTGAGATCCCCTGGGATGAGTCTGGCACCATCCCCTGGACACCCCTGGAGATATTTATGGATCCCTGGAATCCCCTGGGATGAGTCTGACACCATCCCCTGGATTCCCCTGGAGGTATTTATGGATCCCTGGGATCCCCTGGACACCCCTGGAGATATTTATGGATCCCTGGGATCCCCTGGAGGTATTTATGGATCCCTGGGATCCCCTGGAGATGTTTATGGATCCCTGGGATCCCTGGAGATATTTATGGATCCCTGGGATCCCGTGGGATGAGTCTGGCACCATCCCCTGGACATCCCTGGAGATATTTATTGATCCCTGGGATCCCCTGGACATCCCTGGAAATATTTCTGGATCCCTGGGATCCTCTGAAGATATTTATGGATCCCTGGGATCCTCTGGGATGAGTCTGGCACCATCGCCTGGACACCCCTGGAAATATTTATGGATCCCTGGGATGAGTCTGGCACCTTCCCCTGGACACCCCTGGAAATATTTATGGATCCCTGGGATCCCCTGGAGATATTTATGGATCCCTGGGATGAGTCTGGCACCTTCCCCTGGACACTCCTGGAAATGTTTATGGATCCCTGGGATCCCTGGAGATATTTATGGATCCCTGGAATCCCCTGGGATGAGTCTGACACCATCCCCTGGATACCCCTGGAGGTATTTATGGATCCCTGGGATCCCCTGGACACCCGTTGAGATATTTATGGATCCCTGGGATCCCCTGGATGTGTTTATGAATCCCTGGGATCCCCTGGAGGTGTTTATGGATCCCTGGGATCCCCATGAGATATTTATGGATCCCTGGGATCCCCCAGACACCCCTGGAGACATTTCTGGATCCCTGGGATGAGTCTGGCACCACCCCTGCACACCCCTGGAGCTATTCCCCTCCCGCATCCCCGAATCCACCCAGGACCCCTCCCCGGACCCCTGTGCCCCCAGTGCCCTCCCTTCAGCTTTTGCTCTGCCTTCAGCTTTTGCTCTGCCTTCAGCTTTTGCTCTGCCTTCAGGGCACTTTTCCCGCCCCCCTGGCGCTCCCGGTTTTCCCTGATCCCGTTGTTTTGCCGCAGTGACGGACAAGTTCACGGAGAGCCTGTACGTGTTGGCCAACGAACCCTCCGTGGCCCTGTTCCGCCTCCAGGAGCACGTGCGCAGGTCCCTCCCGGAGCTCGCCCAGCACAAGGTCAGTGCTGCCCCCATCCCGGGGGGATTCGGGTGGGAAGCGCCTGGAGGACGATCCCATTCCACCCCCTGCGACACCTTGTGGCGTCCCGGGTTGGTCCCAGCTGGATTGGGCACTTCCAGGGATGGAGCAGCCACGGATGCTCTGGGAAATCCGTTCCGGGGTCTTCCCAGTCTTCCAGAGAATTCCTTCCCAATATCCCAGTATCCCCCCCTCTGGCAGTGGGAAGCCATTCCCTGTGTCCTGTCCCTCCATCCCTTGTCCAAAGTTTCTCTCCATGTTTCTCGTAGCTCCTTCAGTTCCTGGAAGGCCAAAAGCTTCCCTTTTCCTGGCTGAACACTCCCAATTTTCCCAGTCTTTCCTCAGGGCTGCTCCATCCTCTAATCCATTTGGAATCCCTTCCCACATCATCCCTGTTTCCCTCCCTGGGAGCAGAAAGGAGGGAGGAAATCACCCCACGGGGCCCCAGTTTGCCCTGAATTACAGGGAAAAAGGGAATATTGCCAATTTATCCCCACACCTGAGGCACAAAAACCTGGGATTCCCAACCATGATCCTGCAGCTGGAGGGAAAGAAAACCAGGCACTCCACGGAGAGATGTTTATTTCCTACATAAAATAAGGAGAGGGGGGAGAGGAGGGAAGGGAAAAAGCAGGATAATGAATCCCCTCTCCCAGCTGTATTCCTGCTTTCCTCTGGAGCACTTTAATGCCAGCCTTGTCCCTGCTCTGCCAGTCATGATTCATTAGGAATGATGCCTCTGGAATGGGCTCCTGCCTCATGTCTATGCTAATGCACTGTCAGGCCCCATTTTTCACCTTTGCTTTCCAAGCCCTGCTTCCCAAATTAACCTGGATTGTGGCACTGGATTATTCAATAATTCATTAAGGGTTGCCATAAGTGCAGGGGGAGGGGGCACATTCCAAGGGGATTGGCTGGGACAGGGCTGGAATGTCATCCCTCAGCTGTCACTGGCTTCCCTTTAATCAGGACAGTCCCAGTTTTCAGGGAGTTCTTGTTTTTCCTGAGCAAGAGGAAATGGAGGGAATTGTTTCCCTCCCTGCACAGGGATGAGGGTGGTGCTGGTGCTGGACACAGAGCCAGGTTTTATCCCAAGGTTTTGCTGGGATGGATCCCTGGGAAAGCTTTGATTCCTTCGTTCCTGGATGGGGGCAACGCCTGGATCAATCCAGGCTGGGGGACGGAGGGGAGGATTTGGGGGTGAGGGGCTGGATATGACCCTGCCCAGGGATCCATCTGTGTCCTGGGATCATCCACAGGGTGGGAGCAGGGAAAAAGGGGAATTCTGCTCCTCTGCTCTGCAGAGATCCCACCTGGAATCTGCCTCCAGCTCCAGGGTCCCAGCACAGCAAGGACCTGCTGGAGCAACTCCAGAGGAGTTGGGAATTCTTGGGGGGATGGAGCCCTTCTGCTGTGAGGAAAAGGAGGGAAAATTGGGATTGTTCAGCCTGGAGAAGAGAAGCTTTGGGGTGACCTCATTGTGGCCTCCCAGGGAAGAAATAAGAGGGACATTCCATGTGGATCCATTCCCAGGTAATTTATCCCTGAGCTGCAGGTGAGGTCTGAAGGAAACAGGATTTCTTGGTGGTTTCCAGCTTTCCTTCAGCTGTGCAGGAACTGCCTGGCTGAGTCCTCCAGAAATTCCCAAGGGGATTAAACCTCAGGAAAGCTGGGAGGGAGAAAAGTTCCTGCAAGGAGAAGGTCACCCTTGTGCCTTTGCAGCTTTCTGGGCTGTGATAAAACAATAATCTTAATACTTTCCCCAACTCAAACTCTCCAGGAGGATTTTCCACCTCCCTGATAAGATCCAGGATCATCCAGCCTTCCTGCCTCAAATCTGTGCTGCTAAGCCTCCCCTGGCATTCCTGGATTTCTCCATGTCTTCATTAATTTCCTCCCAAGGCAGAGTAATTAATCATTAGTGCTGTTGTGTGTTAACAGCTGGCTCTGGTTCTGCAGCTGCATCCGAGGGAATTGGAAGGAAGGACATCAAGGAAAGGCTCCTGTGCTGATTGAGGATGTGGAAATCCCAGGAAGTGGTGGGAATGCTGGGAACAGCACTGGCTGGATACTGGGAAGTGATTGAGCAGCAGGACCAGGGGCTGGGATGTGATTCTTAAAACTCATTTGGCACCTCCTGGAAGGAGCTGCAGGAGAATCCCTGGATCTGGTGCAGCTCCTGTGTTGCCAGAGGCAGGACTGGACTCTGGGATTAGCACAGGCTGTAAATCCTGGGCCAAAGGACCCTCTCCTGCAGAGAATTCCCCCCAGCCTGGCATGCCAAGGCTTGTTCCTTTTGTGCTCCAAGCCCTGTGCTCCAAATTCCTGCCCCAGGCCAGGCTTTGAACAGCAGGAAAGATTTGGGATGAAACCCAAGCTCTTACCTGACCCCCTCCACTCCCAGAAAGGCCTTTGGATCCTTCAGGAAAAACTATTCCAGCAGAATAGCCTGGAGAACAAACTCCCATGAGAACTTACTCCAAACTCCTGAAGCTTTGGGGTATTGTTACCCTGGGATCCAGCTGTGCTTCCACTGGGATTCCTGTGTTTGCTTGGAGCTGTGGGCTACAATTCCAGCCCGTGGGTGCAGAGCTGAGGTTTGCAGGGCTCCTTCCAGCTGGGAAAGGAGGGACATGGTGCTGATTCCAGCTTGGGATCCCACTCTGGAGTTTTGGAGCAGACAGGCCTCTGTGGCTGTGAAAACACTGGAGTGGCAAATCTAATAAAAGCAGAACCTGGAGTGCTGTGAAAGCACTTCCCTGGATTTTTAGGAACTCCACAGGAGTTGGGATCCCAGCTGGGCCAAACCCCCTGGGAGATTCCACTTGGAATCCACTGGGATTCCACTGGGAGCTGGCTGACAGCAAATCTCAGCTGACTAAAACATCCAAAAAACCAAGGGAATTCTCCCAGAATATCCAAAGCATTGTCCTGAACTTCCCCAAATTCCTGGCTTCCCAAAAGACACACAACAAACCTCTATTCCAAGTGCTCTGTGACACCCGGAGCACGTCAGAGGCTGGAGGTGGAACCCAGAACCCAGTTCCCAGTGGGAAGGAGCCAGATCCCTATTTTTGGGAAGGGCTGGTGGTGCTTTCCTGACCCTTCTCTTCCCTTTTCCAGTCAGACATGCAGAGCTGGGAGGAGCAGAGCCAGGGAGCCATTTACACCGTGGAATACGCCTGCAGGTACCTGCTCCCCCAACCAGAGCCCATGGATCTATCCAGGGGGTATCCAGGGAGTCAGGATGGGGTGGGAAATAGGGATTTTAACCCTCTGGGTGTGTCAGCTCTCCCCAACCTCCCGCAGTAAATCCACCCACCACGTGTGGACATATTAAAGCTGAGATTTCCTCTCCACAACCCCCCTCTCCCAGGGGGAATGTGGGACCTGAAACCTTTGGAAAAACCAACCCCATGTCCCTCTTTTCCTCCCCCAGTGCCATCAAGAACATGACTGACAGCACTGTGTACTTCAAGAGCATTGACAGCCTCCTCAAACAAGCCATAGCCATGAAGGACCAGCTCAATGCTGCCCAGGGCCGCAGGTATCCAGGGAAAAGGGGCATTCCAGGGCCTGGAACTGCCTTTGGGGATGTAAGATCCCAGTGCAAATATTCCCAGCAGTTACCTCAGGGATGTGATTGCATCCTGCTCTCCTTCCCTCCACTGGGAAACCAAATAATGCTCTTTAAAAAAGGGTGACTGGAAAGTAATTTATTTCCTGCAGCCAGGGGGGTTTGGTTGTGTAAAACATGGGATCTTTGTTGTGTCCAAGGCATTTGGAGTGGGATGAGGCCACTGAGGTGGTTTTGGTGCTGTTTTCTGTGGCTCTTTGTGGGCAGAATCCCTTAGGAATAAGTGGCAGCAGAAGGAAGATGCATTTCTGTGTCTGTTACTAAAATATCTTGTAACAGATTGTCTGACTCTGGTGCATTTGTCTCTCCTGAGAACAGTGTTGGCATTGGAATCTGGGAGAAAATTCCCAAATCCTTGACAAAACCACCCCAGCAAACAGAGACCCTCTGTCCCTGCAGAGCAACCAGAACATTTGGGGCTCAGGATCCACCTTTTCCCAGTTCCAGGCTCCCACTTGGTGCCTCCCAGAGCATTTCTACTGGTTTTTTTAGGGGTGTGGGTGCAGTGACACCCCCAGGGCTGGTGTTTAAAGGTGTCCTTGCCCCAGCTGCTCTCCTGGAAGCACCAGGAGAGTTTTAATTGAGGAAACCCCTGATTTTTCACATTTCATGTGACTCTCCCCCTCTTTTTACAGCACTGCTGCCCCACAAGCCAAGAACCCTCCAGCCAGTTCCTGATTTCCTCACCACTGACCATCCTCTGCTGCCTTTTCCAGCCCAGCTCTGCTCTCCAACCTCAGGAAGGAGTGAGAAACCACCTCAGAGCCTGTGGAGCTGCACAGGTAGAAGCCTCTCTGTTCCCAGTAAAAAAAGGTGCTGCACCTGAGTGGGAAAATCCTGCCTTTGGGAGGTGCTTTGGGGAGCACTTGTGTCCCTTTCCACAGCACCTGCACAAGGGAAATGAGGTGGTTGTGTCTGTCCTTTCCAGTTCTTTCTCTACCTCTTGGCCACAGGAAAAAAAAAGAACCCAAACCAACCCAAACTAGGTCTTGTTTTCAGTATTTTGGAGATGGTTTTGGAAGGATGTAATGTGGGCAAACTCCAGCTTTGTTCAGCAGGAATTCTGCAAGGAGAGTTTTTCCTCTGTGTGCCAGGGAGCTGCTGAATGTGGTTTTAATGAGAACAATAATAAAAAGAGGGAAAAAAAACACAAAAAAACCCAAGAAAGTTCTGGTTTAAACCTTCCCCTGTTGCTCCCCTCAGGCTGGGGGGTCCTGGAGCTCTCTGGCTCCACGTGTTTCCAAGGACACAGAGCAAAACAAGGCAGGGTTGGAGGCTTTCAAGTGAGAAAAGGAACTGTCCTGTTCTTTAAAAACCAACAAAAAAAGGACTTTTCTTCATCCCCTGTCAAGCAGTGGGAGGCAGGGCTGTGCTCACAGCCCTGGAGGTCACTTGAAAGAGGAGGTTTGGTGTTAATCTCTCCTGGATCCAGCAGTTCTGCTGGAGTTTACCAAGGATACAGGGAACAAAGCAGTGCTAAACTCGGGGTTCAAAGGGATAAGAGGGAGAGGGAATCTGTGGGGACCCCTGAAGTGCTTTCCTGGGGGTGAGTGATCAGGAATTGGGGAAGAACCAAGTGTGCTGCTGCTCTGGGCCTGGCAGTGCCCATGGAAACCCCTTTTCTGCCACCCCAAACCCCCCTGTGCCCCCTGAGGACTCCTGGATCCCTCTGACTTGCTCCTCCATCACCTCCCTCAGTTTCCAACACAGAGGGCTGGGGAAGATTGGTTTAGGGATGAGGATGAGGATGGAAAGGAAGGAAGGAGGCAGGGGAAGGGCAGGGAGATCCAACCAACCAGAGAAACCAACTGGGATCCACTGGAGAAGGAAAGAGGATCGTTCTGCTCATGGACAGAAAGGCCTTGCTGCTTCTCACCATGTTCCACATCCTCTCCTGCAGCTGGAACAGCTGGAACAGCTGGGGGGGGCCTGGGTGGGCTCCTGCCGTGGCAGGAGGGGCTTTGGGCTTTGAGCAAAGGTTTTATTCAGTGAAAGAAGCAAAAACCACGAGGCAGGAGAAGCAGCTCCATGAGACTCCACCCGTGTCAGCTCCAGCTGGGGGTGCAAATCCCAGCCCTGGTGGCTTCAGCTCCCCTGGGATGAGACAGGACTAGGAGCTCCCACTTCCACTCACACCAGCGTGGCATCCTTTCCCGCGGCTCTGGCTTTGTAGGACATCACATCCCTCATTTCCTGCGTGACGACATTCCAGGGCTTTAGCTGTGCCCGGAGCAGCGAGGACTCCGCCGACAGCGTCCTGTGCCTGCGGGGCAGCTCCGAGCTGTCCCTGTCGCAGCGGGGGCCGGGGCTGCCCGAGGAGCTGCTGGCCCCGGAGCCCAGCTGGGAATTGTGCTCCAGGAAAACAGGGAAGGAGAGTGCGCGGTGGAGCTCGGGGCGGGGCTGGGGCGCAGCCCCGTCGCTGCCTGAGGACTCACCGTGCTGGGCAGAGTCGTTCTGGTACAGGTTGTCAGCGGCCTTGGGGTGGCTGTGCCGGGAGAGCCGGGACACCCGGAGCAGCGTGTGGGTCACCGTGATGAGCAGGACGATGATCCCGGCGGAAAGGATGCAGGCACCGGTGATTCCAGCCTCCATCCTGAACTCCAGCAGCATGTAGAAGGTGAGAGCTGGAAGGAGAGGAGGGCACGGAGCACCTTGAGGAGCCACGGGGATTAAGGGGATGCTTTTGCAGAGTCGCTGAGGTTGGAAAAGAGCTCCAAGAGCATCGAGTCCAGCCTGTGCTCGATCCCGCCTGGAGCACCGAGTGCCACATCCAGTTTTTCCTTGGACACCTCCAGGGATGGGCACTCCCTGGGCAGCCCCTTCCAGTGCCTGACAACCCTTTCCATGGAGAAATTCCTCCTGATTTCCAACCTGCCCCTCCCCTGGCACAGCTTGAGGCCGTTCCCTCTTGTCTCCTTGTTCCCCGGGTGCACAGCCCGACTCCCTCCCGGCTTCCCCCTCCTGTCAGGGAGTCGGAGAGAGCCAGAAGTTCCCCCCTGATCCTCCTTTTCAGCCTCTCCTCCCATGACTGACTCTCCAGACCCTTCCCCTTCTCTGGACACGCTCCAGCCCTTGCAAAATTCAGCCCCCGGTGAGCCCTGAGCACCCAGAACGGGAAGTTCACGCTACGGGAATGAGCTGGCAAAGCCATTTGCAAAACAAAGCCGGGGCTGAAACAGGAACCAGCACAGGCCCTAGGGGCTGGGCTGGGCTGGACTGGGGGGGATGAGCTGAGCCCTTGCCTGTGAGGTAAAAGGTGACCCCGCAGCAGAAGAGGCCGATGGCAGCGTGTCGGACCTTCTGGCTGTCCAGCAGGAACAAGTCTGCCCTGAAAAACGGGAGAGAGAAATGCTGGGGAGGCTCCTGGCCCTGGTGTGAGCACAGAAAAAAACGCTGGGGGCTCAGCCCCCCCCTCCCGAGAAACTGAAACCCTGGGTTTGCAAAGAGAAGTTCAGGGCCAGGTCACAGCCCAGGGATGTGCAGAACTGGGGCCTCCCCAAAGGGTCGTGTTCCTCTTCTTCCCACTCTGGAATGAAAGATTTGGAGATCACTTGGAGTTTCAAACTTTTCCTGCCTGGCTCCTGTGCTTCCAAGGCCAGAGGGAGGTGGGTTCAGGAGAGACAAATGCTTGGAGGCTTTTTGCAGGTGATTTGCAAGGAACAAACCCCAGGTGGGTCGAGCCCATCTCCCCCTCCAGAAAGAACAAGTTCTGGCTCCTTGAATGAAGCAAGGCCAGGTCCTCTCTTCACCCCTGGGACTGGATTTCTGTGCTCAGCTCAGATTGCAAACCTTTTGTCTGGGAGGGACTCGGTACTTGAATCGTGCTTAAAACACATGAAAAGACCAACTCCTTTCCAGCAGAGCCTTTGTTTCCCACCTACCACCGACCCCTGCTCCTGCTGCCAGCACTTCCCACTGAAATTTGGGCATCTTCAGAGCCAGGCTGAGCTGCTAAACCTCCATCCTCGCTGGCTTTGGAGGCTGCTGTGACCAGAGGATGCCTCTGCTCACTGGGAGAGCGGGACGTGGTCGTTAGGGATGGGGTGGATCTTGGCAAACTGGTGCCAGGGCTGGAAACACGAGTGCTCAGAGCGACGCTGGCAGGACTGTGATGTCGGGAAGCCACAGACGGTCCCTTAAAACCAACATCCCGCTGGCCACCTCCAAAAGTGTGTTTGGAAACACACCCTGGCTTGGAAGGATCAGCTGAAGGGGCGGCGGCGGCAGCAGCAACATCCTGGCGGGAGCACTCGTGTTGCTCTGTGCAAGAGCCAGAGGGGCAATTCAGGAGCCAGGGGGTGAATTCAGCAGCCGAGGGGGGAATTTGGCAGCCGAGGATGCTCTGGCCTGGCTCCCTCCCCTCCTCCCGGCTGGTCGTAGCCCCCGAGCCGTGTCCTGCAGCCCGGGGCCGTTTCCAGCCCCTGGAGCCGCTCCCGCTCAGGGAAGAGCAGCCGCTTTGTTTTATTAATTACCTGATTCGAGAGGGATTAGCGGGCAGGGGAAGGACTTTGTTCGGAGCTGGCTCGGAGCAGGGAGCGCTGAGTAATTCAGTGTGACAAGCCCAACGTGGGAAAGGGCCCTGGGACGTGAGCGGGTCCCTAATGAAACCCAGGCCACGAGGGGAGGGGACCAGGGGCCTGCCGGCACCTCCTGCCCACGGGCAGCATCCCTGTATCCCAAAAACCTGCCCGTTTCACCCCAAACACGAGTGGAACGTGGTAGTTGCAGCAGGGGAAACTGAGGCACGGCTGGACTCAATGATGTGCTTGAGATCCCAGGAAAAGGGACATCAACCCCGGGCTCCCAAAGCCTCGTGTCACCCCAGCAAAGCCAAAAGGAGCTCTGAGGCAGAGCACAGAAATACTCCCTAAAATCAAATTATTTGGGAAGAGCTTTCCTGCTTTGTTCTGTAAGCCCTTGGTTTTATCCCTGCCTTGGAGCACGGGCTGTCCCACAGCTGGAATGCTCCCTCTCTCCAGCTGTGACCCTGCATCTGGCTGCCTCATTAGTGCTGCTCCCGTTTGGCACTCGGGATTCTCAAAGTTGACCCTCACAGCTCCCAAATGGAGCATTTACAGCCCAAACCCAGAGCAGTTCACAGCTGATGGGGAGGGCTCTGCTCTGCTGGTAGTTTTCCAGCAGCTCCCACAGAAAGCAAAGTTTGCGATGGGAATTTTTTGTGTTTCAGAGAAGTATTTTGCTCTCCTTTGTTAATGAAGCATCAGCTCTGCTTGAAAGATGCTGCTGGAGTTCTTCCAGCCTCATGCTCCATGCAGAGCTGGAGGAGTGGAATTTTCTAATTAGGGACAAAAGTAGCTGTTGAAAATTATCATTGCCTTTAAATGAGTTTTGACTTAAGCCAGAGTGGTCCCAAAATGGTCCCATAGCTATGAGCCACACGGAGGGACCTCCACATAGCCCAGTTTCCACCCAGATGCTTTAAAATCTGGTTATTCACAGGTTGTTTCTTAATTTTAACCCAGGATTGGGGCTGGGCTGGGCCAGCACAGGCTGAGGAGCCACCACTCCAGTCCAGGTCCAAGGAAAGAGAAAGGAATTGCTTTGGAAATAATTCTGGAAGTGTCAATGTGCTGGCAGTGATCAAGTCAACACATGTCTATGGTTAATGATTCCAGGCCTGGGGTAATTTTGGGTGCTGTGGCTGGACCTGTGCTCACCCCAGCAGTGCCCCAGAGACAGATTTTGGGTGCTCCTGGGCATCACAGCTGGGCCTGGCACATCTTCCCTGGCAGGCTGAGTGCTCCTCAGCCAACCCCCTCTGGGTTTGCACAGGAGTGTTACCAGGGAAATTATCTGTATTGATGCAACCTGCTCCCAGTTATACCAGTTGCTGAGCACAGCTACACCCAAATCAAAGGGCGTGTTTACAGCCCCGGGGTCTAAAGACAGCCCTGGCAATGACTGTGGGGAAGAATTATGGGATATCCCAGTGCCAGCACTAGGGTTTGCTCTCCGTTTTGCCGGGCAGTGATTTGGGAGGCCCCGGCAAAGACCAGACCTTGGAGTGCAGGAGGGGTTGGCAGGGCTGTCCATGAGCCCATGCCGAGGGGACAGACACCCTGTGACAGTCCTGCACCCCTCATTCCCCCAATCCCTCTGCACCCCTCCAGCTCCATCCCTCTCTATCCTCCAGCCTCCCACTGCCCAAGACCCCTCTGAGAATCTCTGGGACTCCTGGTGTCCCCCTGAACCCTCCCATCCCCACAACCCCTGTGCCCCCAAACCCTCCCATCCCCACAACCCTGTGTCCCCCAAACCCTCCCATCCCCACAACCCTGTGTCCCCCAAACCCTCCCATCCCCACAACCCTGTGTCCCCCAAACCCTCCCATCCCCACAACCCTGTGT
>WEIV01010618.1:37815-53020 GCA_013390005.1 Calyptomena viridis | reverse complement strand
ATGTTTCTGACAGATGATCAGGTAAGTTTGGGCTCCAGACTATAGTGGCTGTGTGAATGAAATCTGTAAGCCACCACCTGAAAGACAAACTCTCAGTTCAGCAGTGTCTGAAGCTTCAGTTACTAAGGCTCCTGTAGTTTCCAAATGGTTCAAAACCAATTGAAAGACAAATTTCTCAAAGGACACTAGAGACTATTTCTCTTCAGTAAAAACGTTCTGCACTGGAACAAAACAAAGCCCCAACACTACTGGGCTAATTCTGAGAATTTAAATGCCTCCACTAAACAGATTTACCACCTTTCTCCAGCTTCAGGAGAGGCTCAGGTTCATGTCCTCTCTCAATGACTATGCTCAAGTTTCTACTTAAAAAGACAAAAGAAGATATATAAAAAAAACCCCAAGACAATACACACAGCTTTGCAATATTTATGTTAACATATTTTAACATAATTTCTGATACCATTATATATCCACCATACAACTGTGGACTGAGCCCCAAGCTACTTACCTTGTTACTAGTTGTTCTTCTGGTTTTTCATGTTCCAAGAGGTGTTCAAAGTAGTTCTCTAAGGCTTGAGCAGTTAAAGTTTTCTTTAGGTATGGATAGTAGAGGGGATGCCGTGCTATCACACCTGTTAAGTATTAACTGGCATTAGTTGAAAGAGGAGCTGTTAAAACCAATTTGTATTTATCCTTTCAAATCTGATTTGAGATCCTCTGCTTAACTGAAACTGTACATATGGATCCTCTTTAATGAGCTCCTGAATAAAAAACACAGTAACATGACAGCTCTCCCTGTCAATAGAGATCTGGGGTGGAGAATGATGAAAGGATGCTAAGTGACCACTAAGTGACTATTGGACCTTTTCTGGCTGCAAACAGTCCCTGCCACTGAAAGACACCTAAAGAACAACAACATCATAAACGATCCACAGGCAGTTCTCTTTCCCTAACTGGTTTCCAAAACTTAGATGGGTAATCACAATATCGTAACAAGGCATGATCAGTGACTGAAGGTTTGGTCCTTGCCCCACCTCTTGCACGAGATTCTGATGCAAGTGTGAGAAATCACAATTACATTTTTATTGCTGTAAATATGCTTTCATAAGCTTCAGTTAATTTTATGCTGAAGCTGAGGTTCCAGAGCAGGATCAGGAAGGCAGATTGTGTCACAGGGACCTTTCTATCTGTGGACTTCAACGATTAATTAATCTTAGAGGTCAGGTTTGCTGTTGTTGTTCTTTAGTAAAGCAGTAGTGTCTTTACAGCTGAAGATGTATGCATCATCCCTNTGAAGAGGTATGCATCATCCCTGATTTGCCAATGCTACATCGCAACAGTGGTCAAGCATGGGGAAAGGAATTTTTTTTAAAAAATGGGCAAAAAATAATCACCATTCCTTCCTCCTTCAACCCAAAAAATCAACTTCACAAACAAGGACAAGAAAACTATATTCCTAAACAGAAATGAACAAAATTAATCAGTTTTAGCATGACAGCTAATAGCAAATCAAATCCCAAACGCACCTTTAATTCATACTGAGCTTTGAACACCACACGCTCTCATCTTCCAACAAGTAAGAGAGCCAATTGTTGCATGCAGAAGTAAGGAATAGAAGGAATTATTAAACAATACAAGAAGAAGCACAATCAATGTAAAGAGACTGCATACTGAAATACACCATTTAGATTACCAATTACAATTCTCTTACATACATAAACAACTTTGGTATTTCCTAACAGTGTCAATGTTTTAGCCATATACATGTTACAAAATTAATGTATGAAAATATGATCAGATAACCAAGAAATTATATAACACATACACATGAAGCAGTACCAACTGCTGTGTAAAAGAAACCTTCAAAAGGCATTTCTTAACTTCTGGGACCTCAACTTTCCAACCCTCAACAAAAATCTTTCTTTGTAGTATGACATGCTAGTATTTTTTCTTAGTGCCTCAGATTAAAACAGCTCCTAACCAGAAGACTACAGATTTCATGAGTAAAATCCTTGTTCAATACACATTCTTGTTTCAGCACAATCAAAAAAAAAATCTGATGTGAGAGATTTTGAAGTAATTAAGAATAGAACTTGATATGTAACTCTTATGCGAAAGTCTTATGTCACATCAGAAAGCAAGAGAAATAAAAATACCTATGTTTGCAGAATTGCCTTTGTCTCCACTTCTAGTATAGGCAAGATCTTCTAAGCGGTAAGTATGTGGACCACTTGGCAGATCTATACAATATAAAAATGAATACATTTTAATGATGATACAAATAGCATATTTTGAAGAAATAATTCGTTCTAAGTGTATACTTTCTGAATTGTTTGTAATACTTCTGAAAACATTTCCAATCTTTTTTCCCCATAGGAGCACCTAGAGAAAAAGAGGTGAGACTGGGTCCCAAGATTACAAAGTTGTTCCCTCCTGCTCCATCTCCCAAATTTACCTTTTTAGAGCCAAATGCTGTACCAGGCACTCTCTCTCCCACCATCTTTGAATATGAATATTCACCTTGGTCTTAGCAGTGCAAGGATCTCTGAAGGAGGCACAGCAGCTACTTGTCATGTCTCACCTAGCTGACAACTTTTGTCCCCTTAATACACAGATCTCTTTGCTTCTGGTGCAGGTGAAGAATACATGCAGAGGCTACTGTCTTAATATTCCTATGTCTATTCTGATAATGTCTGTATAGAAGTCACAATTTAAAATTCCTTCGAGACAACACATCTCTCACTTGCATTCACACTGTTTTAACAGTTATTTATCCAGCTGCATAGAAGAAACCAAATTTTCTTTTTCAAATTACTGTTCTTGTAAATATCACAATATTATACAAGAAAATGCATGCTCTAAAGGAAGCCAATCTCAATTTTTTAACTTGTTAATGTCTGAGTATTGGATATTCAAAGAACATGAAGGCTGTCGCACTTCACTGAAGCAAGTTCATATTTTTATCCATCTACGTACCAAAAAGCAAACCCACTCCTGTCCAAATCCAGAAATTCCACATTGTGGATTCACATAGTATATACCTGAGGTTTGATGGTTAAGTTGCACAAGGACCTCCTGCAATTGTTGATTACTAAGAGTAGCAAGCTGTCACCATCCAGTTTCTGTTCACCAAAGCAAGAGATGAAGCACTCACTTTGCTGCTGAGTTATTCACTGGCCACAGGATAACACTGAAACTTGAAGTGTAGGCTATATACAAGATTTTAGGCAGTGAGAATCTAGTAATTTCCAGCCAGCTTTGCTTCTGATCCAACTTTCCTATGGCAGTATCAGCTCTCCCAACATCCTTGGCTTTTCAGTCCCATCATCTCTAATAGACTTGCTTACGCTCCTGAATCAGAGGAGACTTCTCACCCCTCAGTTGCTCTCTCCTCTGTCCCTTTCCTGTTGTTTTTTCATCCTTCTGAACACAAGTGGCAGCTCTGCCTCTCTTTGCTCCTTGGATACCAGTAGGGGGAATATGCAGAGCAGGGAAGCAACAGCCTGCCTGCTTTCTGTCACAGGTTGTGGTGCAACTGCTACTGGTGGCAGTCACAAGAAACTGACAAATGTCCCAAAATTATATTTAATTTTTTTTGGAGCCATCATATGACTCAGCCCTGGGCACATGCCTGTCACAAGAAATTTCAGTATTAAGTGTCATAAACAGCCACATTTAAAGGAATTGAAGACAGGCTCTCATCAATCAATTATGTTGGACAAGCTTCCCATTGCCAGCTACAATGCAATTTGAAAGTCAGTCTGTCCTTACTGTACTGTTATTGCTTCTGCTGAGGATATCCAACTACTTTGTTGTTGTTTTTTGTTTGTTTGTTTGTTTTGTTTTTAATTTTAGGGAGTAAGAAACTCAATACTGAAGATGTTATGCTCTACATGTGGCCAAAGACAGCTTTTAGAGCATAGTGCACCTACTATGAAGGCACGAGTAGATACAGACTCTGTGAAGGGCATCACATGACCAGGTAAACCCAGTCCTAGCCAAATCACCACCACCTTTAAATGCTTCCTGCCCACAGGGAATTGCTGATTTGGTAAGAAAGAAACTATGTCCAAATCCTACCAGCTGCAGTTTTTGCTGACCCTATCAAAAAGGGAGGCTACAAGTTTATGGCAGTAGCAGCTGGACAGATCCCAAAAGTCATTTGGGCACGGGGTGGGAGATACAGCGGATAAAAAAAAGTCTTACTATGACATGACAATTTATATAGTGTATCTTCATAATAGTTCTTTGGTTGAAGAAGATCAGGCAACACTCACAAAAGCAGCTTTGCTGGCATATATGAATAGCAGTAACAAGGAAAACAATAACAAAGGGCTAGGGGTTCACCACCACAACCTCTTCTACTGGCACAGCTGGATCAGAAAATCTACCCACGATCTATCCCAACAACAACCTATCAGCATTAAACGGCTTTAATTAAGACCTAAAGTTTTATAACATTTATTAAGCCACTGTATGATGAGCTGAAGGAGTGATCATAGTTTAGTCTGGCACAACAGCTTTTCATTGGCAAGTAAGTTACAGTAGCATGACATTTGAAATTGTGAAAGCATTCAATGAAAGAGATGACACAGGAGGTTTGTTTTGAACTTGCTCAC
Organism: Calyptomena viridis; assembly: GCA_013390005.1. NCBI lineage: Eukaryota > Metazoa > Chordata > Aves > Passeriformes > Eurylaimidae > Calyptomena > Calyptomena viridis. The sequence continues at coordinate 48,401 of WEIV01010618.1, read as the reverse complement.
AATCTTGTCCATGTTCACCTGCAAGCAGAAGTGTGCCATGAAACTAGGCAGAAAATATTTTAAAGTGTATTTATTTAATTAGGAGACATTATTTTTGATTAAGCATGTCCATGAAGAGGATCTAAAAAAGTCCAGCTAAAGCTCATAGTCTTGTCCAAAATGAACAATCACATTAATTTTAATAATTTAATTGAATACACTATTCAAGAAAAAATGTAGTGCTTCTTCAAAGGCTGAAGTTTGACAATGTTTAAACTGTATAAGCTGTGGAAGTCTTTTCTCCATCAGACATTTTACACAGTCAGTCTTTGATAAGCTCCCTTTAAACAAAACCAGTTCAAGACAGTGTTCTCATTTATTATTACCCTAATTGATTTATCTCTCATGATCTGTTTATCAGGAAATTGTTTTCATTTAATAAACATCTTAAACAAATCTATGAAAGAATTCCCTTCAAAGCTAGGGAAAATGGTAAATTCAAATTCCACCCTCCAGAACCACATCTAGCAGCATATTTGAAATCCATTTTCACATATTTCTCTTATCTATTCAAAGACAACTAACAGCCCCGCACACTTGAGATAACCATGAAACTTAGAAAAATACTTCCCTCCTTTCTAAATGCTGACAGAAAATGCTTTAGCAGAAGCTATTTCTTTTACAGTCTAACCCATTTGTCTTTCTCATCCATGCTGTCCTGCATTAAGCCACAGAAGTAGGTAAGTATTTAGTCACACACAGAAAACATTTATATTTGCAACTAAGGGCAAAAGTTTAGAGATCCTCCTCAGGGGAAACAACCAGAGGAGCTCTGCTGTCTCTCAAAAGTGGGGTTTTGCCTGAAAAAAGCCTGAAGAATTCAGTAGTTAAATGCTGCTGTCAGGGACTTCAGAAAGTTCTCAAATGATAACAAGGCCATAGAGTCCAATAGCTTTTTGTTTATCCAATATTTAGGATTGTAGTCACTTTGGAAAAAAAAGAAAACTAGGACCTTTGCAAAGCCCTTCAATAAATAGAACAATGACTTCCAATTCCTTAACTTGCCCAGTTTGATGGGGCAAATACCCCACTGCTCTCCTGAAAACTTCCAGAGATCAGAGAGATTCTGGTGTGATACTACATTTCCAACAGTCATAAGACCTGAAAACATACTAAAAGAGTTTAACTTGTTTCTGCATGACACATAAATCGTTATATTGAAAAGATGTTTGAATGGATGGGGAAAATGAACAGATGCATAGCAATTGGGCATCCACTATCAATGACTTTCAAATGGAAATAAACACAGTCATATGTGTATTTCAATATTTCTCTATGTGATAAGAAAACATTCCCTCTTAACTCAAAATTAGTTGTTACACTGTTCTATTACCAGTTTTGAGAAATACTGCTCACCTATATTGGAAATCACAATAAATCTTAACACATATGTGCCTCTACAGCATCAATTTTTCAAGTATATGGACTTAAATACCTGAATTACTCTTGCAACATCTGTATTATATTCAGAAATTTTTCTAACGAGTAATGTTTAGGTACAGTCATCTGATTTAGATTTACAAATACCTATCCTACAGCCTGAAATTAATTCTTTCGGTTCTCTGGTAAGCAGAAATAAGGTAATGAAGACTGTTTGGACTAAAAGGGAATTTATAAAGCGTGCTACATGTTAAGAAATACTGTACATAATTCTGCAATTAGAAAAGAAGGACAAAAATTTTCAAGCGTCCAGCACCTTCAATGTACAAGCAACTCTGTTTTAACACCACCTTTTCATCGCACACATCCTCACCTGCTCCACTCAGCTCACTGGTCTGCCCTTCTCAAGATTCTTTTCTTTCTCAGAGAATTTAGTTAGACAAGTCGAGTAGCAACACAGGAATTATCATGCTGGATAATTCATGCTGGATAATCACCTACTGTGATTTGTTTAGAAGTCACCAGTTCCAGGCTGATTCCATTCTTTTAATTTTGTGAAGGTTGGCATATGAAACAGGAGGAAAGTTGAAATTTCTAAATTTTAATTATCTAAGTGCTGTAAGCCTAAGTCATTCTGTAAGTCTGTCCTCTATTCTGAACACAACTATTTTAATGTAGGATAAACCCAACTACTTCTAGGATTCACAAAAAGAAAGATTATACATCTACTTTGAAACCACGTTTCAATTTCAAGCCTGCTTTGCATGCTCTTCAAGGATGTCTACGCCTAGGTTTTCTGAATAACAATTTACTTACATCCTTGTTATAGTTTCGAATATGTTTTATACTGCATGATGCTAATGACCTTCCTTCAAGAAAAAGAGCTTAAATGTGTTGCAATGTCCATACAAATACATCGTATAAAGAGGTAAAATATATTTCACAGACAAAATCTAACGTGATTTTCCAGAACAAAGACAGCAAATCATACATTCACAAAGATGAACATACCTTTCAACTCACTGCTGATCTTAGGTGGATCAAACGAAACCACTTCCTCTGATGTAAATGTGAGATCCTCCTCAAATATCTCAACATGCTGCCCATTTAAAAATAGGTTGATCTGTACAAAAACCCCAGATTTTCAAACTGTCAAATTAGAAATCCATTGCCATGTGAATAAATAAAGCATATTTTAATTAAGTATTGATCTGGTACATTTTCAGTTACAGATTTTTGAGCAAGATTCTCCCTTTTAAAAGGTCACAATACAGTAATAATTAATTATAGACATAAAAGACATCTTTGTGTAGGGGAAAAGAGGTATAAAAAACCCAAAGAAATGCTCTATCCAGTTTCGTACATTTTAAAAGACAACAAATATCTTTCCATCTCTCTCTATATACTGCAACACTACATGGAATTCTGTGTCACAACTCTTGACAGATCCCAAAACTTGAATGTTTCCAGCTGTTCCATGATATAACCCTCTTTCCTTCTTAATGTCACTGTCCATATTAAAGACAAACTTCTCTTTGGATCCTGTATTTATCTTCAAATATATTTTGTGAAAGCCACTAATAAAAATAAATCAACACTGGAATTTTGGGTTTAGGGTGAGAGGAAAACATGAAATAAAAAATGCTATGGTGTTCATTATAAGATCTCACCCCACACCACCCCCTCAAGAAATCTGAAAAATGTATAGTCAAGTGTGCTATTTTATTAGCTGATTGAGTTATTTACTGTTCTCATTTAAGCTGGCAGAGTTCAATTTCTTCCTAGTATCTGGCCAGCATTGTGTTTTTTTTCATTTAATATGAGGACAATGTGGATAACACACAAGATTTAGTTGTTGCTCAGTAGTGCTTACTCTCTAGGTCAACTTTAGTTTGCCATGCTGTGCCAGTGAGAAGGTGCACAAGCTGGGAGGGAGCACTGCCAGGACAGCTGACCTGAACTGGCCAAAGGCACATTCCATACCACAGAGCATCATGCCCAGTATATGAATGCAGGGGGGTGGGAGCTGGCTGGGAGCTGCTGAGGGATGGGCTGGGCAGTGATCAGTGGGTGATGAGACACTGTTGTGCATCACTTGTCTTGCTTGAGTTCTATTCCCCTCTCTCTCTTTTGTTACCTCTCTTTTAATAGTAACAACAACTATTCCTGTGTTTCAATTATTAAACCAGTCTTATTTCAACTCATGGTTTTTACTTTTTACCTTTTTTCCCATTCTTCTCCCCATCAGACTGGGGCAGGAGGGGAAAGTGAGCTAGTGGCTGTGTGGCACTTAATTGCCATCTAGGATTAAACCATGACAGTCCTTTTTCACACCCAAGGTAGGTCTAATGTGTTGAGATAACAACTTTGTACTTTGTAACACTGGCTTATGATACAATATAATTACCGATTGTGAAACTAAGCCGGTATTTGCACTCTGCACTTGGGAGTCATCTATCAGAAACTATTAATAATTATACCTTTCACCTGTTCTCCTCAGAGACTCAGTCCACGCAGGAGACACACTTCCCTTCATCTTCCCCTTCTCCTCCAGGCTAATCACAATAGCTCTTGAGAATTTTTAACACCCTTGGGATGTTCAAACTACCATGTTCCTACTGCTGTGTCTTCACAGCATCAATTAGGTTGGAAAAGACCCCCCAAGCTCATCAAATCCAACCTGTGGCCTAACACCACTATGTCAACCAGACCATGGCATTAAGTGCCACATCCAGTCTTTAATTAAAGATATTAAGGGACAGTGACTCCACCACCTCCCTGGGAAGCCCATTCTACTGTCTAATCACCCTTCCTGTGAAGCAACTCTTGCTCATGTCCCCTAGTGCAGCTTAAGACTATATCCTCTTGTCCTATCACTGTCTGCCTGGGACAAGAGGCTGACCCCCATCTCACTACAACCTCCTTTCAGGTAGAGAGCAATAATGTCCCCCTTGAACCTCCTTTTCCAACCCCAGCTCCCTCAGTCTCTCCTCACAGGACTAGTGCTCCAGACCCTTCACCAGCTTTGCTGCCCTTCTGGGCATGCTCCAGCACCTTAACATCCTTCCTAAATTGAGGGGCCCAGAACCAGATGCAGTACTCGAGGTGTGGCCCCACCACTGACGAGTACAGGGGATGAATCACTTCCCCGGTCCTGGTGGCCACACTATCCCTGCTACAGGCCAGGATGCCATTGGCCTTCTTCGCCACTTGGGCACACTGCTGGCTTATGTCTTCTGACTATGTTCCAGGTCTTTTGTAAGGTTAAACAACTATTTAAGAATACTACCCAGAGATTAGCTCCACAGAAAAAGACCTGGGGGCAATGGTTGATGATAAACTCAACATGAGCTGGCAGTGTGCGCTCACAGCCCCCTCAAGTATCGCACACAGCAACGTAAAACGGACAGGGAACTGTTGGAGCAAGCCCAGAGCAGGCCACAAAGTTGCTAAGAGGACTGGAGCACCTGCCCTACAAAAACAGGCTGACAAAGTTGTGGATTTCAGCCCAGAGAAGAGAAAGGTGTCTGGAGACTTTATAGCAATCTTGTATCTCAAGGGGACCTACAAGGAAGCTGGAAAGGGACTCTTCATCAGGAACTGTAGTGACAGGACCAGGAGTAATGCGTATAAATTGGAAGAGGGAAAATTAAGGTTAGATATTAAGAAAAAAATGTTGACTGTGAGGGTGGTGAGATACTGGAATGGGTTGCCCAGGGAGGTTGTGGATGACCCCAGCAGTGCTCAAAGCCATGTCAGATAAGGACTTGAGCAACCTGGTCTACTGGGAGGTGTTCTTGCCCATGGTGTGAGTATCATGACTAGATTATCTCTAAGGTCCATTCCAACCCCTTAATATTCCTGATATATCTGCCCTGAGGCTGGATAGTTAAGAGTCAAAGAGCATGGGATAATATGGGCAAGTGCCTAGGACTGTGGGCAGATCCAGTGTTTTGGAACTTCACCTTTGAAGAAATGCAGAATCCAGAAAAACTAGTAAAACATTTGGAAAAAGTATGCTGTCACCTTGGTAATTCCAGGAAGACACATCACTGCAATGTGCTGGCCCAGGCCTGATGAGCTCTTTCTAACATTATATAGTACTCTGAAGGAGAAAAGAAGGTCTCTGGATCTGATGATAAAACAAAAAGCCCTGCACCTAACTCCAACCCCAGCAACAGGCACTGCAGCTGAATGAGAGGACCAACCCCTGCTAGTTATCAGTCGCTCCTGTAAGAAATGGACACAAAACTCAGCTCATTTAGTAAAGGGGATGAAGCAGGGCCATCACAAGAACAGGAGAGAGGCAGAACAAGATCCCTATTCTTGAGTGAGCTGCGGGATATGCAAAAATATTTCAGCTGTCTTCCAAGTCAGCATATTATCACCTGTCTGCTCCAGTGCTGGGATAATGGAGCTAGTAGCCTGTAATCAGAGGGTAAGGAAGCCAAGAAGCTACACTCACTTTCTAGGGAAGTGGGCATTAACAACTGGATTTGAAAAAGGGACCCAGGTCCTCAGCCTCTGGAGGTGACTCCAATTAAGTTTGAAGGAGAGGTATCCCTTCAAGGAAAACATTATACGTAAGTGGACCACAATGAAGAGAGGTATCCTGTACTTAAGAGAATTAGCCATGCTAGAGATGAACAATGTGCAGCTACCCCACAGATCTAGATGAAGGCCAACACTCATGACTCACATGGCAGCAATTTACATGGCACACATCGTCATATGCCAACTACTTGGAAGTAATGACCTTGAGAAATGAAGAGGTACTGACAGTGCATCAAGTGGCTCACCAACTGCAACAAAATGAAGAAAATCTCTCTTCTTCCCTATGAATTGTCTTAGCTCTAGAAAAAATGCATGAAAAGCAGAAAAACCTGTTCTGGGAGTTCCAGCAATTCAAAGATACTTCTTGCTCCTCATCTATATAGACCAGTATCTCAGCTATTAACAGTAAGCACTCTTTTGCTCAAGAGAAAGGATACAGAAAGTACATATGACAGGGCATCCTGCAGTTTTTCCTGCAGGACCACTGGTAAGACAAGAGGAAGTGGCATGGAAGTGACCGGCATCCATTTTAAGTGTATTGGAAGACTCACAGTACTAAAGATTCAGACATACAATCAGGTTACACTATCGCAGCAAAACAATATAACTGCTGCAGCAAAATTGTTTTATAAGTGCTCAGTTGCCAGCAAATGCAAGATAAGAAAGAGTGCTGAGTAGGCTTAAGATTGCCCTTAGAGAATAACTAATAGTGACTTGCCTTCAGTACGTTTGCTGCAATTTTTCTCCCTACAGAAACATTACAGGTTACCTTTAAAGTACACATGGAAAATAACCACTATTTGAACTGTAAAACCACTGGTCATCTATGATGAACTTGGGACAATTGTGTAAAAGCAATGGAAACAACAAATGAGACATTGAATCCAAACTGACACCCAGAAAGGTGTTATCAAACACAGAACAAAAGAACCCACTGTGGTAATATTAACATAACTGAAAATCTGCTTATGGAGTTTTTTTGATTTTAGGTCAAATGCTGAACCAGAGCCATTAGACTCTTTGTAACTTAACTTCCAATTTAGAAAATCAGTTAAATCAGACTTTACTTAATCTCTCACTAGACCATGGTTGTTAATACATGGCTAGAATTTTGAATCAAGGACTTGAATCACACCACACTTTTACTGCAGGACAACAGTGATAGGACACATTCCACTTTGCTAATGGCTTATCAGTGCCTTCATCAGAGCAGTTACACAGAGCAAGGACTTTGCTTTTCTATATTGAAAACACTGAGTGAGACACTGCTTTCTTTCCCTGTTAAATTGAGTTACTATTTAACCTCAACAGCATTTTACCAAGTCTGGAACACAGTGCTAATTACCAAGTTTAAATTTAATTTGATGAACCATACAATGGTAGGCTAAACTTCCATAAAGATAATAATTTCATCTTAAACTTGGCAAAGACAAGCCAAGATATATTTGCATAAAGCAAAATATAAGTGATGATAAAAATAAATACACGAACTTCTTTTTAATGTTTTTCCATTACATACAGTTTACAAATAACGTAGTTATAATAACTAAATAGCTTGTCCTCTGTAAAGTTGTGAAATTAAAATACTTTCTTTTAAGTAATATTCTGCATTAATGGAAACTCGCTTGTGCTAAGCACTGTATGAGTGTTAAAAAATGAAAACAAAACAGTCCCTTTCTGATTAGAACACTCAAGCTGTTGCATTTTTTTCCCCCTGCCCACCTTTTCACTTGCTGCCTGTGCTCCCAAAGCTTCCCTTCACCACCCTAAGCAGAAGCCTGTCACAATACCTGAGGTCTAACACAGACCAACATTCTGGCCTCTGTCCACTTTCTTAACAGTGGACAAGTGAGAAAACTCTTACTGAGTAAGGATGCCTTGGCATGAGAGCCATGCAATAGTTACAAGTCAATAAAGGCCTTCGAAAAAGAAGGGCATACACACTGTTTTATCTGCAGTCTCCAAAGAATCAGGTAAGTATCTGATGGCATTCAGAAGAGCAGAAACCAACATTTATAAATCTAAACATCTTATGGTTTTGGCAAAGCCAGCTTCTTCAAGTTTATCTTGAAAACTTCGAGATAAGACAGGGTGTAATAGAAAACAAGTAGAGTTCTGGATGCGCATGCCATCTTAAACTCTAATTTCTTAGCTAGGGCTTACCTAGGGCTGCCCAGTCATGTGAACTGTAAGTCCTTGGACTGAAAGAAACTATTGCCATGAGCTGAATAGGGCCACAGAGACATCATTCACAGGCTCCTTCATGATACTCAGCACAAAGAGTTGCACAGGCTTTCGTAATTTACAGTTTTCGTAATTTAGGCAAGAGCAGTAATTACTAATTCTATTTTTATAAACAGGGTATGTAGAAGGAAAAGGCCCAAATCTCTGTTAAGGTAAAACCTGTGTGAATCAGAGGAAATTCACTGATTTTAATACTTACTTTCAGTAGTATACACAAAATGTAGACTCCCCAAAAAGTCAGATGTGTCCAACTTCACAAGACTAATGGTCCCCTCTCTGAACACTCAACTGCCTACTCTTTAAAAAGAAGGTATATAATGTTCTTAAGTACTCTTTGCAAACACAGTAAAAATAATTCAAACCTACAATTCTAGGAAGTTCAGTTCATGAAAAGAGAAGTTCAGTTTTGATGCAAGATATTTCAAAATTTGCAGCAATTAAAATGGAAGGTTGGCAAGTTCAACTGTTGCAAAGCATTCTGTGTGAACAAGTTTCTAAGGAAATATTTTTAAATCAAAGTTACCAGAATACTTTGCAGTTTTAGAACTCAAAGTCACTGAGAAATGCCAGAGTCAGCAGAATTTTTCAAATTACTTTAAAAAACCAGAACACAAGTTTACCTGAACATTGCTTTTGGGATAATAGAAGAAAAATGGCTTCAAAACCGGAGACCTAGAAACATAAAACAGGCACAAATGCATTTAACTAGAAATTAATGAATGGGAATGAATGGGAAATTAAAGCCATAACTCTCAATGAATTTCCAAAAAACTTTGGAAAGCCTGAGAAGTGTAAAAACTCCAAATTTTACTGGGGGACAGTAGCCAAAGTACCATATTTTCTTGACAAAGGATGCACTTCATGACATTGAAGTCTATTGCACTGTAAGTAGCCCCACTTTGACACCTAGGCCAGTTACACACGGCTACTGGAAATACAGCTATAGTTCCTTCTCCCATCTTCATGTGCAGTATTTGCTTAATGACAGGGAAGTTTTAAATGCTCTCATGAATAAGCATGAAAAGGTTGAGGATATAAATCACCAGCAGACTTCAGTCATTTCTAGAAAAATATGGAGTCAAACCCAGATTCTTTTTTTAATATGCTCAACATTATTCTGTTCAGTTTGCTCATGTAATGGTTTCATGCTAATTTTTTTGTGATGTTCTAGGACATCTGACCTCACATTTCTAGGTGAAGTAAGCTGGTACAGATGTAACTTTGGTGTTCCCATATTCCAAACTAACAGCTACAAGAGAAAACTGGTCCAGAAATCTGCATGTACTAACACATGGTTGAGCAACTGCCTTGCCATGAAGTCACATCTGAAGTTCTCCCTACAGCCCACTAAGTAGACATTGTTATGAGCTGATCAGAGACTAACTCATATTCAGCAATTCAATAAAGAATTTTAGTATTTGCATACATATCTTATAGCTTTCACTATTATCTTGTTATCGATTATTCAGCATAGCGTGCAACAAAGATTTAGTTGCTTCTGTGGTTGCTGTTTTGAGCTGGGGAAACTTGTGATGGTAAGTGGTAGCAACACTATCATTATATACTAAAACAAGTTAATGATCAGGATTTAACTTACACTCTGGGGCGCCCTCCAACAATTCCAGTGAGGCCAGGTGCTGGAAATAGAAATTGAATTAACAAAATAATGGTTAAAGCCACCTTCAAAACATTAGAAGAATATTTAGAACAAAGATTAGAAGAATTAGAACATTAGCATAGCTTGAATTGTTCCTTTAATACACATTTAATAAATACAGAGAAATATCTAGCAAATTACAGTCTCATAAATTAATAAAACTGAACATTTTATACAACAGTTAAAAAGGCAAAACACATAACTGTGACTTTCAACAAAATATTTTTAAATGTGTAAAGCATAAACTAAATCTTTAGATTCTTCTTCCAAATATTTTGTATACCAATGCCATCGAGGCAATGCCTTTGATAGAAAACTTAGCTTTAGTGTTTTGTTGCTGTTTTACTTTTAAAGAGAGCAGAGAAACAATTTGATCTGGATCATGGTTTGTTTTCATATTTGTTTAATATGATTTTGCCTGTTAGCTTAACTGTTTCAGGTTAGCTACTGAAAAAGCTAGAGAACAATCCAAGTTAACTTTGTTTTTTTAAGGTGCTGGGTATTGCAGATCCCGTTCCCTCTCCTTGATACACAGGCCATTTAGGGGCTTAAAGCTCTAGCACGATCCCAGACTTGCAGTAAGTCAGCACTGTGATTAGATTCTTATTTATTCTCAGTATCAGGTTGCCAGTCTTTACTACCATTATACCCATCACCCCAGCTCAGTATTTCTGAAAGCCATCCTCTTCCTGAGCATAGCTTCTTACCCTTC
>WEIV01010618.1:11217-30893 GCA_013390005.1 Calyptomena viridis | reverse complement strand
CTTCATTCAAAAAAATATTTTCTAGGGGATTGTCTATGTATATAAATAATAAATATCAAGAATAGATTTTTGCTTTCATAGTCTGCTGGAGTAAAGAAAATGCAGAAAGTACTTCAATTATGAATCCCTAACTAGTTATAGAAATGATAGTTCGGTCCAACTGTGAAAATACCATCCTTCACTCGTTAGATAAAACCGACTCTTTAGAAGCAACTTACAGCTATGCTAAATACTGACCTACTAATCAGCATTCAGAACTGCAAAATTTGAAAATATTATCCCAATGAATACTTGCAATTAGTTCTACATGATCATATTCTATGACGTAGTGACAAAAAAAAAAAATCATGCACTGATCTTGTGTCTGTAAAAACAATTTTAAAAAAAACAACATACCAGCCCGCATTAACTGTTCTCTGCTACTACTGTAAAGACGACAACACAGAATGCCCACAAATCTACATAACTTTTTAATCCACTGAAAAAAAAGTATTAGTTCCTTAACTGGAAAGAAATGCCTAACCACTCCTCCATTAATTAAGATTCTGAATTTGCTATGGAAGTTGAGAGTTTCAGGTTAATGTTGAAGACCTATGTGAGTCCTAGATACGGTTTTCATAAAGATATGCAAAAGCTATAGCAAAATATCAAAGGTTTAGTCCTCAAAACTAGCAGTCAAAATTTAAATTCATTTTAAATGGACAATTAAAGCCAGATGAGCATCCATAACAAAAGCACCGAATCACAAGATATGAATGAGCCACTTAGAACCAAGATGGATACAGTGCTGACACTTAAGGGAAGAGAACGGATACTGTTTGATTATTTTGAGCAAACTTTTAAGTTTCCATAGAAAATTAGGAGAATCCAATGACATTGACAAAGAATAAAGGTAAATTTTTTTTGGAACAAACATTAGGCAAACACTAGGAGGCACAGATCATTTCACATTAGGTGACCCTTAAGCAAATATATTTAAAATACACTTATATATATTTAAAATGTATTTAAAATATACTCTCAGGACTAAGATGGACTTAATTAAATCCCAGTATTTTGATTTTATTTCAATATTTAATTTGTAATTCAATAAAATATAATTCAATTTCAATTAAAAATAAATCTTTTAATAGTTGCATTACATCACAAATTCGTATAAAATCAAATGTTGAAGACAATACTTTGAGGTTTGACTTAACACTGCAGGATGAGAATTTAATTGGGTAATTAACATGCACTCTGAATTAGCAACTAGATGCAGGTCATTAGCACCATCACTGCACTATTAGATCTTCTGAATTATAGCTGAAAGCTATAATTACTTACACAAGCAGCTACACATTAAACAGGAGCACAGTAGTATCAATAAAAATCCTTTGCAGTAACATCAGATAATAAAGTACTGAAGAGAACCCTCAAACTGCACAATTCTTCATTAATTGCAATGTATAGCTGGACACTGTGGTAAATCTTTTGCCAGCTGAGTAACACTCAATGTTTATTGCCAGTGTAGTCTAATAATATTACTAAGATTTAGTAACATGGTAAAAAACACTGTTGCACATCAGTGCAACCAAGGTTAGGAAAACAAGGACAAACTAGGAAATGGAAAAAAACCCAGAAGGAAGAGTGCCAGCAAAGAAGGATAAAGAGTCTCTAAGGAACACAAAGGTGAACTTCCAGAACTTTCATTTTATCATTTCGCTAACATGGGTCCCATTTCTACACCAAACATTAGTAACTTTAAAAAAGTTATTTCACTACACACAAGACTATGAAGCTGAACTCTTTAGGTGCTAGTCATACTCAGAGAATTAAAAAAAAAAAGTAACTTTAAAATTCACAATGATGATGAGTATTTACCCATGCCAGTTCCAGCTGGTGCAATCTCTCTAGAGAAGATTTCTACAGCTTCTTTTTGTTTATGGTGTACAGCAAGCCAAATAACAGCTTCCCGAGGACCCTGCTTCAAAAAATTGAAATTAGATGAGCTCGGATGCAGAACATAAAGTTTACCAAACTGAAAAATAGCTGTAGCTTAGCATTCAAGTTGAATCATTCAGTGACTTTTCATCCACTATTATTAAAACTTGCTGTTAACATTCCATTATCTTTCACTACCATAGAATCAGCTATTGGGTATTTCAGACTGCTAGGACACTGTGCCTCTTCTTCAGTATTCTCCAAGAATCAAGTACTATAATTAACAATACCAAATACTTAGCTTCACTTTCAGTGGAACTGGCAAACAAACTTTCCTTTAAATGGACTAAGAGTGCTTTGAGGCCAAGTTAAGAGAGCCAGATTCACTTCTCTTAGCATCAAGAAGGAAGCAGATCTGTCCACAGAAAAATTCAAACCTAATCCTTGGGAGATAAATATGTAGAAGCCACCACGTTTTCAGAGAAAAGAGCAGATGCTCCCTCTAAAGGTAAACCCAACAAGTACCATGTTCCCTACTCTACAGTCAACTGTAACACCTGCCCTTGTAGGTAAGTGCTGTCTGTAACTTAAATTTTTAGAGAAGTAAAATCCTTTCAGCCACTGAAGGATCTACCATTGGAATCAATACACTGGTAAAAGCCTTAGAATGAACATTAGGTCGCATTGAGGGCAAAGACTGTATTTATCCAAGAATTTGCAAGTATCAGTAGGAACCACATTTGGTCTACCTTTGAATCTTTGAATAAATGAAACCTGCTCATAATAGAAGTCTGCCTCTGAATGTCTTTTACTTGTCCTAAAGCACAAGTGCAAGTATATATGAAATGGGACTGTACAAGGTATCAAAATCTACTGGCCAGGAGTTTCACACACAGCACTACCCAAGTATGGAGTTCTACAGCAGAGTATTTCTTCTCTATCAAAGTCATTCTTTTTTGTTAATGAACACAAATTTGCTAAAGATTCTTTGGTAACCTTACATGAAATTTCTGGTTTACTTAAATCAATATAAAATTCAAAAAAAGACACACTGGACTAAAAGATACTGGATTTTTTCCAGTGTTTACATCTTTCTTTATGTCAACAGGAAAGGATGCATTTCATGAAAGTATGAAAAAAATAAAGTTTGGGTGGAGTTGTTTTGTTTTGCTGTTCTACAGAGCTCGGGGCACTTCATAACTCTCTAAATGCCCCATTCTAAGTAATTCTTTTAGATTTGGTAGCTTTTGGCATCCCCAAAAGACCCAAAGATTTTTGGTCTTTTACGTTAACAGACTACGTCCTCTATTCCAATGCAAATACATGACAAAACCCCTACACAGAGGATTACTTATGTCAGGTTGTACAAAGGGAAGAAAACTGTAATTTACAGCTGATGAGCTAAAATTCAATGATGAAGGGCCTCTGTGGCCTTATGCTGCAGTCCAAATTTCTCCCTGAGCATGAGTAGAAGTAAGGCTCTGACTGGACATGACCTCGTCCCCGTGGTTGGACAAGGAGAACCTCGTTCCCAAGCCCACTGGTTGCTTCATGTAAACAACATCATTTGATATATATAATCCAAAACTGCGCAAGAAGAGTAGACATTTTGCAGATTCCTTGAGGAGCAGACATGCTTCTGACTTCTCAGAGTTTGCTAGATAGGTAAGATTAGAAATGCTTTGCCATCCTTAGAGTGCTTAAGCTTAGTCTGCTTAGAAACCAGTGCACAAATAGCTAAATAAATGCTTGAGAAAACTTTATGGAGTCGAGCCTTCTCATCATTCCTCACTTTGGGATGACCCAGCCTCTACAGGCCTCCTTGTTTTAGTATGTTTAAATCAATGTTCTAAATATTCATGAAGCTGAAAGACCATTTTTGTCTACTCCCAATTCCAGTGGCATATCCACACAGAGGTACAGTAATGATAAACATAATTGCTTTCTTTTTTCTTAAGTACCACTAAATAGACACACTCCTAGGAACACACACAGTTCATTTCTCAGCCTCTAAGTTCCCAGCTTGGAAAATACCTGCCACAATACTCTCATGTGGGAAATCCTGCAAATTTGATTCACATTTCTATTACATGATTTCAATACTTGTGTAGACAAACCCTAAAATATAAGTTTAGTAGAGCCAAGGTAGGAGAGGTTATATTATCTATGATCATGTAGATCAGGCATCACTCAAAGGATAGAAACTTCCTTCTATGAATACAGAAACAGATGTTCTGATCAAGAGATAAAAAAGTTTCACTAGGTTGCTGTAAAATAGTTGCTACACAAAAAAAATGCAGCCATGCAACAAACCCAGCAAATTCACAGTTTTAATATTCAGCGTTCCCAAAGATATCACCAGACTCATTAGATTTCTACAAATAATTAATAGGAAATGCTCTTGCAAAAAACACTTGTGCATTCACATCTGCTTTCTGCTTCTATTCCATTTTAAGTTCTAGGCTTACCTCCTTGGTCAAAGAAGGAACATACAATGGTCCATGAAAATAGGTGAATCCTGTTTTGAGTGGGTGAATCCAGTATTAAAACCAGATAATCAGGCTATTTTAAAGTCATTAATCTTACACTATCAGAACTACAACATAAAGTCTTAACAATGTATTGTATATCAGTTCACAAAGGCTTAGTGGAAAACTAACAGAGCACATCCAGTTTTTATGTAGCAAACCCTACTGTCTGATGTACTATTAATAGGTATCTTTTACGTGAAACACATCCAGTATTTCTAAACCATGAACTCACTAGCACAGTGTCACTGTCATTACTCCTTTCTCTACAACAGAAAACAGGAGACAAAAAAAAAAAAAAAACAACAAACAAACCTCTCTAGAGTGTCAATTCTGCACCAGTCAGAGATACGCATGAGCTCCAAATACTGTTCAACTTACCCTGTCTTGGTATTCACTTATGTATTTGCTGCTTCTCTTCAAACATACATGGTAGAAACTTTAGAGTAGGAATTGTTCTCCTTTTTTGTTAGTAAGTGCCTAGCAAAATATGGCTCCGGTTTTGAGCACTGTGCTTTGTAACCCAAATAATCATGTCTAATTTTGCATGGAAAGACATGGTAAGAAAGAGTTTAAGTGACTACATATTCCTACATGAAGCCTCAACCAGCAAATGTTTTCTTTAGGATTCTATGACTTTATATTTTAAATGAAAAAGCAAACCTCAACCCCTAGCCCTTTTTCTCAAGCTACTAAGTCTGCTTTCCAGATGAAAACTCCTCTGGCTAGTTTCTTCTAAAATGCTGGAGGAACCATGAAGGGGAAAGGCAATAGAGTGATTTCCTGTATTTCAGGCTTAGCTCTCACATCCTGTTTAAGGTATGTATAAGAAGCACATACAATGGTGATAACGCTGTGTTTACTTTTAATATAAGACCTGGGAGCTGAGGTTGGAAATACAGAACACACTATAAATATTTGATTTAATTTGAAAAATTTTTAATTTTCTGTAAGCAAGGCAAACTGAAAATTAGGAAGGAGAAACTGCCCGTCAACTCATTATTCATGCTATACAAGACAGAAAACTTCCTACATAACAATTTAATTAAAGAATATATTGTACTGCATAATCATAAGGAGCTGGTAAAAACAGAACACAGACAAGTTCAACATCTGGAACATCTGCTCCTATGTTTCAAAATTTTGATTCTGCAATCTTAGAAACACTTAAAACTTCAGGCTTTATGGTCCTAAAATGAACAAGACTGTATCATAAAGCTTGGTCCTCAGGACGCAACTCTTGCTGCTGTGCTGAAGGCAACAAACTCAAGCACCAAAATTAATAGCTGCAGATATAACTCGACCAATTTCTAAGAACATTTAATTTCAGTACTAAGAAGTTTAATGTCCTTCTCCACATTGCACTCTTTTTCCTATACATACAAGTTGTCAGCTATTAAGTGTCAGCACTCCTAAGAACAAACTTGGATCTGAGTATTGCCACGTGTACCTTAAGAGTTTTCCAAGACTGCAACTGACAAAGAAGAATTAAATGCTACTGCTTTGGAACAAACTAAACTGTCTAAATATTTAAAGTGCATGTAAGTGAGGACAAGATTTACATTTTTCCTGTAAAAAGGACTTTCATACTCTAGATTAGGAAAACAGACCATGGGTATCACAGCTGCAGTGGCTATGGCCAACATTCATACTCTTACATATAAATTTATTCAGTCACAAAATACAATGCAGAATTATGAAGTTAGGATTATTTCACAAATAGTACTCACAGTTTCAAACTTGTGCAGGCAAGAATAATGCTGACATTTCCTGACTCTGCAATAGTTATAATGAGGTCTTTTAGCATTACGTCTAATGCAATTTAAACCTATGTCAAAAACTTCTATAATAAGATATTTCTTTAGATGAACAATATTAGAACAGACTACAACATTTTTGTAAGATTTCATATCAGTGCTTCTGGAAGACCCAATATTGCAAAGACCTTGTCAGTGTTAATTTTGTACACTAAGTAGTGACACTGAATTCTCTGCAACATGAAGGGGTAAAATTCCCAAGATGATAGTGACTTCCTTTAAAGTTGTGGAAAAGATAACAATGTGGAAAGATTAAAAGAGGTCAGTAAAAGTTTAAGAACACTCCACTGAATACTTACACCATCTATACTCCTTCTAGCATGAGGTCCATATGTATCTTCAGACCCTAAAACCTGTATGTTAACTGCACTGTAATCTTCATAACCAAGCTGACTGAAAATAAGACGAGTCCTGCAACAAATGATTTTTTTTTATTAGTAAACTGCCTCAAAACAGTTATTTTAAGTAGCTCTGTGTGGTCCACAAAAGTTAGCTCTGTTACGTAAACTGGACCATGAATACTTTACACTAAACAAATATATCTGAAAACTACAAATCAAGCGATTACTGACAAGGAAGTCATGTCTATGGATTTATCCCTACGTTTCAAACTGAGCCTTTTGTTTATTCAAATTATTTGAAAGATGATGGGCAAAGACAAATAAATGGATTTCAGTTCTTACTGTTATCTTTGAAACAAAGATAGCTTCAAATGTCATTACAGTATATGCAATCTTCCTGGGTTCCTGCTGGTAATTTGCTTTGTAACTGTTCCTACTACAAAGCTTTACAAACTACCAATAAATACATGAAACAACCTTGTCACATCACAGGCACCAATGAAGAAAAAAAAAATCAAAGTGAAGAAGAAACTCTTATTCAAACCTAAAGATGTTTATTTGGAATTAATGAACAAACAATTCAAATGTCAAAAAGCAGATAATGTTGTTGAAGACCACGTGCCTTTCCATATTGTGTCAAGAGCCTAGTTTGTCCAGTTGTAATAAAGAGTATAAACATTACCTTTTTATACACCACAAAAATTAGTAATGAGGATGAACATTACTTTTTCATACATCATGAAAACACACACTGCTTTAAGAGAGCCAGGAACTAATAAGAGTTTTCAACAAATATTAAATATGGAATAAATGGACTGCTTGCAACAACACAGAAAAAACAGCCCAACTGTAAAGTACCAAACTGAAAATGACTGTAGTTCAAAAAAATCATATGAAGTCAAAAATATAAAAAAAAAACAAACCAGTAAGTGAAGTTAGAAAAAAATTTTAAAGGCTCTAACTATTAAAAACAGTCCAACTCATAACATGTTGCAGACTGGAAAAACAATTTTAAATTCTGAAGACCCTAAATTCATTTCCCAAGAATCTTAATCTGGCACACTTCTACATGGATAAGAGATTTTATCAGTTGAAACACTGGAATTACATTAGGACAAGAAAAATATTTTACACTGATGGAACATTTTGAAGACACTGCCAATACATCAGTCTTGTTGTAAATATTAGCATGGCACCTGAAAAAATGAAGCCATGTGCAAGGCTTCAATATAAAATATAATTTTCTAATTGCTGTAAAGAGATGAAGGTGGCTCATGTACCACAAGTAAGGATGAGCAAAAAAGAGAAAGAAAAAAGACAAATACCTCATTTAAGGTAACTAAACTTGCAAACAGTGCCTGTAGTAAGTTATTTTAAATTATTTATCTACAAACGTTGCAGTTAAAGATATTACAGTTCAAAATACTTTCTGTGCATAATTTTTAGCCCTTTCATGTGTGTTGGTAATGCAACAGAGAATCAAAAAGACAAGGACACCAAAGACTACTCCAAAGACACTTCACACACATATTGCCAAATCTTTCCTGCTTTCAACAGCGAATAAACAAATAAAGCAGAATTACACAAGAAAGAAGTGAAAGAAGTCGTATTACAAGCTGCCAAAGCTGCTTAATAACTTAGGTTGACAACTAACTTGATCTGTATAAATGAAGCACCCTTGATTTGTGCACCTTAATCTGTACTTGTTGCCATTTGTACACTGGGCAGAATTTAACCTAGAACAGATGGAAAGCTTGCTAGCTGAAAGATCATGTCCTTAGAATATTCTCTTGAAACAGAGAGGGCTAAGTTCAACTGCATGAGGTTCATTCAATAAGGCAAAGTGAGGGGCCCTGCACTTGGGTCACAGCAACCCCACGCAACACAACAGGCTGTGGGGGGAAAATGGCTTTAGAGCTGTTCAGCAGAAAGGGACTTGAGGGTGCTGGCTGACAGCCAGCTGAACATGAGCCAGCAGTTTGCCCAGGGGGCCAATGTAATCCTGGTTTGTATCAAGATGCGTAGCCAGCAGGACTAGGAAAGGGATCATCTGCAGTACCTCAAGTACTGCATTCGGTTCTGGGCTTCTCACTTTAAAAATTAGATTCTCTGTAGAGAGAAGGGCAATAAGGCTTGTGAAAGGTTCAGAAAACATGCCATATGAGGAACAGGTAAGGGAGCTGGGTTTGTTTAGTCTAAATAAGAGGAAGCTCATCACTCTCTACAACTACACTCATTGTAGTGAATGAGGGTCAGTCTTTTCTACTGTGCCTACAGTGAAAGGACCAGAGGAAATGGCCTTAAGCTGAGCCAGGGGAGATTCAGATTGGATACCAAAAAAAAATTTTCACTGTTGGGGTGGTCATGCGTTGGAATAGGTTGCCCAGGGAGATGGTGGAGTCACCAACCCTGAAGGCATTTAAGAGGTGTCTGGATCTGGGCAACGTGGTTTAGTAGTTACAGTGGTAGTGCTGGGTTGACAGTTGGACTTAATCATCTTAAAGGTCTATTCCAACCTTGATGATTCTGTGAACAGGAACTGGTGAAAAGACTCAAATCAATATTTCCTAAAGAGATAGCATTGCTGGTAGAGCATTCTCTGAGAGGGATCCGAACAGCTTAATTCCGATTCTCTATCTGGGCTGACACACACAGATCTTTTGAACATGGCAAATAAACAATTCCACATATTAAGCTGTTTAAGACTGCATTTGATAGGGGGAATATCTTCTTGTATATTGTGATTTTTACAGAACATGCTCACAAGCACACCTCATGGTCTAGAAGCCACTTATCAAGCCAGATAACCAGTCTTCAACTACCTCACATCAGCTTTGTTCTGAGGATTACTCAGTAGAGTACAGTAAACAGGCTGAATTAATGTTGTAGAGGTCACAGAAGCAGCAGCCTCTCCATCAGACAAAAGATTCAGTCTGATCTGAAATAACGTCCAAGAGCAAACATGAAAGGTAAAATACACCATTCTATTTATTTTTCTAAAATAATCACTTTGTTTCCAGAAAGGTTGCTTTTCAGAGGTTCTGAATCTCTGTATTTTAACATCATTTGATTTTTCTTAGTAGCTCTTGGACATACACACTTTTAGCAATTGCACAATTCACACATCCCCATCAGCCTGCTCTCATCTGTCATGTCTCTTGTGGGAAGGCAGACAGCTCCTCCATCACCACAGTGCTTCATACAGGCACGTGAGCAGTCATTCTAAGTTCACAGTAAACCTTGCATTTCTGATTAACCTAGTGTAGTTGCTGTATGGGCTTAAAACAGGATGACATGCAGAAGTTTTACATACAACATGATACAAGGAAACAGATCTCTTAACCAGAAAGATTGGGGCTATTGGAGTAAGCACTCAGACTGCTGTGAGGATATGGAATTATATTTAAGGGGAATCTCCCCTTGCCCAATGCTACTGGCATGACAATACAACTAAAGGTTTATCAGTCTGTCTTACAACTGTAAAATTGCTCTCGCAAAAAAAAAAAAAATCATTGGTCACATTTTACAACAATACTAAAATAACTGTTTTAAACACAAACTTGGTAAACTGCCTACATTTCCAGCACTTTCTAGCACTAAGACTTTTTTATTAATAGTTCTGTGGAAACTAGTGAAAAAAACTAGTTTCACATGGGTTTCTCTCTGGCATTTAAAAAAAATTAATCTAAATCAGTTTCTTTCCTTACTAATTCGGGTTTCTCTCCGCTGTCCAATAATGTGTTTTCAAAAATATTTGAGACCTTTCTTGCTCTGTCAAATGTAGTTATATATGGAAAACAGGCTTCCTGAACAGGTTAAAGTCTTGAAACGCCCTCCCAACAGGAAAACTATGATCTTCAAGGGTTCTTACAAGGTTAACGGTTTTGCCATCATGTGTCACAGCCCTATTTTCATTATCTGTGCGGAAAAATCCCCACCAGAACCCCTTCCAAAACTCAAATACTAACCTTTGCAGAATACCTTCGGCAGTGCGTTTGCCTTTTTGTACTGCCTTTGGACCTCCCACTGGACAGACAGCAGTAGCTCTGAAGCCATCAAGGTAAGTGGCATTTACCTAACAATAAAGGGATTACAAAATTACATGGAATTCAGTATTGATATGCTACAAATGCTCTCAGGTAATTATCTACACAAATATACACTTATTAACACTATACAAATTTACAAGTTTTATGTATCAAAAAAGGTCTGTTGTCTTAAACTTTTCTCCTCTTTCTTTTCTCTTGGGGCAGAGAGCATGAGGATATCTTACACTCCACTAAATGAGGTAATACCTTATAAAATGTTGAAGGAGGCAATCCTTTTGCTCCACAGACTTTCACTGCTCCACCATCAAAACCTATAGTGGTTACAAATCAGTATTTAAAAATTCTTCAATATAATTTCAAAGACACTATTTTGTAATACATATTATTCGAATGCACTTAATTAAACAGTGAGTCATTGATAGCAAACAACAGCAAACTGGTGACTAAATTTATGAGTTCTATGAGGCTTTTAAGAGAGTGATTAAAATGTTTATTCATGCACTTAAAAAATACTTAACACAGAAAGCAGTATTAGGACTTCAGACTCCATAGTTATTTTACACTTAATAGCCAGTTACTGTGCACACATACACAGAGCATACAATTTATTGCAGCCGGCTGAAGTGGATTGCAGTCCCTCACTTGGTAAAGAAACAAAACAAGCTAAGAAACCAGTGAAAGCCTATTTGCTGATAGTTTAGTAAGTGATAATTTAATTTTAGCTTTATTGTCAATAACAAACAGAACACTCTGAACGCATGTTCCAGGGTAACTACCATGTCCAGTGTTAGGAGTATTAAAAACGGAGAAAAAAACGGAGAAAACTGCTGTTTTGGCATCACATTCAAGTCTGAACTGGAAAAAAACAATAGGTGCAACTTCTTTAAAATTCACAGTGCAGGTTCAGCACCACACAGAGACAGAATCATACTATAGGTTCACCTGTACCTAACCTGTGCTAGCAAATATTCAAGAAGCAGTTCAAAGCTTTATACAAATACTCTGAAAAGACCAGATCAGAACATATCTAAAAAGTCAATGTACTAGTACAAATTTTACAAATCACTCAAATAATATCATCACTCTCTGCAAGACTGACATGAGCTTAATTTAACTGTCTGAATACAGAGCTACATCCCTCCAGTCAGGGTGAAGATGTGGAAGAGTTTCATGTTTCAGATGGAGGAGTAATACAAAGAAAAAAATTCCACAAAACCAAATGTATAACATCCACTGACAAAAAGAAAACAGAAGCACCTCTCAGTTCAACACTGCAAGCAATCCAGCAGGACAATAAAATTGCCAACATAAAAAGCAAAAATAGACAGCTTGCCTGTTTTTACTAGTGTACGTGTCAAAGTACTTCAAACCGAAATATTTAAGAAATCTGACCATTTTCCATCTGTTATATTTCTAAGAGGGCTAACTGAAAGTTCATGTGAAAGTTCATTTTAAGTTCAAACATGTCATATCAGGTCATTTGCAAGCTAAAAGTTCATAGGAAGGTTAGGGTTTCTTTTTTTCAAAACAAAAAAAACTGGGGGCTTAGAGTAGCAAGCTGGCCTTATCAGACTGCCATTTGGCTATGTTGCATGAGGAGAAGGTTCACTATAACATTTTATGGAACTTATTATTAAAGCAAAATTTTTTTTATGTTACAGCATTTTCAGTTTTATCACAGTAAGTTTGATATTTCAATTGCTCTAAAATTTATAAAGACTCTTGGCATACTGTCATAGATAAGTTTCATTAGAATGAAAAAGGATATAATATAGATGCAATAAAAAAAAAAGACTTTAAATGACTGTAGATAAGTTCTTTTTCAAGCTGATTACTCAAATTACAGATCTTCAAAACTGTTAAGCCTAGGGTGTTTTTGTTTTGCTTTTGAAGATAAATCTGACCATAGACTGTATCCATCTTTACTCTACTGACTGTTAAGTGTTTTGAGGATAGCAAATGAACTTTTTCAAACACAGATTCTCTGGTGGAAATCCTGTGCCTTGGCATGCTTCTACCACTTAAGGTAATCCACCTAAATGTCTAAGGAAAACACTATTACCAATAATGCTTTGAAAGACACAGCTTTCCATTGTTACTAACAGTTAAAATGCCTAAGTTAAAATATGTACAAAACTTCTAATTTTCTAAAAAAAAAAAAAATTGAGCTGCAGTTTAAAAAATACTGAAATCATAGTGGAGCTATCTCAATGTTGTTCATATTAAACACACAGTTTAAGGTCTTGGTAGGTGCAAGGCAGGCATTAAAAAGTAAAGCAAAAGAAGCAGTGATCAAAGAGACAAATTAGTCAACCAGCAAGGAAAATAAGAGTATGTTTAAAATTTCTACAGGAATTTCTAACAGAAGTCCTTGAAAAAATCAGTTTAATACAGTATCACTCTCTAAGGAACTGATTTAACAAATGGAAATTAAAGTAGCTGCTTTGTGTTTTGATACCATAATTTATTGACAGATCTCTTTACATGTAAGAGGACTAACCTGGAATTTCAGTGATGGAAACTTGGGAAAAGTCGCATGTAACATCTGGCAAAAGATAGCGCTGAGGATTGCCCAGTTCATACACCAACTGTTCAGCTACAGTGCCAAAAGAGATTACTCCCCCTGTGTCTGGTGGTTTGGAAAGAATAAAGTCCCCTTCAGAGGAACATTCTACAATGGGAAAGCCTATGTTGTGCCTAGAATGTGAAAAAATCAAGAAAAAACCCCTATGAATACAAAGGAAAAGCAGGAAAAAAGTTATTAGCAATACACCAAAATTTTATACTAAAGACCAGTTAAATAAAACTTAAAAGAGTTAGAACACATCTGGTTCTTTCTACAGAAACACACACAAAAAAGTACTAAACAAACTGTTCAACTAAAATAGTAAGAGGATGCAGTCTATTGTTTAGCAAAGAACTGCATATATACAGATACCAACAGCAAACATGGAAGCAGGGAAGGGAATGGAGAAGGACATTAACAGAAATGGTTCAAGCAAAAAGAACCTCAAAGAATTAGATGACTGTGATTAAATACATAAATTCAGAAGAAAACCAATGATTCTTAATTCTACCCCCTTTTGGCTACACCTGCACACACAGCATGAAGGTGAAGACAGTTAAATACATCCCACACTCTAGATTTGTAAAAAGGCAGTTAAAGCAGGAAGAACAAAGTGTGCTGGAAGCCTCAGAGATGAAGGGAAGTAGGAAACAAGAATAATCATACATATTATTCCTGGACAATTTCACATGTTAGTATTAAACAACAATCAGAAAAGCTATAATCAGAAAACAAAGATGTATGAAAGTTATGATCTTCGGTCCAGAAGACAGAAGAAATTGAAAATTATGAGGCATAGCAAAAAGAAAAGCAGTAAAGTTATAGGCATGTCAATAAATTAAAATATTTCTCCTCCTCACATTCTCACAACCATAATATACAAAAAGTGAACAATTAACTCATAATAAGAGGCACTTGCTGGTCATTACAGCAGCAGGGCAGAATTTTTGGGACTATGTCTGGATGAGATCCAGACATCTGCTTTTCTGGCTAAAAGGCTATTATTTTATTTACAAAGAATTGGAGCAAAATTAAGAACTTAAAACTTTCAGAAACACCTGAGAATTCAAGTGCTAATATTCTTCTAAAACGGCTACCTGGCTCACTCCCCTCTCACAGGAAGTCTGAAGTTTGTAAAAGTGTCCCAGAGACAATAAACAAACAAAAAGAGGATTAAGGTTATAGTCCCTCGCAAAAGCTAAACTGTTCTAAAAAGGTCCTAATAATACCTTTAGGTAGTAGCTTTACCACACTCACTGAAGTCAATGACCCTCAGGTCTCTCATAGGGTCTACCCCTGAATTTAATTATTTGCTACTGGTAACAATGTGCTGAACATACAACCAAATTGGTTATCAGCAAAGGTTACATGAACATGGTTTGTATAACATAAATCCACTAAGTTTGGAAGAAAGTAAGCAAAGAAACCAGTGAACTCCTAAGGGACATTTGTAAAAGTTCATGGGAGTTTGAGCAGATTCCTTATCATTGGGAATATTCAAACAAAACCTCATTATTTAAAAAAAGGATTAAGATACAAGATCTGTTACCAGAGATCAGCAATTTGAACACTTACAGCATACAAAACTTAAGTATGGTAGCTGGTGAACACCTAAAAAAGCCCACACCAAATCAGTAAAGATTATACTTCAACTGACTGGTCTCTGATACTACTTAAACCACCAAAAATATGTAGGGAAACAAAAAAACCCACCCTGGTGAACACAAAGAATTAAAAGGAATGTACCATTTCTTATACAGGTTATTCTAATGGGGTTTTTTTGAGGGGAAGAGAAAGAAGAAAAGATGGTGGCAAGAAGTATAACATCCAACATTTTAAAGTGTTGGACTTTAAACACCCAAAAAAAAAGTTTTATAGCACTCAAAAAATCTCTTGATTCTTGAACATTAATTTAGGTTAACAGACTAACGTATGCAATTATCCCAATTTTGCAGGTAAGGAGACAAACAGGAAGCATCATGACTTGTCCAGTGTAAAAAAGCAAGATCAGTGACTGAACAAGGCTAGAATTAAGATGCTTTCACCCTCTTGGTGCCACACTTACGTGCATTGACCCTACCATCTATCTGTCCTGTCCTAAGACAGCACCAGGTGTCTTGCTAGCAGGCTCAATCCATCTTATTTGAATCCCCTACCTACTCTCAAGAGATACTCCTTCCAAGACAGATCACCCAGTGCATTCTGTCTCACTGCACTGGAAACCAGTATCCTTGCTGCTGCCTGCTTTAATCTCAGTCATCAGCACATGCAATTCTAATGACACTTTCCTGCACTTAGATTTCTGAGTGATCTTTGTTGAGATACTCCTTCACACTCAACTGTAGACACTCAACTTCCTACTCTTGACCAATGAGTCTATTAACACTGACTGAACTTCATTTTGACCAAGCTCCACTCTCAAAAGATCCAAACCATTAAAAAACAAAACCCAAATACACTACAGTGAGGTAAAGTGAGAAATTCCACTCCCTAAAATGTAGAAGCAGACTTAACATGGATGACAGCAGATAAACATTATCAGTATAAACTACACTGTTATTCAGATCTGTTCATAGGCAGAGAGACAGACTCCAATTTTCTTGTTATCTTAGGACCACAAAAGACAGGATCTTTATGGTGGACCTTTATGCTGACATGGTAGTTGTAAGATCACATAGGTACTTTCTGGAACAGCTTCTAAACAGCCTCTAAGGTTGAGATGTATTTGCTATATGAGAACAGACACTCAGCTCTTACCACATCTAGCAAAGCGTTAACACAAAGCTTGTAAGAAAAATGTCTGAAGAAGAGAAGACGTTTTAACATACACAAAAAAAACAGACAAAAAGAAATACCTCCCTCAGGGGGAAAAAAAACACACCAAAGGGGAAAAATAAAAATATTACAGTCTTCCTAGGAAAGACATGCTGACACAGAATACCAGCATGTCCTAGCATGATCAAAATTTTTAGCTATGTTTAAACCATTCATGACCCAGTGTCAATGAAAAGAACACTACAATCAGTGACATACTCATTGGTCATCTCTTTCATTGTTACTCTATTTCACAGTGAGTACTAAGACTTTTTGCCTTTGTCCAAGCTGAACATAAGGGATGTTTCTTCCTCAGGGTACAACACTGCCCAATGAACTTCCCCAAATGTTTGGTTGCAGAAGATGTGCATTCTCCCACGTCATGTCAGCTCTGAAAGCTTCCCTCACTTTTTAATAATTCACAACACAGAGATGCAATGATTCGAGTAAGAAGCTCCTGGATTCTATCTGTATTGTAACTGGATGACTGAGAAAATACATCTATCTGGTACTATCTTGCAGTAGATGCCAGTAACAATGTGCACTAATGTGAGTATGCTCAAGAGAAAAACGTATCTTGTAAATTGCTAAAAGACATTACTTAAAATTAATTTTCAGCTTGGAAACAAACCAGTCTGTCACTCATGGCATGATTCAGTGAAGTGACAGCTACTTAAACCTGGCATTAAGAGCCTTCCAGCAGCACCAGCTGCCTGGACCAGGTGTTCCAGCACACACCACAGGTACTATGATCACACCATCACCTTACCAGCACTTCTACTGAAGAGCAGTAACTCTTTGCCTGATTCACCAGTAGGATTTCCTGAATGACTACACTTTAAGCTGTCCATAACCCAGAGCCAAGCTTTAATTTTGCACAGCGTAGCAGGGGAGTTAAACCACAGAACTATGAACTTCAGCAGCAACTACAGTCATGGCATCCAAAGTCATACAATGTCTAAGCAGCATCTTTCAATAATAAAGGGGTTGCATCAGTTTAGTGACAAAATCCCTATGTAGGACAAGGCAATATCAAGTGATGCAAACAATTCTGAAAGGGAACTACTAAAATGAATTAAATTATGTGATTGTGTAATTAATAAAATACTAGAAATAAATATCAAGTACTACTCTTAAAATATTTTGAGCAGTTCTTTTAACACAGAGTTAAAATACACAAGTAATATACATCAGTTTGTGAAAGGAGATGACAACCACCATTCTTTAATCCAAAAGGGCCACTTCAGGTTGCATGTTTGGTATTTATCAATTAAATAAGTTATATGCATCGGTAAACCAGAGCACTGAATGAAACCAAGCTAGAAATAAACTGCAGAAAACCCCTCCAAGCTGGGTGGGGCTAGACAACAGTTAACAGTTAAGAAGGTCCTCTCTCGACCACAGCACAAGGATAACTAAATTACAAAACTCATTTTGCTGCCTTAGAAGCATCCTCCTCCTCCTCCAGCTGCTGTCCTCTCACAGCAATCAAGGTTCTGAAACCAAGTCTCCCATCAGTTCTCTGCCTGCCAGTGACTTACTCTTGCACTGATTTTTAACATGTAAAATTTTCTTCAGTTTTGGCTCTCAGAAATGTTACAGTTTATGGTCATGTCACAGGTAATAACCTGAACTGCCCAAGCAGAGATCTCCTCTCTGTCTACTCTGGGACAACACACTATTCAACCTCTCTGGAGCCATGAAGATGCCTTCCTTCTTGTTTTGCCATACATCTTGCACCATTTGCACTACAAGAAGAGGAAAAGCCATGATCAGTACTTTAGGGAAAGACATTCTTCTGAAACGGAAGAGGTATTTCTTATTTTATAAAATATCAAATCCTTCAAGTATCTCATTCTAAGCCCCTACTGTTAGGCTGAGATTAATGGCAACAGAAGATGGGGCAGTTGGTGTAGTACATTTACTTGCACGGGAAGTCAGTGCAAGAAAGAAAACAAAAAAGCCACAGCAATGTATATGACATGGAAGAGAACCAAGATCCAAGTAAGCTGTGGTATGAACTTTTAGCTTTACAGCTAATGCAGTTTCCTGGGACGTGACTCAATAAATGTCATGCTGAGGAGAGCTCTAAACCAAGCTCCTCAACTGGCTGGGTATGTATTTTAACCACAAAGCTATTAGGCAAAAAGGAGAAGCTGCTACCACTTCTAGCAGTGTTTTAACAAGTGCAAAACTGATAACGTCAGGCAAGATCAGCACAAACTTACGGGTAAAAGTATAAGCATCTCTTTACACATCGGTACCAAGATGTTTCCTAATATGCAGTTCTGCTTTAGGCAAAACTTACTGATTGCATCATGTATTTCTTCTGATTAGGGCACTTCAGACTATGCATGGTATCTGAACTCCTAATGGTCAGACAATTTAAGGCTAATCAGACCAGCTGCCTGGAATAGGTGGTGGTACAGGGAAAAAAGCATTCCACATTGCTGATTGGGACACACAAGCTGGACTTTTTTCTAGTCTCAGATTAAAGAATTTGGATCCAGCCCTTAAGAGACTACAGCTATTGACTTACCCTTTCGGTCATTCCAGGGCAGAAGATTATGCAGTCTCAATCATTTTACACTCTCGGCTTAGGGCAAAATGTCAGTGTTTAGCATCTCCTCAAAATGATTACTCTACTGATCAGCATTAGTTTATTCTCTCCTGCATTTCAAAACAAAACAAAAAAATGTACTAATCATCCACTGGCACTACATAATAGCGAAAGACAGCAATGTCTAGGAAGAAATAAAATTAAATTGAGAGCTATGAATTATCAATATAGTTTTGGCAATACGGCTCGTTTTGACACATTATATGAATTCCCCACTGATCACAGAATACACAGAGTTGGAAGGGACCCACAAGGACCAAGTCCCAACTCTTGGCCCTGCATAGGACCATCCCCAACAGTCACACCACGTGCCCGACAGTGTCATCTAAACATTTCTTAAACTCTATCAGCCTTGGTGTTGTGACCACTTCCCTAGGGAGCCTGGTCAGTGCCCAACCACCCTACAGGTGAGGAACCTTTTTCAAATAGTCAGCCTAAATCTCCCGAGACAATTTCAGGCCATGGCCCTGAGTTTTGTCACTGGTCACCATAGAGAAGAGATCAGTGCCTGCCCCTCCTCTTCCCCTCACAAGGAAGTTGTAACTGCAGTGAGGTCTCCCCTCAGTCTCCTCTTCTCCAGGCTGAACAGACTAAGTGACCTCAGCTGCTCCTCATACAGCTTCCCCTCAAGGACCTTCACCATCTTTGTTGCCCTCCTTTAGACACTCCCCAATAGCTTCATACCTTTCTTACATTGCAGTGCTCAAAACTACCACAATATTCAAGGTGAAGCCACACCAGTGCACATCACAGTGGGACAATCACCTCCTCAACTGGCTGGCGATGCTTTGCCTGATGCCCCCCAGGACACGGTTGGCCCTCCTGGCTGCCAGGGCACTGCTTGACACTGGCCATATTCAATTTGACACTGGCCAGGACCCCCAGGCCCCTTTCCAGGCTGTTTTCCAGCGTCTCATTCCCCAGCCCGTACAAACATCCAGGGTTGCCCCATCCCAGGTGCAGAATCTGACATGTTCCCTTGTTGGACTTCACATGGTTGGTGATTGCCCAGCCCTCT
>WEIV01010618.1:0-11181 GCA_013390005.1 Calyptomena viridis | reverse complement strand
TTACTATACAAAAAACAGAAAAGGGGTGCCTTTTTTGGTAACACTTAAAATCAACACTTAAGAATGCACACTAATCTTTTACAGACTGTACACTAATGGTTTCTTGCATTGCCTCTGCTCATCATTCTCTGTCATCAGAGAATCCACGCAGGAGGCAAGCCAAGCACTCACCTCCTCACTGGAAAATTAAGTAGCATCTATCACCTCTACCTGTCTGCCTGTTTTCATGAAAACTGGATAAAACCCTACAGCTTCAGGTTTCCTGTCTTTAATTCACATGTGTTAAGGAGATACACCCAGCACAATTAAAGATATCTCAGTGCCTCAGATCAGCAGACAGAAATCAAGTCAAGTTTGGCTTCTATCAATTAAAGTAACTTGGAGAGTCATGAGTTGGGACATGCACTACACTTGTTTAACATTGAAAACTTACTTCACTGACACAACAAAGAAAACGAAAGAATGGCTTAGGTTTTTGTAGCTAATCATCCAATGGCCATAATATACCCACATGAATATGCCTGAGACTTAGAGCACACTTCTGGCAACTCAATTCCATTGCAAAGGGATCTGCATCAAACATTTCAAGAAAATTAAAAATAAACAAACAAAACCCCTGCAGAAAACACTAAACCCCCACCAACTAAAAAATTATGTTGTATGAATGAAGTGGGTCCAACCCAGTGCCCAAATACTCATTAAGACATGATGGTATATGCACAGAATGTAAGATTTAACTTGCCTGGCTTTATTTAAAGTGCTCTTGTTTACATGGCTAATTATTTTTCTTTATGCATAAACAAAAGATAGACAAGACTTATATGCCTGAAACACGATAAAGTCTTGTTTTTTTGTGTACAAGTTGGAAAAAATCATACTCATCAGTCCTTCTTAGCAGTACACTTATACCTTCTTCAGCAGTCACAGACAGAAGAGCCACATGGATTACGGGGGAAAAATCCAAAACGAAGGACAGTCAAAAAAAATGACCCAAGCCTAATGCTAACCAAGCCCACCCTGTGCAACAAGGTGTGAGGAGGAGAGAGGCTGCCCTCCAGTGTTCAGTCAGCAGAGAACAGCATGTGCATGGGTTTTCTGAAGCTCTAACCTAAAGGTCCAGGACACATTTGCAAGACCCAAATGATGAGTGGTCTTGGCTCCATGGACGCACTCATGGTAGTGGGAAATTCATATGTTAAAGGCACATTAATGACAAACAAAGATTTAACTTGGCTTCTTCCTCCTCTTCCCATTTACCGACTTTGTTGAGCTGGTTTGGATTTAACATAATGTATCAAAGACACTGATTTACTGAGATCTAGATATGCACACTTACTTCCAGGAGACTGGTAAAAATGTAGTTTTTCCTAAATGAGGGAGAAATCATTAACAGACATAATTAAGTAACCTCTGCAAACTGTCACAGCTCTGTTGACTTACTGGCAATATAACTAGTGTTGGTGGCAGCAGGTATGGCATGTTTTGGTCATTACTGAGACAATGAGTTATGATATAGTATACGTTATTATGAATGAATTATCTGCATGCATTGAAAACAGATTCAGACTATTTAAATAAAGAAACCTGGTGATGTGGGATTTTTGTTAACACAAGGAGTCAACAGACGACTACTAAACTATCAAATGGAAAACACGTTTTTCTGCAGATCAACAATTTTCACAGTATTTCCCCTTCATGCACTTGTGCCTAAATACAGTAAACAATTGTTTATCAAGAAACAAATTATTTATCAAACTAATTTCCTCTCCTCCTTCCTTTGCTCCACATCCTAAATGGATTTCCACTCTGCATCTCCAAACAAAATCAGAGCTCATGTGTTATTTTGATTTTGACTAGTTTTAGGAGTTTATAAGCTAATGTGTCACATGGTTTTATTCCAAGAATTTCATCAATTAAATGTCTACAGCTTGGAATTTGCAAACAGAACCACTAGTTCTAAGGCACCATGATTAATTCTTTAGCAGACTTAAACCTAAGGTAAATAAATAACTTATATTAACACAAATACAATCATGGTTGGTTCCAAAGTATGCATGGACATTGATGGGGACAAGGTAACAGAGCAATATGATGTGCTAAACTTCTCCATTAACAGGGATTTGAGCCAGCACTAGTCAGATCTAAGCCACAAGTCTACTATGATTTTAGACAGATCTTACAGATAAAGTATTAGCGAAGCACATCCATGTATGTACACTCATCTGCAAAACTAACTACTCCCACTCCAGTAGCTCACAGCTTAATATACTCAAACTTCTGTTTTTTAATCCAAACTGAGATTCCTTGCAGAAAAATCCTTAAAAATAGAGGCTTATCAAACTTTTTAATAAGAAAATCAGTAGTCTTTTTTTTATAGTCATTCTTTTATAAAGCAAGGTCTTCTGGAGTCACAGTTACAGGAGATTTTAAGACGTTTCATGATACAGCACAATAAAATCATTTGGAGATACATTAGGAGTATGATTAGCACTTACGAATTCCCAAACCAAGTAGTGTCTTGTTACTATAAACACTCATTCGATTTCCCATAAAACACAAGAGTGAAGAGTAAGTGCTAGAAGCCTTCTAACAGGCAAGAAGAAATGTCTGACCCTGTTTCTTTGAATGCCATACATGCCTTTATCTTTAAACCAGCAGTATTCAGAACTCAGAAAGTAGAACACATCTTTCAGGATCACAATGAATCAGAAGTAGTCACTAAAAGGAGAAGAAACAAGACTGACAGCCCTGGGGCTCTTCACATCGCGGGACCCAGTCCTGCTGGTTCATCCACCTGGACCAGAATCAACTTGGGAACAGAAACACGCTGTATTAAAGCCACCCTTCCCTCCTGCATCTCCTCACTGCTCTTCGGCCCTTTCCTCCATCACATAAAAAAGCACTGCCACTCTCATGGTACAGCACAGGACAAGATTCCTCTCTCTCACCCCAAGAAACACAGGAATAAACTGGAACCAGAACCACT
Source organism: Calyptomena viridis (assembly GCA_013390005.1). Classification (NCBI taxonomy): domain Eukaryota; kingdom Metazoa; phylum Chordata; class Aves; order Passeriformes; family Eurylaimidae; genus Calyptomena; species Calyptomena viridis. The sequence continues at coordinate 8,195 of WEIV01010618.1, read as the reverse complement.
CGTGCTATGCAAAAATGTATTCCCCAACTACTTTAAACTACTCTTAAAAACCAGTTGGTCAAAAGCAGGCTCTATCAGCAGGCAGAAAGACATACCTGCATGAAAGTCTAATTCAGTAGGTCTGAACACAAGATACACACAACTCTTTGAAAGGACTGACCATTCAACGTATTTAAATGGTGGTGATCAGGTTATACAGCAGGACAGGACCAGGGCATATATATATCCCTACCAAAGCAAACAACGTAAAGTTTGTGACTGACCCGTAGGCAACTCCGATTTAACTGAAGACTAACGTTAACACCATCCAAAATTTCAACAGTTTCTTTTTCATTACAATCATACCTGAAAGTCAGTAACAGATCTTTTCAAAAAGCAGATGAGAACAAAAGAAACAGAAAAAATCATCTAAAAGGGGGAAAAAAATAAAAGGGCTAATTTTATTTTTCAAAATCTGCTGAGGTTAACAAAAGGAAGACCCTGGTTGACCAAAAAGGAAAACCGCAACAGGGAGAACAGACCTTGTAGAAAAGTAATATTGAGGCAGCAAAATATCAAAAGGCTCATATTGCCTCCCTCAAAAGAGTAAGATAGAAGCAGTCTTCATAACACAGATATAAGCAGGAAACCTCATCTCTGGTCCATTACAAACATTCATGCTGATGTCAAGATTACCTACCAGTCTGGTACTGTGTGCCAGTCAGTGAATATTCCACCTGTACACTGAGCACCACATTCAATGAGATGACCTGCAAGACTGAGAAAATGGCATTGAAATAACTAAATATTCCATAAAATCGAATTTCACAAATGCAGACTTAAAATACAATAGCACAATGGAAATAAAGCTAAATAACAGAACATGCTGTTTTTCCTCCATAAGCATCTAATTCAACTATGAATTATGCATTAAACGTAACAAAGGATTCTGAAGGAGGAATATAAAGAGTTGAAAGGACTAACTTTCACATGAAGAATGTTCCTGCAAAAACTTAATGCCTAAAAGATGACCTAACACCTAAAACCAAGTTTCCCCTGGTCATTTCAAGAAGTCTTGATCTAAATTCAGTATCTTAGCACTCTGCACTGTGTGTAACTAAATATGCGAAGCCCATTTTTAAATCAATATATAAAATATCTCACTTCCAATATGAAGGACAGAATGTATTACATATTGCTGTTTTGAAATTTCAATTGTGATAGTCCATAAATACTAAACAACAGAATTATGGGGAAAATCTTCATCTCTATCAACCCCAAAACCATACAGAGAGGTTGCCCTCTGAATTTCCTTCTATCAACAGTGATGGCCAAACAGAAAAAGCTGAGAATCCCTGGTCTGTACTGCAAGATTTCACCTCCTGACACAAATCAACAGAAAGTTGATTAAGCTGTTAAACAAAATCATTCAACCCTTTCCTCCTCTTGCTATTTAAGCTGGGATGAAGTTTCTGTAATTTCAATTCCAAGTGAGAATACTCAGTTAGGTTTTGTGTCCTTTTATAAGGCTAACAAAAATGCCAAAATAAATTAATTCAGTAATAGTACAAAACACCGTTGAGTGCTGCAACAGTTGGTATCTCAACATTATGATAGGAAACATACATTTACTTAATTTCTTTTATATCATTTACCTTCCCGCAGCCAGCAAATCGTATTCATCCCTATTCCAGCCAAACTAGAAGAAAAATACAAGTATTTTAAATACATAGAAGTTTCATAGAGTACAGAAAACTGCACGAAGTCTGTTTGCTGCTTTGAGTAACAATGCATTAGATATATTTTTACTTAACTGTAGAAATCGAAATAAAAATTGGCAGGCTTTGTACATGGATTTGAGTTACTATACAGGATATTATCAAAAAGGTATGTTGTATTTCAATTTTCCTCTTATTGAGACACCAAGGAAAATATAAACTCTTAAAAGTCATACTTTCTTAAAAAAAATTGGAGACGCAACATCCATATTATTCAAAACCTGCACAACCCAGGTTGCATCTATCTTGTCACAGAAATAAACCACTACGTCTTTTCAACTTTTGAGAATTATCAGTTCCTGAAGTACTACCAGTCATCCTTGAAAACTACAAGTATGCTTTCTGTTTAACTAGAACTTTTAATTAGAATATTTTCCCAAAGTTCAACCCAGTGCAAGCAACACAGTAATTGTTTCTTATTTAGCAATTTGCAGAAATCTCCCCCAAACTTTACAATAAATTAGATAAGGTCTCTCTAGAATAGATAATATACACTGACAGTTGTTATTATGAGAATATTAAGAGCTAGGAATAAAATAACAAGTAATAATGGCAATAATAAATACCTGACCTAGAATTGAATTTTCTCAATGTTTAACATGCATGAAGTCAGAACAGTATGACATTTTAGAAAGCATGTTTGTAACTAGACACTAACACATACCATCTTTTTTTCAAATATGCACCAAAAGAAAGCTTTCATATTTCATAACGTGTAGTCATTCACAAAAATTAACAAAAACCTATTTAACATAATTCAGAAATCTACATATCCTGCTCATATAGTTTGTTGATTTCAAGGAGTTCAAGAAATGCTGCACTGAAACTCAACTACTTAAAACCAGTGTTTTAGGCCATCTCATTTGCTTGCCCCACAAACCAAAATGAGCTCTACTATCGACACCTTGTGGTAAAGGAAAACATCCTTGTTCCTTAACCTTGCACACCACATTTTAAAGAAGGGTTGGGAGGAAAAATGGCAGGAGTGAATTACTGTTGAAACAGGGCAAGACTTGCTTAACTTCACCAAAACACTTTCCATCGTTAACAAACATCCTTATGATAAATTTAGAAGTGAAAGCTGGCATCTTCTTCTCATGCACTTAAGAAAAAAAATAGATGCTTGTTACTTTTAATTTTGTATCTAGATTTTCATAAGGAACCTAACTTGTCTGACAATGACTGCTGAATATTCATTAACATAATTTCTGTATGATAATGAATATAAGTTGTACTTACACAATGAATGAGTGGTCCTAATACAATCCCACTGTCAACACATCTACCCGTCACAACAATATCAGCTCCAAGGTCTAGAGCCCTGCTTATTGGTCTTGCACTAAAGATGACAAAACATAACAGTAAGTACTTTAACTTTTTAAAGCATTTCCTGCCACACGCATTAAAAATAACTTAGAAATCCCTTAGCAAATCAATAAAATCAACTTTAACAACTGATTTGTCATTGTGTACATATGACAAGAATATTTTACAAAGCAGTCATCAGAACACTATCAAATTAAGGCACCCAAATAACATAACTGAAACACTTGTCTCAATGCTCATAGAAACTGTCTTGAACAAAGTGCATAGACGGGACACCTTTATTATCAATTACAGAAAATTGTGTTTTCCAGAGATTCATTCCTCATTTCATTTGTAGATGAGTGTATAAAGGCAAATACTATTCACAGAGAAAGGTTTAAAATTGCGAAGGAAAAGTCACCAAGCTTTCAGGTCAATTTTCCTAAGTGCTTTTAGAACTCGCAATATCGACCAACCTCAAAAGCACTGTGCTGTCATTATTTTTGAAGAAATTCTGGCAACAGATTTTCCAGATTGGTCAGGTAAGAGTTGTCCCACTCAAAATTAGTCAGGCTTAAAAATATTCACTCAGGTGAACTGCTCGAGTTATTCACCTCAGTGAGAAAGCATGCATTCAGAAGCCAGGACCTGTGCAGTCTGGTCAAGGCTACCTGCTGGATCCTTCTATTCTTCATGAAATAGGCAGCTTAAAAAAACAAACATGTGTGCCTTGAAGAACAAAGCCAAGAGATTTTTTTTCTACAGTTTCTATAGACTTAGCCCTGGTTTTGTCAAGAGAGAAAGTTAGAAGACAAAGTAGTTCTCTAAGTGATGCAAACATAAAATGCACTACTAAATTTTTTTCCCAATGCTACATAAACCAAAGGATACTAGCTAGAAAAATAAGCAAATGTACAGCATACAGAATCAATCTGTATGGAAGAAGTTCGGGCATAGTGTTAAACAATAGTAACAGGTTATATTCTGCACAGATACAGGACTCTGATAGACTGTATAACTGCCTTTAAAAAGAAATTAAAAAATCATTTAGCTTATATTGTTAAAAATGTATGTGAACTCAGTTCACAGAACTCTTAAGAGCCCAAATAAGGAGGGACAGATGAAACATTTCAGAACCAATAACCCAATGCAAATTTTTTAGATAGTTTACACACTTGAATCAAGAATCAAAGTGTAAACATCATCAGATGTAGGGAATTAACAGTGCACCATCTACAGAACAAAGATTTCACCCAATGCACTCTGATGTTGACATGTTTTACAGGCATATATAAATTTATCATTTGCTTTGCAAATAAACATCCACTGCTGATGTTGTCAGAGAAACACAACTTAGGAAATGACTAATTTAGGAGGCTGGTAATAGCTTTACATTGCAATGCAACTGAGATTAAGGCCTCCATAAAGAAACACCACTTTTATTGAAAATCAAGAGTGAGAATCTGCTGTCAAGCAAGCAGTCACAGAGGTAACAGCTTTTTTAAATCCAGCAACAACAGAAAACGCTAAAGATAATTTAAAACAGATAAATTTAAAAAGACTGATATATTAAAAAGTTCTCATTTTACAGAGAAAATACATGTTAGGCACAGCCATACACCGCTGTCAGTGACGTATTTCAGAAAGTGCAATGATAACAATAAAAGAGCACAGCAGTTTTTACATAAATATAAAAGAGGGGGGACTGTGTGCATACTTTAGAAAGTCACCAAGCATAAATACAGGAGGTATGGTATATATGATCTGACATGGAGGACAGAAAAGCAAAACCAGGATGATCCGGATCATCAACTGAAGAGATGCACTTGACCACTGTCCCATTTCTCAGTCTTTCCCCTTTGATAGATCAGATTGATTCATCTGAAGTTGATGGTGACAATGAAAACGCAACTGTTCACAAACAGGCAGCTATAACACCTACTTTTAGAGATATATGGGAAGCCTTTACTATCATATAGAAGGAAGGGAGATCTTTCTAAACAGTGACCATTCTGAAAAGCCAGCTTCAATGAAGTTCAACAGTACAAGCCTGACACATAGTTCATCATAACCTCATGGAACCTCCTAGAGCACTCTGAGCATGTCTCGGTACCTGAACTCCTCAGCTGCACTTCTCTAATGACAACACGGTAAAATACTCCATGCTGAAACAGAATACACACCATATGAAAAAACATTTTTGCAATTGTTATAATTGAACTAAAACTATTTTGGCTTGAACTGAAACCTGAGCATTCACAGATGATGTAGCGCTAAGGAGTCATAACTTCAAAAGTTGTAAATTCAAATTTATTTACAAGTTATTAACAACTTTTTTTTCTGGTTGCCTGAATAACTCAATGATGAGCCTCATACACTAGGTGGTTCTAATTGCAAAGCAAAACAAATTCATGCATTTGATGTGTTTAAATTATTTGTCCATAATAAATATAACCTGCTAAAATAACTCACCCAAGATACACATTCATGCTGTGAATATTCTCTGGGAATGGTTTGCCACTCTCTAAATCAGCAATACCAGCTCCTTTTAAGTTCTCTTGCTGTCAGAAAACAAACAGAACACCAAATCTATTAATATATTGAAGTTTCTACTGTAAGCCCTTTATTAGTGCATATTAGTATATATTTATTACATTGATACTTCTATTAGTATCAAACAACAGATCCACTTCATAGCAACGCTAAGCAAAGCATAATTATCAACAATACAAAATGTCGATATAAAATTATCAACCATACAAACCAGCTGAATGGCTAAAAGCTTTTAACTCACTTGTAATCATAACTTTTCCAGCGTGCAGAAAACCAAAATGCTCTTTTAAGTATGCTGTTCATTCACAGATGATCAACTACAATGAAGTGGTATATTCCCTAGGTTAAGAAATCAAATCCTGCAAACAGAAGTGTTTGCCACAACTGCAATGTGCCATGGCCAGAGAAAAAGGCTAATCCTGCAGTTTCATGTGATATTTAGGCTAGGTTGTTTCCAGAGAAGCAGACAATTGGGGCTGGGTGTTTTTGACCATGCCTTAGGCAGCCTGGCAATCCAGTGGATCGAGGGGACAGTGACTGCACAAACAACATGTAATACTAGTTTTACAGGTGGAATCTGCAGTGTGGAAAAAACCACTTCCACTCTGAACTAATTAGGTATCACATGTTAATGACTGAAATCCTCCAAACCACAAACAACATTTCCTAATGTAATTTTTTATGTTTAGTATCAACAGCAAAAATTGCCTGTAGTCAGTAAAAGCTGTCTTTTGTGTTCCTGTAAGCTATGTACTGACAACAGCATAGAAAACAATGCATTTCAGATCAGACATGTCCACAACAAGCTCAAATAATGACCATTTCACCGTGGTACCAGTGATGAAATTCTGGACAAAATAATTTCAGCAGGGCAGAAGTTTCTTAAAAGGAAGTCCAAGCACTGCACATAATTTGCAAACAAAGACTCTTACTTGATCATCTTCCACACTCAATAGCATGCAAGGAGTAACAGACCCTATGCAGATAAATAATTTTCCAAGTTACAGGCCGAGATTTAACCACACTGCAAACCTTTCCCCTCTTAACCACTATCACTGTATTAACCATCTTCCCAGAACTTTTTCAGGTATAGTTAACATTTTTTTGCAGACTTCATAGATAAAGTGCAATTCTTTAAGTCAAAAATTCCCATACATTTCATCTTTCAATATTATTTTTTTAATATTTAAACTTCAATTCTCTCACTTAACATTAGCTTAATAGCTGTAAACTAATTACTGAAAAATAGAAAACCAGCTACCCATAAACAAAGCAACATCAGGAAATGCCTGTAAGCTACTAAGTAAAAGCTGGACAGGATATACATTTGAATGCATGGTACCTACACCATATTTAGCAGATTTCACATGCAGGATTATTTAATTTAGACAGAAGCAATAGGTAACAGCACATATTAGCTTTTCCTGAAGATTAGAAGACCTTACTTCATAGTCACAGTTTGCTTCAAAAAGCTAAACAGCGGATCTATAAGCTTACAAAATTCACTCCCATCACATACCAAATACAAGCTGTGTCATGAATTGTTTTCATGCATCAAAAAGAAAATTAAGGAATCATTTCTAGATGCTTTTAATAGTAGAAGACTACTGCATAGTGATACACAAAAGTTCCCATGCTATACAGACTAATGCAACTCAGACTTAAGACAAAGCAAAATACCTCACTCATTAGATCATCTCCAGCAACAACAGCTATTTTCAAATCAACATCTGCTTTCTTTGCCACCTCCTGAAGGGCAGCTGCACAAGCAAGTGGATTAATTCCACCAGCATTACTGATGACACGAACACCTAGTATTAAAAAAAAAATATTCAAAAGGCAGCATCAACAATCACCTGTATTTTAAAAACTTAAAGTGTGCTGAAATACAAGCAAGGTATCATCTTTCCAAGGTGGCAGATATCTAATCAAGTAAAATACTAAAACCACATTAAAATATGAACCCCATTTAACCTCCCAAAGGATCAGAATAAGCTAATACAAAATTGTTTACAAGAAAAAAATTGTTATAGACAACTTCTCATCTTTCCTCTATGCATGGAAGGAAAAAATGGCCAAAAAACATATATAATGAGGCAGACAAACCTCCTACAATAACAGTATTGGACACCAGTCATTCAAAAATCCATTCTCCTCAAAATTCCACATTTTAGTAGAAATAGGCATCTAACTATAAATTCCATACTGTTTGCAAGGCATTAGGTGCTCAGAAGTAACTCCCTTGCTCCCCTAAAGCTCAGAAACCTGGTAAGCTGCATTAACATAAACAAAAAAAGCAATGTTAAAAAAAAAGAAACTGGTATTGCAGAACTATATGGGAATTTTGAAAAACTTGAGTTACATTGAAAATGTCTAGATCTCACATTTTAACAAAGATCTTTAAAGTAATCTTCAATGCACAAATAAAAGCTACAATAAGAAATGCATGTAAATATATTTGCATTTTTATAACTATAGCAAATACTTTAAATCAGCCTAATTTAAAATTCACCAGACCTGTGACTCACATATATTGCAACAGGATTTTTCATAGAGTCCTAGAACGGTCTGGGTTGTAAA